>CM076583.1:666765911-666905610 GCA_034641835.2 Pinus albicaulis
ATTTGTCAAGTTATGTTGAATTACACTAATCTGATTACCGAGGAGTTAGGGTTACATATCGTTGTCGTTGTTCTTTTCCGTTTTATTTTTCACAGAGCGTAACTCCAGAGGTTGTAACTGTGAGTTAGGGTTACATATCGTTGTCGTTGTTCTTTTCCGTTTTATTTTTCACAGAGCGTAACTCCAGAGGTTGTAACTGTGAGTTAGGGTTACATATCGTTGTCGTTGTTCTTTTCCGTTTTATTTTTCACAGAGCGTAACTCCAGAGGTTGTAACTGTTGGTTTAGCCGAGGCGCATTCTTGTAATAGCATTTAGACCAACAGATCTGATAGCACAGAGTCAAACGTAGATACGCTTTACCACTAACCGCCTACCTATAATTACTCTCTGGGTATGCGCAGATTTCATATATATTTTTCTCGCCTCACTACTCTTTTATAACGCAATGTTATCAGGAGTGATTGATCTAACTCATGGGTTTTTATAGTTTGATTGTAATGTATATATATATACATCGTTATGGCTTAAGTTTATGGCGCTTAGGTTCCATATTTCTTTTGATTCATATATTGCCCTTTTTATATATGGTTCGTACCTATATATCAATATATATGTATAGGAATTGCATAACCATATTTTATTTGTAGTCGATGTGAAAAGAATCTGTTTGGTTAGCCCTAGATACTTATTCGGTGTTTTAAAAGCACCTACATCTATTTGGTATTATATTTAGACATGGATTAAACCTCTTTAAAATTGTTAAAATGACTTTACTTCAAGATTCTTAGGATAAATTTAAATGCAATCCACCTTATAGTTACTATGATCAAGTACGTAAAGGTTAGGGTAGATTTAAAAATAATATGTCCATGCAAGAGGTTAGATCTCTTTTTTTTTCCATACCTATGATTCATATATATACAGGTATAGCTTCACGTGCAGTCTATGTAAAAAGGGCCTATTGGTATTGGTTCTTGACACTTATTAACATATGGATATTTTTGTTAAATGATTTTACATGGATTTAATAGTTCATTTGATAGTATACATTGAGCATAAATTAAATCCATAACCATAATATTTATTTCAATGTTTATAGGTGAGTTTAAACTTCAATACACTCATAATCGGCTATGAATGTTGAGGGCATATCAATTTCATAGATACTCTTCGGGTGTTTCACAGAATTCAAATACATGTTCTAGAACACTTACTCTTAAATTTTGTTGTTTTTTTTTTAGACATACTTATATGTATTTAATAGTACTTGACTAGAGGGCCTTAATTATAAGTCAAGTATTTTTCTATGATACTAGTTTTCAAGGAGTACGAATAGATTTAGAGATGCACTCTATACACTTATAAATGTTATAATACTCATATAGAGTAGAATTACTCTGCTTACTTTCTTCCTCAAGTATGCACAGATGATTTGAGTCTCATTAATGTTCACTGCTTGCTTTCCTATCATACATAAGAGCCTCCCATTTATATCTACAGGAACCAATTAATATTTAATTATCTATGGGAACTAAGTAACTTTAGATTTAAACCATCCTTGGTTTAGAGTTTCTGGGGTTTCTACTCCATGGATATCTGGTCTACAACTAAACAGTATTTGGAAGGTGAAAGCCTTATGATGGACTCTGTTAAATGTAGTACCAAAATCAAACATACAGATTCTCTTAAATTTTTATATGTAGCTAATTCATACCATAATACATCAGAATGAACAGAAAATTACAGGAACATACCAATATTGCAATTGACCAACCTCCCAAACTTAGAATCCTCTTTGTCTCCCAGGATTCACCCCCGAGCTGAGATCACCTCCTAGGACAGATCAACCTCTGATCTGCCTAGGAGCAGCTTATTTAAGCTCATATTTCCCCAAAGCATGTTTCTAATTCTGCGTCCAGAATAGCAGGATGCTTTCTTTCCTATTTAGCCTAGGCTTCCCATTTTGGGACTCTTTAAAGCTGCTTTAAGCTTTTCCTCAGCTTTTGCCAGTTTTTTCTCACCTCTTCCCAACTACTCCTCTTCATTGGGGAATTTTAGATTCCTCCTCAAATCTAAATTAATTTCTTTCAAGGATTTTTGAAAGATTTTTGGGGATTTGTTGCCTTATCCATCCTCATGGATTTGGCAAGTGATTTCTAATTCTCATCTTGGTCAAAATGCACAATCATTTTATTTATTTCCTCAAATAAAATATGCAATTACATTCACACCACACTTATCCCTTGGGGTCCACCCCCTTAGGATTTAAGTTCAAATGTCTAATCTTTAAAACTTCAACACACAAATTGGGGGTGTTACATATTCCCCCTCTGAAAATAAACACCATCCTCGGTGTTGTTATTCAACTACTAGAGTTTATTTAAACAAAAATGGATATTTCTCCATCATTTCAGCTTCCCTTTCCCAGGTGGCTTCTTCAGCAGTAAAGTGCTTCCACTGCACTTTTACTCTGGCCACTGTTCTGTTTTTCAATTCAATTTCTTCCCGCTCCAATATTTGAAGCGGTTCTGGCAGAAACTCCCCTTCTGGTTCCACCTGTACAACATTCCAATCAACTATGTGAGAAGAATCATGCACATATCTTTTTAATAATGAAACATGAAACACATTATGCACTCTAACATGGGGTGGTAAGGCCAGCTTGTAAGCCACTGGTCCCACCCTTTCTAATACTTCAAAAGGTCCACAATATCTAGGTGCAAGTTTAGCACAACTTCCAGCATAAAGTGTGCTCTTTTCCAGCATAATTTATACTCAAAGCATACTATCAAATGAACTATTAAATCCATGTAAAAACATTTAACAAAAATATCCATATGTTAATAAGTGTCGAGAACCACTACTCATAGGCCCCTTTTTACATAGACTGCACGTGTAGCTATATCTGTAAAGATATGAATCATAGGTATGGAAAAAAAAGAGATCTAACCTCTTGCATGGACATATTATTTTTAAATCTACCCTAACCTTTGCAGTAACGATCATAGTAACTATAAGGTGGATTGCATTTTAAATTTATCCCTAAGAATCTTGAAGTAAAAGTCATTTTAAAGAGGTTTAATCCATGTCTAAATATAATACCAAATAGATGTAGGTGCTTTTAAAACACCGAATAAGTATCTAGGGCTAACCAAACAGATTCTTTTCACATCGACTACAAATAAAATATGGTTATGCAATTCCTATACATATATATTGATAGATAGGTACGAACCATATAAAAAAAAAGGGCAATATATGAATCAAAAGAAATATGGAACCTAAGCGCCATAAACTTAAGCCATAATGATGTATATATATATACATTACAATCAAACTATAAAACCCGTGAGTTAGATCAATCACTCCTGATAACATTGCGTTATAAAAGAGTAGTGAGGCGAGAAAAATATATATGAAATCGCGCATACACAGAGATTAATTATAGTAAAGGGTTAGTGGTAAAGCGTATCTACGTTTGACTCTGTGCTATCAGATCTGTTGGTCTAAATGCTATTACAAGAATGCGCCTCGGCTAAACCAACAGTTACAACCTCTGGATTTACGCTCTGTGAAAAATAAAACGGAAAAGAACAACGACAACGATATGTAACCCTAACTCACAGTTACAACCTCTGGAGTTACGCTCTGTGAAAAATAAAACGGAAAAGAACAACGACAACGATATGTAACCCTAACTCCTCGGTAATCAGATTAGTGTAATTCAACATAACTTGACAAATTATCATCATCATTCAATAATTGAGTTTATTAACTGTGTACTGCTATTTATTCAATATGCTAACTCTGCTTTGTCCATGGCTGCATGATTAGCTTTTTCCCCAATATGCTAACTCTGCTTTGTCCATGGATGCATGGTTAGCTTTTTCTCGCCATGGATGAAGTAGGATGGCATGTTGTTCCGAGAAGTATCTGGCAAATCTATTACCTCAACTCTACTCTAGATGGTCATGTGATGTGTGAATGTAAAGTTTTCCATGTAAGATCTAATAAAGTAAATAATTTTTGTGTAGGTTTGGTGACGGGTGGTGAAGCTGTGGAAAAAGGTGGTAACAAGTGTATAGCTGGGAAAGTTAGTCAATTCAGTTAGAATGAAGTTAGTTAAAATCAAGTGGGTCGCAAATATTTTACTAAAACATTAAATGTTCTACACTAATGCTAACTTTCAAGTTAGCATTAGTTCAACATGTTGAGATACAACATTGAGTAACATGGATTAACCTAATAAGACTTTGAAGTAGATTCTCCAATCCAATATGCAATAAATAATTTTAAATATTTATAAATAAAATGTTTTAATAAAAAAATTGATTAACTGCACCAAGTTAGAAATGGTCAGCTCATATTAATACCGAGTCAAGGTTCGATCGATCCTTATAGTCCCCGATGTCGATAGTAGGGACTAATAATTGAAGAACTATTTAACATATAAATAGAAAATTGGAACGACATTATCAAACATTTAAATTATAGTGGGACATATTAATTCCCTTACCCAATCCAGTTTATTACGAGTAGCCTAGGGATAGTTTTGGGTTCCTTACATAAATTTTAATGAATATGAAAATAATAATGGAAAAATTGTTTAACACCTAAATAGGAAACTGGAAAGACGTTATCAAACATTTAAATTATAGTGGGCAAGATTAATTCCCTTACCCAATCCGATTTATTACCAGTAGCCTACGGATAGTTTTAGGTTCCTTATATAAATTTTCATGAATATGAAGAATAATAAAGGAAAAAATTTCATCATCATCCTCCTCTGGCCATATTGATCAACCCAACGCCCACCTCCTCCAGTGAATTGATAAACCTCCACTTGCACATGGTTGAGCACAACCGTTTCAATTCTTCAAATGGTCGATTATGTTTCAATGACAAGCGTCACATTACAAATAATTTACCCACAGTCTGTCCCAATTGATTCACTCATCCTTGGTTTGAGGAATGAGTGCAGATACAAAAAATTTGTTTGTCATAGTTTTGTAGTATTAGCAGTGGTGTTGGGAAAAGCTCTCTAGTGAGGAAACTTCGAGCTGAAGCTGGTTGGAAGGAAGGTTCAATTCGACTTTTGACCACTCTTGATCCTTTGAGAAGGGTCAGATTAACAAGTTTCATGGGAACGCTTTGTCAAAACTTGCAAATTCGGCCAAGAAAATGGATATATTGTAAGTTTCTCAATTAGTTGTCAGGGTTGGGATCATGGCATCTCCACGTCTTTGCAGCTAATGTTTTCAGAGCAGAAACTATTCACAGAGAGCCAAATACCAAGGGAAATATTTAGAATTATCAAAGTGATGGTGCCAATATCGGAAGCAAATCTATGTCACTTACTGTATGTACTCGGCTTCATTAATGCTTGGCCAAGTCATATCACTTTTGTATGTTACAACAATTTTAAAAAGCCGACATGGGAGCACAAGGTGGTATGGCTTGCGCGAACCCTACACATCATTCAACATAACCATGACCACATGTAGGATTACATGTGGCTAGTTACAAACGACAAGTCGACATTCTTCACTTGATTATTTCAATCTTTCGTTGTATCAAGTTTAATGAATAATCCATGTTTTTTTTATTAATTTCATTTTCCATAACATAGTTGAAGGTGGCTGGGTGTATCAATGGAAATAATAGAGCATTCAAAATTGAGGTCAAAACATAAAATACACAACCTTGGATATGATATGCGTTTCATGTCAATAATATCTATATCACAATTTCAAAAAATAACCATACATATATTATCTCCATCATCCATATCATGTTTCCACACTATATTAATATTATTTTGGACCTTCAAATATCGATATTAAGCTTTACTTTGTTGGCCTTTTGGCAAGGAAATGAATATACCAAAATAATCTCTTTGTTAAATTGTATAGGTAACCATGATATAATTCTCATAATAACCATTTATCAAGGTGTTTCCTTTAGGTTTAAGTTATATGAACAACCATCGAATATTTTTCTCTTGTGTTATACTCATATTTACATATAAATAATTTCATCATTACATTACTCCTTATCCTTGATTTCCACATAAATTATTTTTGCATGGGTAGAAAATGGGATGCTTCATAGATGATGGGATGCTTGACTTCTTCTCTGGCAAACACTTTCGACTTGACTTGATAAGCTTCGAAGAAGCAATATGTTCTGAAAAAAAATAACATGGATCAATGGCACAGACACGGATCTTCGGGATTGGGAGCATTGATTGAAAAGAGCAGGATAGGTGGATTGGGAACTTGAATCAAAGCCAAACTGCTACTTGATATCAAAGAAGGTTCAGTTCAGGATTTTCACGCAAGCTTTCTAGGTCGTTTGGAATGCGAGAACCCGTAAAAGTGGTGCCAACTACATAGCTTCCTGTACGAGTCTTTGTTGTTGTCAGCTACATAGCTCCATGTACCAATTTTTGTTGTTGGCTTTCAAGTACCTATGAAACAATTATATGGATAGATAGAATGAACATTCCGTTTGTTACTTATTTGGGTTGACCCCAAATGCTTATTTACCTCACAAGGAACCGTGAGAGAGCTGGTTAGTTGCAAATTCAAGTTTCTTACGAATTCAAGATCACATGGTTCGAAGCAAAAGTAAGGGTTGGGGAAGGTCTCGATGTCAGAGCGATAATGCTCCCAAAGGAAACAGAAATGGGGATATCCCTGGACAGAGATATCCTCACCAGAGGGATTAAATGACTCTAATTGAAACCATCATTTTATATGTTCCGCAAAAGACAAGGCATACTGAGAGAAGGTGGCTACGAGTTGTTCCAGCTTCTACAGAGATAGCGGGTCGTACAAGAAAGGAACCACGTGTTGTTGGATTGTTATAGCTACCTTCTTTTAGGAAATGAACTTGAACTCAACTCTTAGCCGAAGATCAAGCAAGAGGGGCTATGCATCCACTTAAATGGCCAAATTCATCACTTACCATTCATCACAACTATAAGAACATTCGATGCTCCCTATTACCACTCCCTTTTGAATAAGCATTGGTCTGCACTGTGTATCGCTGTCTAGAAGTGTTCCCAAAGAATTCGAAGTCAAATTCATCATGCTCAACCGCTTGGGAAGATATCTGCACCACCCAGCAATATTGAATCATTACAACTTCGAACCATTATAGAGTGCAAGAAATTATTTCAGAGACAAACAAATATAACACAATATTTTTGTATGGAGAATGGTTGTTACATAGAAAGTAGTAACGGTGCCAATAGAGTCCCTAGGTCCCCAGGAATGAGCTTAATCTGTGCATTTTATTCTTTGAAAATGTATGTTCTCTTGGAAGCAAACCCTACACCTGCATAAACATCACAATAATATTAATAAGAAACTAGTTATATGAGTTGCTAAAGCAGAAAAATTAGGAAGATAAATGAAATAAATACCTGATTTTTTATCGAGCTTGAGTTTGAGCAACTCCCCTTGAGACATAACATGATCAGCAACCCAACTACGGTAGAAGAAATTGTTGAAAGCTGCTGATTGACAACCCACAGCTAGGTTGCACAACATTACAATACTAGTGAGAAGACAACAGTGAAGTGTTTGAATAGAACACACCTAACAAACAGCTGACAAATGGAGACAATTACGTTCAAGTGAGTTATCTAGTCCCATATGTCGTAAATTAATAAATTTTATGGCAAGAATTTAATTATTTTTATTTTTATTAAATATTGATACAAATAAAGTATATGATAAAAAAGACTTAAACAAATATGAAGTATATTATAAGAAGGGCATTGGACTGACGCCATATATAAAAGGATGCAATTATATCAGCAAGGAATACCACTACGTAGTTTCCCTTGTTTAACCAAGTGCCTAAAAGAGCTCAAATATTTACAAATAACATTCTAAGTGAAAAAACTTCCAGAATGAAAAGAAGGTACTTATTATGTAACATAAGATTGTACAGAACCAAAAATTCAAACACTAGAAGAAGGTACTGTAACAATTTAACTAACTTCAATTTAATTTAACTTCTCGAACCTAAATTCATTATAAAAGTTATGACACACTACCAGAAGTCAAAACATCTATAGAAAACCCTACAAGGCAAGGAAATTAGAATAAAATCTTCTGAAATCCCTTGTTGAGTAAACCCTACCGCAGAAAACACAAGTGCCATAAACGAACAGATGGAGAAGGAATTCAAAGTGAACTTATAATTAAAAACAAGCAATTAATTAAAGTTAAAACCAGAGTGCGTGAAGCTAAGACACGTTTTCATATCTCTCTCTCTCTCTATATATATATATATATATATATATATGTATATATATGTGTGTGTGCCACTATCTAGACGAATTCTTCATATTATATATATATATATATATATATATATATATATATATGTGTGTGTGCGTGCCACTACCTAGAAGAATCTAGAGTTGTGTTAGGATTACTGTAATATTAAAGGTGTGTTGGTATTTGTTGACCCACCTCCTCTTCTGCAAAACCAAAAAAAATGAAAAATCATCACCCCACTGTAATCACAATAAACTCATCTATGCCTTTAACTGTAATTTCACAACTCATCTACGCCTTCAACTGTTGATAGGGCTTAGCTTCCTTTACTTCTGACAATACAACTTTCTTTTTCACTGTTAGCTTCATTTACTACTGACAATACTCAATTTACTTTGACAATTTTCGTTACTGCTGAAGATCCTTCCCTTTCATATCTCAAGAGAGGCTAAATGCTTATTACTGAGCTTGCTACACTTTCACCGTAAAATCACATTAAAAAATCTCATTTAACACCCAGGTTAAAAAGAGTTCCCGAGGGAAGCTATGAACATTGTTTTGTTTTTATGTATGACTTTGGCTTCTAGCTATGCCCAGGTTAAGGAGACATTTATTCATAAGTTCCCACTTTTAGTGAGTCATAAATTTCTTTAAGCATTTTTATTGCAATCCTGTACATAGAAACTGCTAGCTAGAAAATATTGGAGGTAGCAAGTTAGACTCTCAGATTGAAAAAAAACAACATGTCAGTTGCGGTTTTGTTGTGAGTTTAATCCCTGGTCAGGATGATTGAAGCAAAGAGTGGCTTAAGGGGAAATTACAAATCCACAACTTTTGGGGAAATTACAAATCAACAACTTCAAACCAAACCATTAAGGGAAAATTATCAATCCACAACTTCAAACCAAACCATTAAGGGGAATTACCAATGCAAAACTTCAAACCAAACCATTAATGATATATATTTTGAATACGCAGTGGTAGAGCATCCCATTAGCCAAATGTAGGGTTGTGTTCAATTTATATAGCTAACACGATGCGAGTTTATGGGCTGGCACATGGAAAGCTCCCTTGGCCTCTATTATCATCGTTTCTGACATTATTAGTATCCTCCAGGTTGATTTCAATCTTGTTTTGCTTTTTATTCTCTCTAACAGTGGCAAATACCATCGAGTAGTTTGTGGGCATTGTTGAGCTCTCCCACCGACCAAACATGGGCACCGCCATGAATGAATAACTTAGCCTTAATTCTAAAACATAATCATATAAATCCCCATTATTATCAATAACAAACCATGGCCCACAAACAGGGAAAAAAATCAAAAGAAACAGGGCATAAATAAGAAGCCATCAAAGATTGTATTGAGGATTTCGAGGACACCACGACCCAGATTGATGCCGACCCAGATTCATCAATCTCTGGTGGAGCTAAAGCACTTCAAGCCAAACACGTTCAAGGCTTAGATGGGCAACCTGGAAACATGGATGACCTCGACCCTCACGAACAAGGACTCCTGTGTGGACGAATTTTAGCCTGCCAGAGGAAGGGTTAAGGCCATGGTCACACCCGGCTTACAGAAAGTGAGTCACAGCCACCGGATAAGAAAATGAGCTCACAGTCATTGGAGAAGAAAATGAGCTTGATGTATGAGAGAAAAAACCCTCACGGAGTTCTGAGGTTGGTAGAAATCCTCACGAAGTTCTAATGTTCGTTAATATATTTTTTCCTTTGTAACTGATTAAAAATAACAGTTTTTAATTCTAAGGTAGAGATTATTTGAATCATCTAACATTAAAATCAAGGGTGCACAATGGTACACGTAGCAATTTAGGAAAGTTTTTTTCAAATAGGTACCTTTTATAGCGTAAATATTTTATGGAGGTTAAATCCCTAGAATTCATCTAATAATGTTAAAAAGTAAATTTAATTAATAGTTATATAATTTTTTAATATACAAGTTAAACATATCTATATTTGAAAGAACATGAAATAAGATTCTTATATTTAAATATTTAGCACTACTTTACTATGGAGCTTTTTAACCTATAAATAGACTTTATTATAATATTATAGACCAATAAGAGGACATATCAATAAGGCATGCCCAAAAAATCATGATATCTATTTTAATTAATCAAATTAATTAAAAGAGAAAATATGACATAATTACTTTGGAGATAAATATCAACTTTTGACCTATGTATACTATTAAAAATAATATAAAGTATTAGATAGAGATTAAATTACAACCATCTCTATCTTATAATTATAGATAACTAAATCAAAACTATAAAATCTCAATTTCGGAATAGTCTTAATTATTAACATGAATATTTATAACATGATCTACTCCCTTTTTTATATATTTAATCTTAAAAAATTACGAATCTCTCTTATACAAAAAAAAATAGTTTTATTTCTTTGCATAAACTTAATATATTTAATTTGTGAAATATTTGATATTTTTTTTAATATAAAGCGATAAGATCTCCCTTTAAATTATTTAAGAATAAATGCAAACATATTTTTTTTGCTTTAAACTAATTTATCTCTCTATAAAATTGTATTATTATCCTTATAAAATTGTATTATTATCCTTTTAAGAATTTATTATGTATTAAGGAACATATATATATATATATATGGCCGCCATCTCTCCAATATTTCTGTTTTCTCAAATCCACTTTGCAAGTGTTGGGTATCTGAGGGAAAAGTGTTCGGAATCTTAATGGAAAATCAAGGATTGACTAAACTGAAAATCAAGGATTAACTATACTCATTGCCAAAGATTATATACATTCCTACAATGGCATATGCATTAACGCTGTGGATTAAAATCAAATACACCTCAATTAACTTTCTCGAATATCTAACTATGTTGCAGCTTCTTTTTCCGACGGATTAAAATCCGACACATCTCAATTATCTTCCTTTACTTAAGTCAATTCAACACCAGAGATCAATCAAACGAGAAAGTCAAACATCCCAACTCGCTCACAGATTACTATCCCTCCCGCATTCAACCCACAAAGTTGAAACCACTCGTTTAATTTGAGGACTTTGAACATTAAACAATCGCTCAAGTTATCAACCGTCTGCTCTACGAAGGAAAGATCTGTCCTTGGTCCATCCTGCAATTAATTTGAATTCTATTCAACAATTCAGCGTCTACCTCCGCTCCTCCCCCTCTCTATATAAACGAATCTCCCTCCATGTAAGTAGCGCATTGTATGTATGCATCAAATATTTCATCCGCAACTACAACTCAACCATAAATCAAGTCTCCACAACTCTCATTATCTCAAATATTTCATCTGCAGGTATAGCTCACGTTTCCATAGCTCTGATTATCTCTATTAATTAGAGACTATCAACCATCTAACACATCCATCCACAGAAGATTAGAGCCTTCGTTGATCATAAGAGTAGAAAAGGATGATGCTTTTCCCCAGGAAAATGAAAACTAATGTTTCTGTCCTTGTAGTTACTGCTGTCGCCCTACTTATGTCGACGTTGTTGTTTAAGGAAGGCCCCTTCCTTCTGGTTGCCGCTTCTCCGGCACCTCAATCCAATGGAAATGTACCCACTCCTCCACAACCCAATAAAAGCAGTAATGTTCCCACTCCTCCACGACCCAATCCCCATGTTCCCACTCCTTCACACCAACGGAACGTTCACTCTTCCGATGGGGCGTGGGCAGGAAGACGACTTGATGTTTGCAAGCCAGGTTCACCTCGATGCGGTGACAATGCACCAAGTCATCTCGGATCTTGTTGCCCTTCACCGTCAGAGAAGCAGCAGCATGTGAAGGCCAATGGGAAGGCGGCGTTACTGAGGAATTATGAGAGTTCCATTGTTGCTGGAAAACACGCGCCAGCAGATCATATTAACATTGCAGTTAAAGGAGGACGGTTTGACGATTCACCAGCTGCTCACACTCAATCCTTTAAATTTACCAGGAAATTAATTGGCTATCAAGCCAGACAGTTTCTACCACCACACAGATGGCCGCCTCTATTCATACATGTTGATGTTTCTAGTACCCCGTATTTCCTTCGCTCAGGCAGAGGTAGAGTAATGTTGTAGGATTTTAAATTAATCATTCCAAGAATAAACAAGAATATCGATATCCATTCATGATTTCATAGCAGGAAATGTTTTTGAAAGTGGGGGTTTGCTGATCCAGTTTCTTAATCTAATTCATGTTTCTAAATATTTATTTCAAACGTTGGTTGTTAATACAAATGGTAAATAATCCACGCTGTAAAATGGTTTGATGGTATTAATAATTTTTTAAAAATCAAATTATTTTTTTGAACTTAAATATCTTTAAAAAATGGATGCAACCATCTCTTTGCCGAGCTACCTGGTCACTCTATTGAGGATATACATCTCAAAGACATCACAGTGGTTAACACATTACACCCCTAACCATGCAACATAATTTTGAAATTATTTATGATAATCATCTGAAGCACATCAATGTGGTTAACCTGAAACATTTGATTTAACTTTAAATCTAGATATTTTTGGATTAACGTTATGTTAATAAGAATTTTTATTTGTAAAACCCTGGAGTGAATATTGTAACATTGAATTACTTTGTTGGGACCTTACTAAAAAGTTTAACTCACTAAATTATGAACGTGAATGTTTAAATCTAATCCTAAAGTAATTTAAAAGTTAATCTTCAAATTATGGGAAAAAGTAATGTAAAACTAAGTTTCATAATCGAGAATACAAGATAGTTATGGAAAAAGAGACCTCACTCAAGCTTGGAGGATTGAGACTATAACAAAACTGAACCTCTTACAGGATGCCGTACCCAAAGGCATTTTAGTTGGGTTGCTCGTGGAACTCTATTTGAAAACCCTATTCATGTTTGGTGTCTGACTCGGAGAAAGAACACACACTGTTTTTATTAGTTATTTTTTTCTTCAAAAGTTATAGTTGTTGTTTGTTTGTAGGGTGTGCGAACTATGATGCATGTTTGGATTTCCGATTATATTTTTTCAAGAGAAACCACTTTATTTATATATAAAGAGTGGATTGTCGAATGTAATAGTGTAACATCACTCCTAAGCAAATTTTTTTTTTTGCCTGAAGTCTACCATATTTATATACATAATCTTTTCCCATTGAGTCTTTTATATTTTATACATGTAGCAGAGTTCTCATAAATCTCTTTAGAGATAGTGAATAGTTTAAATCTAAAGACAATTCCCTACCAACTAAGTTATTATATGTATATTAAAAAATCATGATTAATATACATAGGTGTTTTAATCCACCTCCAACCTTGTATAAATTTCCACGTGGTAATAACATACATCAAACACACAACTATATCAAATATATACCCATTCTATGCCTTTTTATTTTATCTATATGTCTCCCACTTACAAGTTATACATATCACTTTCATATATCATTACACATCTTTGGAGTTTGGGTTTTAACCCACTATATAGATGTATACTTATGCTCGTACGTCCTATTCGAAATTGGGACTACGCGTTGGCACACTTGTTACCACCCAATCGTTGGCCCTACGTGGAACGTTAAATGGATTTCTATGATCTGTGTTGATACTTATGCATGTTTACCTATTCTGAAGTCTACCATATTTATATACATAATATTTTCCCATTGAGTCTTTTATATTTTATACATATAGCAGAGTTCTCATAAATCTCCTTAGAGATAGTGAATAGTTTAAATCTAAAGACAATTCCCTACCAACTAAGTTATTATATGTATATTAACAAATCATGAGTAATATACATAGGTGTTTTAATCCACCTCCAACCTTGTATAAATTTCCACATGGTAATACCATACATCAAACACACAACTATATCAAATATATACCCATTCTATGCCTTTTTATTTTATCTATATGTCTCCCAATTACAAGTTACACACATCACTTTCATATATCATTACGCATCTTTGGAGTTTGGGTTTTAACCCACTATATAGATGTATACTTATGCTCGTACGTCCTATTCGAAATTGGGCCTACGTGTTGGGACACTTGTTACTACCCAATCATTGGCCCTACGTGGAACACTAAATGGATTTTTATGATTTGTGTTGATACTTATGCATATTTACCTATTCTCTCCTCTGGGTACACTCGGGATTTGAGACTTATTAATTCAATGTTTCCTACGATTAATGCCCAGCTCTACTGTGACCGCCATGATGGTTTTGCATTTAAGAATAGTACGTCTGAAATCAATTGGCTTAATTTCAAATAAATGTAAATCTACTAAAGGTGATTCTAGAGTTAATTTCATAAAATGATCAATTGAATGTGTAATAAGTATATTTTAACTGGTAAGAGACTATGGCACATAGAGGATCAATATATAACGTCTGTGAAAGAAGTTAAGAGTATGATTTTGCTAATTTAAAATAATCTAGAGTTAGGATATTGTAAATTAGAGACAAAATTAAATAATTCAAGTTGATGGCATGGTGATAAAAGAGTAAGGTGACAAGAAAAAAAAAAAATTGAGTAGAGGAAGAGGTGCATTACAACAAAATACATCATAGGCCTTCCTATGACTACATGCACCACTTGTACAATTTGGATGATTATACAAATGATAATACACGACCCTTGAACTCCAATATAAATTCGGTAACTCGTAGATCTTGTATCCATGAGTTATTTATGGCTCAGTCATTAGTTCACTAGTTTAACATTGAAGTTTCTCTCCACTGTTATACCTCCTAATAGTTCCTCCAACAGTTGGAACTAGTTTAACTAACTTTAACTCAGTTAAACTTAATTAATTAATTACAAATCAAACCAAAAACTAGGGCTCCTATAAAATAGGAACCACTCTACATAACTCAAGTTAGACCCTAAAATTGAATTAACTTAACCAACTAGATCAGACAAACTTAGTTAACTCGTACAAGTTTTCATGTGATGTGAAATTACAATTTTTTTCTAATTTAATTCAAAGGAAAATTAAATTATAATCTTTCTTAGTGCCATTTTCAACACTGAGTGATATTTTCATGAGGTATTGTAATAGATTAAGAAGTAAATTTTTATTTCAGAGGATTAGATGCAATCTACAGGTGGACATGTCAAAGTTCACAAAGCAATATGGAATATTACTACTAATAGTCATATCATGGTTTTAAAGAAAATCCAGAATAGAAGAAAAGAAGTTGCCAAAGAAAATGGCATAAGGAGAAAGATGATTCAATAGTAAATTGACTAAGAAGTTGTGGAGACAAAAGTGAAATTAAATGTAATAATGAAATTTATATAAGGAGGTAAGTAAGGCAAAAGGTGTGAATTGATTCTGCAAAAGCAAGTGAAGTGTCCTAGGTTCAAGGTGAAGTTGGAGAACATGTTGCATGCTTGGGTTAGAGAGAACTCAGTGAAGCAGAGATGAATGTTCACTATTGTGAACCTGAATAAGGAACTATGATTGGTAAAAATGGGGTTGAAAGACTGTATGAGATCAAAGGATATCATTATTTTAAAATTAATGGAATTTTTTTAAATGTGGTTCATGTAGTTGTAGATGATGGAGAGTTTCTTCATGAAGGAAATATTGAGGAAATTCTAATTAATGGAATTGACGATGAAATTCTTATACGAGAGCAAGGAGGTATCCTCGATGAGGAGTATGAAGAGAATGAGAGACTTAATGAAAGTCTCATAAAATATTGTTGAAGTTCAAATCAGCATGCAAATTTGATGTTTGAAACGTCAAATGAGGCCACAAAGCCTAACGATTTTAAAGCTAATGATTTGTGCATGTTTGAAGCTCTCATGAATATTGAGGAATATGGTGGAGATATGATTTGTAAAGTCATTAGAGAAGAATTGAAGTATATTTTTTTTATGAAGGAAGATGAGACAATTATTTTTTTATATAGGAAGAGAAAGTGGAAATCATACACTTAGGATAAAGATATTTAATGAAGCACAATTGTAGTAAATTTTTAGTGCATTGATTAAGGAAAATTTGGCTTATGAAAAAATAAAAAATAAGGATGAAGTATATGATCAGGACAAACATTCAAATGCAATGCTTACGAAATTTGAGGTAGAATTCAAATTGTTGGAAAGGTGGTATAAAGAACCTAATATTACAACCATAGATGTAAATGTAGATGATGAAAAAGAATATCTGATGTAGATAGAAGAAGATAAGATGATGGAGGGTGGGAGAAGTTTGTCTCATACAAATGAAATTTTGTTTTATCTTCATCAAGAATATATAAATAATCAAGTTTTATTTTCAGACAATAATGGAGATGAAATAAAAATTTATAATTATGAAGAAGGAAATAGTGTATCATTTGTGGAGTAGTAGGGGAGAAGACATTAAAGTGTATTAAACATATTGGAAAAAATGCATGATGATGAAGAGTGTTAGCAAATAGGTTATTAAAACAATGAAATGAGCAGTAATCTCATATTATTTTTAAAAATAAAGATGCATTTACAAGTAAGTGGTGATTAGATCATGTCCCAAGAAGAGGAAAATTTGTACATATAAATTTAAAGCATGAGGATATTGATGATGAAAGTGCATCAGAAATGTCATATTGATGTAAGAAGGGCCCCCAACCACAAAAATAAAATGATTGTATGAAAGTGCATCAAAAAACAATGTGGAACTCTAGAACCTAAAGTTTGGAATCCTGGAAGGTTAATGAAGATAAGAACAACAATAACAGAGCAACAACATGAAGAAACATGTGATTAGTTACAATACAAATTCTAGGATCCACGAGGATTCGTTCATTAATGGATCATGACCAAAAGGTAACTATTTTTTTTTACCATTGGAGTAGGATGCATGAGCATTAGAGCTTCCAGCAATCAAGCTTTTTTAAGAAAAGAACGAAAATGGTTTTCAATACTATAAAGGAATTATAATTCCGTAATGATAAATATTTTTAGTTCTATTAAATATTATAGAGTAGTTTTAGAAAAAGCTATTAATATGTGAGATTTTGTCCTTAAGGAAAAATCTAATTTAGCTTGAAAGCATGAGATGTTTAGGGAGTATATAATGAGAGATTTATGGAATAAATCATGAGACATTTAGTGAATAAATTGAGTGATTTATAGACGTAGAAAAATATACTTTTCTTCTAACTGTGTTTTTAATTATTGCAATCCAACTTGTAAAGAAATTTCCAAATGAATGTAGAATCATACCAAAAGATGAACAAGAGAGTGTCTAAGTATTTATGTGTGTACATATTTTAATTAATGAAATAAATTTTTCATAAATTTGATGTGTTCATGAATTGTCTTTGTTTATGTGCTTCACAAGAATTCTAGTCCTTGTAAAATATAGAATTAATTAACTAATGGAATAGAGTTTTGATATGTTTTATGTGTTCATGAATTATCTGTGTTTATGTGCTTGAGAACAATTCCATCCCTTGTGAATGATAGAATTAATAGAGTTTCAACATCTGTGTGAAGCATGAAATTGATGATAGATTAATTTATACATTTGTCATGTGAAGGAGTAATCCTGAGTAATACTGCTGACAATACAACTTTCTTTTTCACTGTTAGCTTCATTTACTACTGACAATACTCAATTTACTTTGACAATTTCCGTTACTGCTGAAGATCCTTCCCTTTCATATCTCAAGAGAGGCTAAATGCTTATTACTGAGCTTGCTACACTTTCACCCTAAAATCACATTAAAAAATCTCATTTAACACCCAGGTTAAAGAGAGTTCCCGAGGGAAGCTATGAACATTGTTTTTTTTATTTATTTATGACTTTGGCTTCTAGCTATGCCCAGGTTAAGGAGACATTTATTCATAAGTTCCCACTTTTAGTGAGTCATAAAGTTCTTTAAGCAGTTTTATTGCAATCCTGTACATAGAAACTGCTAGCTAGTAAATATTGGAGGTAGCAAGTTAGACTCTCAGATTGAAAAAAAACAACATGTCAGTTGCGGTTTTGTTGTGAGTTCAATCCCTGGTCAGGATGATTGAGACAAAGAGTGGCTTAAGGGGAAATTACAAATCCACAACTTTTGGGGAAATTACAAATCAACAACTTCAAACCAAACCATTAAGGGAAAATTATCAATCCACAACTTCAAACCAAACCATTAAGGGGAATTACCAATGCACAACTTCAAACCAAACCATTAATGATATATATTTTGAATACGCAGTGGTAGAGCATCCCATTAGCCAAATGTAGGGTTGTGTTCAATTTCTATGGCTAACCTGATCTGAGAGTTTATGGCTGCTGCTTAAGAGCTCCCTTGGCCTCTATTATCATCGTTTCTGACATTATTAGTATCCTCCAGGTTGATTTCAATCTTGTTTTGCTTTTTATTCTCTCTAACAGTGGCAAATACCATCGAGTAGTTTGTGGGCATTTTTATATAACGAGCCAAACTTGGGCACCGCCATGAATGAATAACTTAGCCTTAATTCCTAAACATAATCATATAAATCCCCATTATTATCAATAACAAACCATGGCCCACAAACAGGGAAAAAAATCAAAAGAAACAGGGCATAAATAAGAAGCCACCAAAGATTGTATTGAGGATTTCGAGGACACCACGACGCAGATTGATGCCGACCTAGATTCATCAATCTCTGGTGGAGCTAAAGCACTTCAAGCCAAACACGTTCAAGGCTTAGATGGGAAACCTGGAAACATGGATGACCTCGACCCTCACGAACAAGGACTCTTGTGTGGATGATTTTTAGCCTGCCAGAGGAAGGGTTAAGGCCATGGTCACACCCAGCTTACAGAAAGTGAGTCACAGCCACCGGATAAGAAAATGAGCTCATAGTCATCGGAGAAGAAAATGAGCTCGATGTATGAGAGCAAAAACCCTCACAGAGTTCTGAGGTTGGTAGAAATCCTCACGAAATTCTGATGTTCGTTAATATATATTTTCCTTTGTAACTGATTAAAAATAACAGTTTTTAATTCTAAGGTAGAGATTATTTGAATCATCTAACATTAAAATCAAGGGTGCACAATGGTACACGTAGCAATTTAGGAAAGTTTTTTTCAAATAGGTACCTTTTACAGGGTAAATATTTTATGGAGGTTAAATCCCTAGAATTCATCTAATAATGTTAAAAAGTAAATTAAATTAATAGTTATATAATTTTTTAATATACAAGTTAAACATATGTATATTTGAAAGAACATGAAATAATATTCTTATATTTAAATATTTAGCACTACTTTACTATGGAGCTTTTTAACCTATAAATAGACTTTATTATAATATTATAGACCAATAAGAGAACTTATCAATAAGGCATGCCCAAAAAATATGACATAATTACTTTGGAGATAAATATGAACTTTTAAACTATGTATACTATTAAAAATAATATAAAGTATTAGATAGAGATTAAATTACAACCATCTATCTTATAATTATAGATAACTAAATCAAAACTATAAAATCTCAATTTCAGAATAGTCTTAATTATTAACATGACTATTTATAACATGATCTACTCCCTTTTTTATATATTTAATCTTAAAAAATTACGAATCTCCCTTATACAAAAAATAGTTTTATTTCTTTGCATAAACTTAATATATTTAATTTGTGAAATATTTGATTTTTTTTTTAATATAAAGCGATAAGATCTCCCTTTAAATTATTTAAGAATAAATGCAAACATATTTTTTTTTCTTTAAACTAATTTATCTCTCTATAAAATTGTATTATTATCCTTATAAAATTGTATTATTATCCTTATAAAAATTATTATGTATTAAGGAATATATATATATATATATATATATATATATATATATATATATATATATGTGGCCGCCATCTCTCCAATATTTCTGTTTTCTCAAATCCACTTTTGGGTATCTGAGGGAAAAGTGTTCGGAATCTTAATGGAAAATCAAGGATTGACTAAACTGAAAATCAAGGATTAACTATACTCATTGCCAAAGATTATATACATTCCTACAATGACATATGCATTAACGCTGTGGATTAAAATCAAATACACCTCAATTAACTTTCTCGAATATCTAACTAAGTTGCAGCTTCTTTTTCCGACGGATTAAAGTCCGACACATCTCAATTATCTTCCTTTACTTAAGTCAATTCAACACCACAGATGAATCAAACGAGAAAGTCAAACATCCCAACTCGCTCACAGATTACTAGCCCTCCCGCTCTCCACACAGTCACGCATTCAACTCACAAAGTTGAAACCACTCGTTTAAGTTGAGGACTTTGAACATTAAACAATCGCTCAAGTTATCAACCGTCTGCTCTACGAAGGAAAGATCTGTCCTTGGTCCATCCTGCAATTAATTTGAATTCTATTCAACAATTCAGCGTCTACCTCCGCTCCTCCCCCTGTCTATATAAACGAATCTCCCTCCATGTAAGTAGCGCATTGTATGTATGCATCAAATATTTCATCCGCAACTACAACTCAACCATAAATCAAGTCTCCATAACTCTCATTATCTCAAATATTTCATCTGCAGGTATAGCTCACGTTTCCATAGCTCTAATTATCTCTATTAATTAGAGACTATCAACCATCTAACACATCCATCCACAGAAGATTAGAGCCTTCGTTGATCATAAGAGTAGAAAAGGATGATGCTTTTCCCCAGCAAAATGAAAACTAATGTTTCTGTCCTTGTAGTTACTGCTGTCGCCCTACTTATGTCGACGTTGTTGTTTAAGGAAGGCCCCTTCCTTCTGGTTGCCGCTTCTCCGGCACCTCAATCCAATGGAAATGTACCCACTCCTCCACAACCCAATAAAAGCAGTAATGTTCCCACTCCTCCACGACCCAATCCCCATGTTCCCACTCCTTCACACCAACGGAACGTTCACTCTTCCGATGGGGCGTGGGCAGGAAGACGACTTGATGTTTGCAAGCCAGGTTCACCTCGATGCGGTGACAATGCACCAAGTCCTCTCGGATCTTGTTGCCCTTCACCGTCAGAGAAGCAGCAGCATGTGAAGGCCAATGGGAAGGCGGCGTTACTGAGGAATTATGAGAGTTCCATTGTTGCTGGAAAACACGCGCCAGCAGATCATATTAACATTGCAGTTAAAGGAGGACGGTTTGACGATTCACCAGCTGCTCACACTCAATCCTTTAAATTTACCAGGAAATTAATTGGCTATTAAGCCAGACAGTTTCTACCACCACACAGATGGCCGCCTCTATTCATACATGTTGATGTTTCTAGTACCCCGTATTTCCTTCGCTCAGGCAGAGGTAGAGTAATGTTGTAGGATTTTAAATTAATCATTCCAAGAATAAACAAGAATATCGATATCCATTCATGATTTCATAGCAGGAAATTTTTTTGAAAGTGGGGGTTTTCTGATCCAGTTTCTTAATCTAATTCATGTTTCTAAATATTTATTTCAAACGTTGGTTGTTAATACAAATGGTAAATAATCCACACTGTAAAATGGTTTGATGGTATTAATAATTTTTAAAAAATCAAATTATTTTTTTGAACTTAAATATCTTTAAAAAATGGATGCAACCATCTCTTTGCCGAGCTACCTGGTCACTCTATTGAGGATATACATCTCAAAGACATCACAGTGGTTAACACATTACACCCCTAACCATGCAACATAATTTTGAAATTATTTATGATAATCATCTGAAGCACATCAATGTTGTTAACCTGAAACATTTGATTTAACTTTAAATCTAGATATTTTTGGATTAACGTTATGTTAATAAGAATTTTTATTTGTAAAACCCTAGAGTGGATATTGTAACATTGAATTACTTTGTTGGGACCCTACTAAAAAGTTTAACTCACTAAATTATGAACGTGAATGTTTAAATCTAATCCTAAAGTAATTTAAAAGTTAATCTTCAAATTATGGGGAAAAGTAATGTAAAACTAAGTTTCATAATCGAGAATACAAGATAGTTATGGAAAAAGAGACCTCACTCAAGCTTGGAGAATTGAGACTATAACAAAACTGAACCTCTTACAGGACGCTGCACCCAGAGGCAAGACGTTGCGAAACATAAACTTTTTTTAGTTGGGTTGCTCGTGGAACTCTATTTGAAAACCCTATTCATGTTATCTATATGTCTCCCACTTACAAGTTATACATGTCACTTTCATATATCATTACGCATCTTTGGAGTTTGGGTTTTAACCCACTATATAGATGTATACTTATGCTCGTACGTCCTATTCGAAATTGGGCCTACGTGTTGGCACACTTGTTACTACCCAATAATTGGCCCTACGTGGAACGCTAAATGGATTTCTATGATCTGTGTTGATACTTATGCATATTTACCTATTCTCTCCTCTGGGTACACTCGAGATTTGAGACTTATTAATTCAACCTTTCCTACGATTAATGCCCAGCTCTACTTGTGAGCGCCATGATAGTTTTGCATTTAAGAATAGTACGTTTTTATGTCTCATTACACTGCCCGAAAACCCCAAATCCGACTCCAAATCCTCCTCGGCGTACAACTCTGCTCCACGTAGATTTTTATGCACTGGATTTTGGTTTTCTGAGGACGATGCACTTAAGTCTGAAACTTATCACATCACTTGTGTTTATTCTCTGTTTAGTGCCCATACCCCGTGTAGTTTTACTATCTCTTTTAGGAACACATCTGCTACTTGGGCTGTCCCAAAAGTAGATTTTACAGGTATAAAGTGTGCAGCCTTTGTTAAAGTGTGTACCACTACCATCACTGAGTCATGCTGGTATTTTGTTCTGCGTAACTCGGTTATGAAATCTATAGAAACAATGTTCCATTTCCATTCTGTAATTGGCAAAAGATTTAGAAGACCAACTAGATGCTGATGCTCAACTTTAACTAGTTGACATTCCATACATCTAGCTAGATATTATGCTACATCTTTTTTCATTCCTGACCAAAACAATTTATTTTTCAAAGCTGTTAGCATTTTCTGATATCCAGGATGTCTTGAGTACGACTGTTTATGATATTCATCTAGTATTTCTTTTTTCAAGGACTCGATATTGGGGATATACAATTTGTTTTTATAGCCGATTAGCCCTTTCTGGTTTTGGGTGTACTCAGCCATTTCTTTTTTCTGCATTTTTAATTGCAGATTTTCATAGTTAGGATCTTGATCTGCTACCTTTTTAACTAGTTCTTCTAAGTCAAGGGTAGCACTACTCCCGATTTTGCTTATGTTTTGGAAAGCATTTCTGCTTAAAGCATCAGCGATTTTATTTTATTTCCCCTTGATATGTTTTATGTCCATATCAAATTCACTCAAAAAAGACAGCCATCTGGCTTGTCGAGCATTCAAATCTGTTTGGGAGAAGAAATACATGAGACTAATATGTTCAGTCATCAATGTAGATTTTTTTCCAAGAAGATAATGTCGCCACATCTTCAAGGCATGAATTACAGAAGCCAGTTCCAAGTCATATACACTATAGTTCTGTTCATGTTTCTTAAGCTTCCTAGATTCATATACAAAAACAGAATTTTCTTGCAACAGCACCTCTCCCAATCCCTCTCTACATGCATTAGTACACATGACAAACTCCTTATCTGTATCTGCAATCTTCAGTATAGGAGCTGTAGTGAGTTTTAACTTTAGTTGCTCAAGGATGTTTTGGCATTTTTCAGTCCATTCAAATTTCATGCCTTTTCGGTGTAGTGAGGTTATGGGATATGCTATTGCAGAAAATCCTTCCACAAACCTTCGATAGTAACCTGCAATTCCCATAAATGACCTCAATGCTAAAACATCAGTCGACACCGACCATTCTTAAATAGCCTTTATTTTCTTAGGGTCAATAGCCAATCCTTGTTCTGAAATAATATGCCCCAAGTATTGAATCTTATCTTTATAAAATTAAAATTTACTGAATTTGGCATATAACTGGTTTCTTTCAAGGTTTGCAAAACTATCCTTAAGTGTTCTTTGTGCTCTTCCTCACTTTTTGAATAAACCAGAATATCGTCTATGAACACTAGTATGAATTTATCCAAGTACTTGTTCAAAACACTGTTCATTAAGCACATAAAAGTGGCATGGGCATTTGTCAAACCAAAAGGTAGGACTACAAATTCGTAGTGACCATACCTGGTTCGAAAAGTTGCTTTACTAATGTCTTCCTCCTTAATTCTGAGTTGGTGATAACCAATCCTTAAATCAATCTTAGAAAAGTAATGAAGCCCCTCTTACTTGATAAAAAAGGTCATCAATTTTGGGTAAGGGATATCTGTTTTTAATCATCAACTTATTCAGCTGGCGATAGTCAATGCACATTCTAAAATTTCCATCCTTCTTTTTCACAAACAGCACCGGTGCTCCCCAAGGAGACACACTCGGTCTGATATAACCTTTATCCAAAAAATCTTGCAATTGGATTTTCAACTCCATGAGTTCAGGGGGGCTCATCCGATAAGGGGCTCTAGAAACAGGTGTTGCTCCAGGCACCAAATCAATGGAAAAGTCAATCAGTCTTTTGGGGGGAAGATGAGTAATCTCATCTGGAAAAATTTCTTTGAAATCTCTTACCACTGGTAGAGTGTCTAACAGGTTTTCTTCAGGTTGCTATCCTAGTTCTTCAACATGTACAACATATACTTGATATCCTTTCCTAGCTGTTCTTTTTAATTGTAGAGAGAATATTTGTCTTACAGATATTGGCTTTGGTTTTCCTTTGAGTATAAAGGGTCTCCCTTCCTCATCTATGCAGTGTAAATTTTTATCCCAATAGTTCATCATGGCCTTTCTCTTTTCTAACCAGTCCATTCCTATCAGCAAGTCATATGAGCCTAAGGACAGAATGTTTAAATTTACTTCTGTCTGAAAATCATTTAATTTAATTCTTGTTTGAGGTAACTTATGAGTTACGTTTTGCTTGGTGCCAATGGCTAATTGGACCAACCAAGACTGCTGATATTTTTCAGTCTTGTGATTGCATTTCTCTACAATTTGTGGAGTAATGTAACTCAAAGAAGCACCCGGATCAATCAAAACTATAATAGCTTGGTTAGCAATCTTACCTTCCATCTTGACCATAGTAGCCTGGTGTTCTGCTTGTCGGTTCTCCAAGGCTACACTGATAGTGGGTATGTTCATTGCTATATCATTCACTGTGGTAGCTTCTTGATCCCTCATAATCATCTGAACATTTTGGTGGGGACAGTCCCTCAACAAATGAGGTTCTCCGCAGCCCCAACATTTCAAAGGCTCCCGCATTTTAACTTCTCCCTCCTTCTTATTATCTCTATCTATTTGTTTTGAACCAACTTGGGACTGAGCAGTTTGACTTTCCTTGGGTTTGTTAAATTTCTTCCGCTGATGGTCCCTGCCAAAGTTCTTCAAGTAAGCTGGGTTCTGTTTCTTCCCTTTGAATTCACTCTTATTTACCCAGCTTTTTCCCTGTTCACCCTTTCCCTTAAACTGTTGGTAGCATAATCTGACTTTCCTCACTGCTTCATCCATAGTTTTTGGATTATCGAACTCTATTTTCTCCTTGTACACAGCAGGCAAACAGTTCAAAAACCTTTGTACCTTTGCCTTCTCTTCACGAATATAAGGAACATACCTTAGCAGATTGGTAAACTTGGTGACAAACTCATCTATGGTGAGTTGTCCCAATCTGAGTTCGTGGAACTCCTTCGCTTTATCATCATAATAATGTTCATTCAAATAGCGGTTTTAAAACTTGACTTGGAAATCTTCCCAAGTCACTGTTTTTTCGTCAATGGCATGAACCATTTTCGTCTCCTCCCACCACAAGGTATCCTTACCTTGAAATTGGTAGATAGCTAATCTGGCCTTCAGATTGTTGTCATATTCATAGACCTGGAAATACTTACTCATATTCAACAGCCATGCCTCAGCATCTTCCTCCTTCTCCCCATCATAGGAGGGAGGCTTAATTTTCCGAAATTCCCCTTCTAATTCCTTTCTCTATTTAGACTAGTGTCTAGTAGTGTCATCTTCCTTAGAATCATCAAAGAACTTTCCTTTCTTCCTCTTTCCAGAACCTTCACCTTCTTGGCTATTCCGTAAATTCAGTTCTCTTATGAGCTTTTCCTGCTCCTCACTGGCTAATGACATCCTGTCATTCTGGCTTCTTAGCTCAGCCATCTCCCGTTGCAACCTGTGCAACATAGCCATCAAAGGAGTGTTGGGATCTAGCGTGTTATCTTCATCACGCAGATCCACATAACTTTCATCTCCTTCAGCGATTGACTTTTCAGTTCCAGTACCATTGTACACTAAACAGAACAACATCAGAAATTTTTTTTTTTCAACAAGAAATAATTTATACAGTGAGCACAAAAATAGCCCATTTTTCTAGCATGAGCTCTGATACCATTTGTAAGATAACTCCTAAGCAAAAAAAAATAAAATTCTGAAGTCTACCATATTTATATACATAATATTTTCCCATTGAGTATTTTATATTTTATACATATAGCAGAATTCTCATAAATCTCCTTAGAGATAGTGAATAGTTTAAATCTAAAGACAATTCCCTACCAACTAAGTTATTATATGTATATTAACAAATCATGAGTAATATACATAGGTGTTTTAATTGACCTCCAACCTTGTATAAATTTCCACATGGTAATACCATACATCAAACACACAACTATATCAAATATATACCCATTCTATGTCTCTTAATTTTATCTATATGTCTCCCACTTACAAGTTATACATATCACTTTCATATATCATTACACATCTTTGGAGTTTTGGTTTTAACCCACTATATAGATGTATACTTATGCTCGTACGTGATATTCAAAATTGGGACTACGTGTTGGCACACTTGTTACCACCCAATCGTTGGCCCTATGTGGAACGTTAAATGGATTTCTATGATTTGTGTTGATACTTATGCATGTTTACCTAATCTCTCCTTTGGGTACACTCAGGATTCGAGACTTATTAATTCAACGTTTCCTACGTTTAATGCCCAGCTCTACTTGTGAGTGCCATGATGGTTTTGCATTTAAGAATAGTACATTTTTACGTCTTGTTACACTGCTTGAAAACCCCAAATTTGACTCCAAATCCTCCTCGGCGTACAACTCTGCTCCACGTAGATTTTTATGCATCGGATCTTGGTTTTATGAGGATGATGCACTTAAGTCTGAAACTTATTGTATCACTTGTGTTTATTCTCTGTCGCATCAAGGTGATTTTATATAGTTTTATGACATGGAGTAGGTTATCTTCGCACACATGGACGATGATCCCCGTTTGAATTCTAGGGTTTCATGTTGTATTAAATTGTGAACTCAGCTGTGTCGACTTCATATGGCTGCTCCAGCAACTGTTGTTTTGTTCTCCACTTCAGGCGAGCCATTTGCCCCCATGCTGGTCTCGGCGGGTGTATGATTCTTGCGTTTGGAATGGCTTAGTGCTTCCTACCCTGCGTATATGGTAAGTAATTCATTCAGTATTATCATTGGAGACAATATAGAAGTTCTTTTCATCGTACATTTTGATTTCTCAAGTGCATTGCCCTTCATTGTTTCATTGCATTGCTATCTGGATTTAATACTCAATTTTTTTTCGTTTTATGTATTCTCCCTCAACTGACTTGTATGAGTATTCAAATGTGTTCACAGTATGGTTAGAGGGTTCAGATTTCTTGACACGTAGGGCGGAAACAATTCCCAGTGTTCTGATGGAAACTTAAAAATCGTAAACCATAAACGATGTCAACTAATTACCTATGGGTAGGACGTGACTGCATCTCACTCCTGCTTCGAACCGCAGAGACGGATGGGGTCAATAATCAGTCGTTCTAACCAAAAAGGGAGCGATTCCAAGTGATCATCCAAAATTCAAAAGAAAAATGATTGGATGAGACATAAGAACGAAGGCACATAGTGCTGAAAAGATCCTTTCCTTAATACAACCAGAGTATAACTATGAGCCTCGACAATTATTAAATTGAGAAACATTGAAAAACGTATTAGAAATTCTGCCAATAAAATAAAATGGAAAACCAAAATTCATTCAAGTTCAAATTTCATTATAGCAATTACAGATGTGCGCTCTTATACAGGTAAAATCTATTTACAGGAAGCAAACCATTGTAACACGAAAGATAGTAGAAGAACTATCAGGAAATCTCAAACAAAACGATGAAAACAAACCCCAGCCATCATAATATAACCAAGTTGCTAACATATTCAATCTAATGGGTTAAGAAAAATAAACCATATTACCTGGAGCATAGCCACGGTCTCGAATAAGAGTGGTAGAACATGGTGCAACCAGTGATTTGAGCATCGTTTATAGTTGTAATGAAAGTCGAAAAAAATCACTCTTGGATGGAAACCCTCGGAGAGGAATGGAATGGTGAAACTTCTGTGTTTAATAGACATTGAAATTTTAAAACCCTAATCACATCCAGCCCAACACATGGCTGAAATCTGTTGGGCCTCACTCGAATCGATACTCGTTCAAATGATATGACAAAAACCTAAACGCATGAAACGTTGTTGTACATTGCAGAGGAGAGCCATGAATATGAATCACAGATACGTGGAATAACTAAATAAAATAAGAATTGTTATGAGGCTCGAGGAAATGAGCGGGATAACATCATAAATGAATCTATACCAATCTCAATCGATGAGAAGTAACAAGTAAGGTGTGTCAGTAAACAAAATATCTGTACATGGATTCGAAAGTAAATGTCAAGTGTGGTTATCCACGCTAAAGTAGGATGGATCCCTATGCATATTTTATGATGAGAATAACATCAAATCCAACCAGTACTCTATTAATTGCGTTTAGCACTGGCGAACGTCCACGAAAAAATAAAATAGAAAGACCTTTCTCAATTAAACTCGATTTGTATAAAAAGAAATCACCACGATACAATTATATATGATGAATGGGGACAAGATGTAAATCAATTGGCTTAATTTCAAATAAATGTAAATCTACTAAAGGTGATTCTAGAGTTAATTTCATAAAATGATCAATTGAATGTGTAATAAGTATATTTTAACTGGTAAGAGACTATGGCACATAGAGGATCAATATATAACGTCTGTGAAAGAAGTTAAGAGTATGATTTTACTAATTTAAAATAATCTAGAGTTAGGATATTGTAAATTAGAGACGAAATTAAATAATTCAAGTTGATGGCATGGTGATAAAAGAGTAAGGTGACAAGAAAAAGAAAAAAAATTGAGTAGAGGAAGAGGTGCATTACAACAAAATACATCATAGGCCTTCCTATGACTACATGCACCACTTGTACAATTTGGATGATTATACAAATGATAATACACGACCCTTGAACTCCAATATAAATTTGGTAACTCGTAGATCTTGTATCCATGAGTTATTTATGGCTCAGTCATTAGTTCACTAGTTTAACATTGAAGTTTCTCTCCACTTCTATACCTCCTAATAGTTCCTCCAACAGTTGGAACTAGTTTAACTAACTTTAACTCCAAGTGAATCTAATGACTAATTATAAATCAAACCAAAAACTAGGGCCCTATAAAAAATTCGAATCACTCTACATTCCCAAATTTAGGACCTCAACTCAAATTAACTGAGCCAAATAAGTGAAATTAGCTTAGTTAACACATTATTGTTGTATTTTGATGTGTAATTGCAATTTTCTCCTAATTTAATTCAAAGGAAAATTAAATTATAATCTTTCTTAGTGCCATTTTCAACACTGAGTGATATTTTCATGAGGTATTGTCATAGATTAAGAAGTAAATTTTTATTTCAGAGGATTAGATGCAATCTACAGGTGGACATGTCAAAGTTCACAAAGCAATATGGAATATTACTACTAATAGTCATATCATGGTTTTAAAGAAAATCCAGAATAGAAGAAAAGAAGTTGCCAAAGAAAATGGCATAAGGAGAAAGATGATTCAATAGTAAATTGACTAAGAAGTTGTTGAGACAAAAGTGAAATTAAATATAATAATGAAATTTATATAAGGAGGTAAGTAAGGCAAAAGGTGTGAATTGATTCTGCAAAAGAAAGTGAAGTGTCCTAGGTTCAAGGTGAAGTTGGAGAACATGTTGCATGCTTGGGTTAGAGAGAACTCAGTGAAGCAGAGATGAATGTTCACTATTGTGAACCTGAATAAGGAACTATGATTGGTAAAAATGGGGTTGAAAGACTATATGAGATCAAAGGATATCATTATTTTAAAATTAATGGAATTTTTTAAAATGTGGTTCATGTAGTTGTAGATGATGGAGAGTTTCTTCATGAAGGAAATATTGAGGAAATTCTAATTAATGGAATTGACGATGAAATTCTTATACGAGAGCAAGGAGGTATCCTCGATGAGGAGTATGAAAATGAAGTTAATGAAAGTCTCATGAAATATTGTTAGAGTTCAATCATTACAGAATTTGATGTTGAGAAAAGTCAAATGAGACCTGAAGCCTAACGATTTTTAAAAGCTAATGATTTGTGCATATTTGAAGCTCTGTGTTTGAAGCTCTCATGAATATTGAGGATATGAAGACAGGAATGTGATTTGTAATTGAAGAAAGATTAAATGTGGAATTTTTTTTATGAAGGAGAAGATGAGACAATTATTTTATTATAGGAAGAGAAAGTGGAAATCATACACTTAGGATAAAGATATTTAATGAAGCACAATTGTAGTAACTTTTTAGTGCATTGATTAAGGAAAATTTGGCTTATGAAAAAATAAAAAATAAGGATGAAGTATATGATCAGGACAAGCATTCAAATGCAATGCTTATGAAATTTAAGGTAGAATTCAAATTGTTGGAAAGGTGGTATAAAGAACCTAATATTACAACCATAGATGTAAATGTAGATGATGAAAAAGAATATCTGATGTAGATAGAAGAAGATAAGATGATGGAGGGTGGGAGAAGTTTGTCTCATACAAATGAAATTTTGTTTTATCTTCATCAAGAATATATAAATAATCAAGTTTTATTTTTAGACAATAATGGAGATGAAATAAAAATTTATAATTATGAAGAAGGAAATAGTGTATCATTTGTGGAGTAGTAGGGGAGAAGACATTAAAGTGTATTAAACATATTGGAAAAAATGCATGATGATGAAGAGTGTTAGCAAATAGGTTATTAAAACAATGAAATGAGCACTGAGCTCATATTATTTTTAAAAATAAAGATGCATTTACAAGTAAGTGGTGATTATATCATGTCCCAACAAGAGGAAAATTTGTACATTTAAACCATGAGGATATTGATGATGAAAGTGGATCAGAAATGTCATATTGATGTAAGAAGGGCCCCCAACCACAAAAATAAAATGATTGTATGAAAGTGCATCAAAAAACAATGTGGAACTCTAGAACCTAAAGTTTGGAATCCTGGAAGGTTAATGAAGATAAGAACAACAATAACAAAGCAACAACATGAAGAAACATGTGATTAGTTACAATACAAATTCTAGGATCCACGAGGATTCGTTCATTAATGGATCATGACCAAAAGGTAACTATTTTTTTTTACCATTGGAGTAGGATGCATGAGCATTAGAGCTTCCAACAATCAAGCTTTTTTAAGAAAAGAACGAAAATGGTTCATTAATGGATCATGACCAAAAGGTAACTATTTTTTTTTACCATTGGAGTAGGATGCATGAGCATTAGAGCTTCCAACAATCAAGCTTTTTTAAGAAAAGAACGAAAATGGGTTTCAATACGCAAAGGGTATAATTCCGTATTAAGTCAAATATTTTTAGTTCACAACCAAATATGTCAGTGTAGTTTTAGAAAAATCTATTAATATGTGAGATTTTGTCCTTAAGGAAAAATCTAATTTAGCTTGAAAGCATGAGATGTTTAGGGAGTATATAATGAGAGATTTATGGAATAAATCATGAGACAGTTAGTGAATAAATTGAGGAGTGATTTATAAACGTAGAAAAATATACTTTTCTTCTAACTTTGTTTTTAATTATTGCAATCCAACTTGTAAAGAAATTTCCAAATGAATGTAGAATCATACCAAAAGATGAACAAGAGAGTGTCTAAGTATTTATGTGTGTACATATTTTAATTAATGAAATAAAGTTTTCATAAATTTGATGTGTTCATGAATTGTCTTTGTTTATGTGCTTCACAAGAATTCTAGTCCTTGTAAAATATAGAATTAATTAATTAATGGAATAGAGTTTTCATATGTTTTATGTGTTCATGAATTATCTGTATTTATGTGCTTGAGAACAATTCCATCCCTTGTGAATGATAGAATTAATAGAGTTTCAACATCTGTGTGAAGCATGAAATGATTAAGTAACATCCATCATTAAGTGAATGAGAGAAGGAATATTTATGCATTTGTAATTATTTTTAGGAAAGAGAATCATACCATGTTAAGAGCACTGCCCAAGGTGCTCTAATATGTCCACAAGAAAATAAGTCTTCACCAATGTGTGGCCACATTCAAAGGGGTAAATCATTCGAATGGAAAGGCAATTTGAATTAAATTGCTAGCATCTCAATTTGTGAAATGGGTGAATTGATCTAATTGATGAATACATGCAGCTATTTGTTTGAACCATGAATATTAATTTATAAGGTTAATAGGATGTGTCCATGTAATTTGGAATAGAAGGAAATTCATTTTTGTTAGAGACTATAGAGCAATTAAATGAGAGTGGAGTTAGGTAAATTCCTATTTGGAATTATTTCTAGTTCAATATTGAATTTGGTAGAACCTATTGAGGTTTCAAATTTTGTAGAAGTATTTATGACAAAGATCAGTTCCAAGAAAAAAAAAATATTTTTCCTATAGAAAGGTTCCCAATTAATTAAAGTAATGGTATATAATGAATAATTGGATAATAAAATGGAATGCATACTTTCTTTCAAAATTTATTTTTAAAAACTTATAACATTTCTAAATTATGTCATTTAACAGTGGGTACATTTAAATTTTTATATATAAATGTTCCAAATGAATTGAAATATGGGTATATATTTTTTACTAGTTAGATTGAATTCTTTTTTCTATAGCATAGATTTATGTTAACTTGTAAGTTATTAAGCATTTAGAGAGATGATATTTCCTAATTGCAATTGTCTTTGGAGTGAAAAAAGAAATAAAAGAGATTTGGTATATATATATATATATATATATATATATATATATACACCACAAGAAATGTATTATGCATTAACTTTTCTTTGACTGCCTATTATTTTGCCTTTTACCAAATATTTATGTAGCCTATCCATAGTTTAATATTAATAATTTAATTTTTGTTATTATATTTTATTATTTAAATTTATTTATTTGTAAAATGTTTGGTTAAGGTCTTATTATGTCTTTGGTAACTTTTATTTTTCTTAGTCACTATTTATTTTTTTTTAGTTTTCTATTCTCTTTTTATTTAATGTTTTGATTTTTATTTTATTTTCTTTTTCTATTATTTCCATTTTAATGAATTATAATGTTTATATGTTAAAAGATAATAAATATTGATTAATCATCCCTTCTTATTTTTTGGTAATGGCATTCAACAATATAGCTATTAATTATTTTATTTTTGTAATAAAATATTTGTTTTTTAATCATTTCATTATGACATATTTAAACTAAAAGTTACTAAATTACCATTATTTTATTATTATTATAATAATAATATTAATATTATTAAATTTTCTTATTTATTTATTTTTAAATTTAATATAAAAATTTCTTCTATCAATATAAATCAGAATTTTTTTATTTTTAACTACTTGATATCTATATAAATTAATTGTAGAATTAAAAAATTGAAAGATTTCTTTTATCAAATTATTACTACTTTGAATTTGTTTATATAAATATTATTTATAAGTATAATATTACTTAAATGAAGCTTCGTAAAATTGTCGTATATACGATTAATTATATGGAGATGACACTTGTATTAATACATATATGGAATTATAATCCCTAACACACGATACCGAATATATAATTATTTTATTGACATTGGTTCAATTTTTTATTAAAAAGAAATGTTAATAGAATAATTTGAAATGCTAATGGAATAAGTAATAAATTATTACTAGAATAATTTAATGTGTTTGAATGATTTTTATATTAATAAATATAAATAAAAACAAAATGTTAATAAAATAACTAAAAATAAATATTTAGCAGAATAGTTAATTATATTGAATTGATTTTTATATTAAGAAATGTAGGAAAAGAAATGAGTGCAGATGATTAGGAAGTCAAATTTTACATGGAGTTTAATGGATAAAGAAAAATATGAATTCTGGAATGAATATTGTTTTTTAGGATATGGTCACTTAAAATTTGAAGGATGGAAATTTATCTAAACTAGAAATTGCACTAGATGTTGGAAAGGGAAAGCCATAAAACATAAGATCACTAAATATAAAAATTAGTACACAAAATGTCATTAAAAGTTAAAATATAAAGAGAAATCACATAATCAAATTCCATGTTCTAATAGCAAATATTAAATAAAAAAGAAGCTCTTTTTCAATATTTAATTATCTCACTTATCAAAATAAAATAACCTTTTACAACTTACCCTCAAGGTGATTGGATTTGCCTTTGGTTTTCCTAGATTAACTTATTTTGGCCATTTGGTGGTTTGTGATAGAGGAGGTTTATATTCAAAGATTTTTTTTTGAAAATGACAAATTCAAAATTTACCATTGGATGAACCACTTTTGGGAATTTGGACTGGTTTGTGATACAAAAGGTTTATATTCAAAGTTTTTTTTTGGAAAATGACCAATTCAAAATTTACCATTGGATGAACTAGTTTAAAGCATATCATTACATCGATAAAGCTAGTCACTAACATAACAACTTTACATTGCTTGATAGGAGAGAGGTGGATGTTTTGTCGAGCATTGATTAAATAAATATTTTAGTTAACATAACAAAATAAATTCACTATTTAGAGATACCATGGTGAACTCTTATGGTAACAAAGTCTAATTCTTTTTCCGACTTCTCTGAATATCCTCTCACTTTATCAACTACTTAAATGTGTAGTGTCAATGTGATTTGAGCTTTCGTGAGGATGAGGTAAGGCACCGTCACTTAGGTTATTCTTGAGCAAGCTAGCTAGTGGAATCCCTACATCAAGTATGTTGAGTCGGTGAGTTGGTAGACTCATTTTTTTGGAAGTGAAAAAACTAGTTTGTGGTGTGCTTATTTAAGTATTTTAAATTGTTAAATTGGGATATGGAATCTTTATAAAAACTCAAACCTAGATTTTTTATTGTAAAGAAGTGATTAATCTCTTGTATACCTGGTAGTACATGAAACTATACAAGGATTTTATTATATTTATAGTAATATTTTGTGGTAAGGAATGATATAATATATTGTGAAAGAATCTACGTTGTGACAGGATGACTAGGTTAATAAATATGTGTATGCTCGATAATATGAGAATTTGAGATATATGAACTAAATATATATGTAAATTTGTACATTGCAGGTCGGCGAAGAGCGGGTCCCAGTGATGGACCAGTCCGGCTTACCCATTGAACACACAAATAATAATAATAGAAGATTGAACATACAAATAATAACAAGGGTTGCACGACAATAGTAGTCCTATGGGTAAACATTCATGGAAATGCTAAACATAATTTTAATAAAAAAATCGGAAAATCACAATTGTTTGATAAACGTCATTATTATATTTACGAAATTTATTTAAGAAAAACGACCAAAATCTATTAAATATATGTTTGATTTGTATAATGAATTATTTATTATATTTATTTGATATTTTTGTTTGCTTTTTCGTCAATAATGTTCGATCCCATATGAAAACTTCCATGAGAGACTACCAAGTTTAGGAAACGCTCTCTGCATCGCAATCGATGTGACAATAATTATACTTTATTGGAAAAGTTTCAGTTCTGGTAGTTAGTCGTGGTGATGTATAGGTAAAATTAATTGTAAATTAAATATAAATGTTGAATATTACATCTTTAATGAATATTTCTTTTAATTTATAGAATTTAATATAACGTTAAATATATAAAGAAAATGGGAAAACCCACCACATTACACGTGCATAAAGCAAATATTACACACTTGCATGTAGTACACTTGTATCTCCACAAAAGCTAAGGAGATGGATCATCAATAGCTGCTACTTGATCTGTTTTGTAAAAATAACGAGACATGAATCCATAATATGAAAACCAAATGGGGATAACACCCTATGACCCTTGTGTTTTTTGATAAACTATTCACCTTGGACTTTCATTCCAATAATATTTCCGGTATAATTACTCTGCATATTGCACAAACATCAGATATAAGAGGGTTGGTTTTGCTTGATTTCTCAAATAATCAGTTCACAGGGAAACTTCCATTAGAGATCAAATAATCAGCTCATGGGGAAACTTCCGGCAGAAATTAACAGCACTGTTAATTTCACTTGGAGCTCATGGGGAAGCTTCAGTTGCTAAAAGTGTTGTTCTTATCAAACAATGGATTAACAGGGGAATTGTCTCATTCACTTGGAGATATGATGTATGTGTAGGCTATATATTTTTCTTACAATGATTTATATGGTCCCTGCCATTATCACTGGTAGAGTACTTTCAGCTTCTAGAAATAAAACTGCGCCACAATAACATCTCTAGGGAAATTCACGCTGAATTTGAAGCATTGAAAACAAAGATTTTGGATATTAGTCACAACCATATGTTAGGAGGAATTCCCTTTCCTTTGGAAGGATGCACCAAGTTGGAAGTAGTAGATTTAAGCTGGAATAATTTAGAAGGGAATCTGTGGGGTGCAATCTTTAAATGGATAGGCCTCAGTGTGCTCAATCCTGGCCATAATTATTTACAACTTCCTCTTCCAGACTGGATTATAGGATTTCAATCCTTGCATATGCTTGAACTCTCCAACAACAACTTCTCAGGCTCAATTCCCCAAGATGTTCATCTGCACGCTGATCAGGAGATCGAGCATTTGGGGGAAAACGAAGGCGAATTATTCAGAAACTGTGACTGTTGCATTGAATTCCAACCAACTTAGTCTATATTATTCACTTCATTTGAGAGTGAGCATTGATATTTCGATAATAATCTAAATGGTCTGAAAGTTTTGCAACATCTCAACTTCTCATATAATGCATTAACAAGTCCAATTCCTAGTAGTCTTGGAAATGTCACCTCATTTGAATCACTTGATATTTCACACGAATCTATAATGGGACAAAGACTAGTCTAGCTCGGTAACCCTTCTTTGTTAATGGATTTGAACTTATCATTATTTCTCTGGATCTATTCCTCAAGTTGCGTGGTTAACTAGATTTCCTGATGCATTTCTAGGTGATCTGAGTTTATGCAATGATGCTCTACAAGATCAGTCATCAAACTTGTCGGTTGCATCTTGGAAATGGATAATGCAAATGCAAGATGAAATTTTTCTTTCTTTGTCTGCATTTGGCATCAGTTCATTGATATGTTTTTACCTCTCAATTCTAAGTTGTGCCATCCTATGAAGTGAAAGCGGGTAAATAGGGTAAATATATTTTCCATGTTTTAGATCTGTTTGTTTTTAATTGTTCATTCACATGCTTAAAATTTTCAGTGTAATCTTCATTCATTTTGTGCAATTTTTCAAAATAACGTTGAGGCATGTATTCTTCTTGGCTTGAAGTGATATTTTGGATGATGAAAGGTCAAAGGTTAACATTGAGACATGTATTTTTCTTGACTTGAAGTGGTATTTTAGATGATAAAAGTTCAAAGGGTAGCAGTCATGATAAATTGGCTGAAAGCTTCAACACATTAGACACAGACAAATCCTTTCAGCATTGTATGGACTGAATATAACGCGATGAAGAAAAAAATTTGAGTAGCTTAGAGGGAATACATATTGAGGCCAGAAATTATGGGTGATGTATATATATCGGATCATAAAAAACTGAACCACCCTATGAAAATATCAGTAACAGAACTATAGAACCAGAAGTTAAGAATCAATGAGTTATGCAAATTACGAAAGGGAATTTTTGCAAGGTAATTTTTTGTAAATTATGCAAACAAATTTATAGCATTCAAAAATTAAACTACTCACAATGGCCAACTATTTGGGAAGAGGAAATGTTGATTTTATTGATGTTTAAATATATGTCTTTAATCTAGAAAGGATTTGTAGGGTGCCATACTCTATGCTAACAAACCAAAATAATTGTATTTGTACAGGACTGAACTTTGTAAATTATGCAAGCTAATTTATAGCATTCAGAAATTAAACTACTCACAATGGCAAACTATTTTGGGAAGAGGAAATATTTATTTTATTGATGTTAAAATATATGCCTTTAATCTAGAAAAGATTTGTAGGGCACTATACTCTATGCTAACAGACCAAAATAATTGTATTTGTATAGGACTGAACTTAGGGGAAAAGGGCTAGAGAAATAATTGTTGGCTTAAATTTTATTCGTGACTAAAGTGATGCTCATCATTTGGAAGATGGCTATTAATGGAGCAAGAATAGCCACAAATTATTGAAAGATAGCTCCTTTTCAAGGTTAATTATTCATCTCCACTTTCTACAAATTATTTTTCAGGGTTATTTTAAATCAATGTGTTAATAAACATGTAATTTCAAATCATTGTTATTAAATATGTAAGTTCAAATCAAAAATTACCTTCGTCAAGTGAAACCAACCCACCAACACATGCTTAAGCACCCAACAGATTTTAACTGTGTACTGCTATTTATTCAATATGCTAACTCTGCTTTGTCCATGGCTGCATGATTATCTTTTTCCCCAATATGCTAACTCTGCTTTGTCCATGGATGCATGGTTAGCTTTTTCTCGCCATGGATGAAGTAGGATGGCATGTTGTTCTGAGAAGTATCTGGCAAATCTATTACCTCAACTCTACTCTAGATGGTCATGTGATGTGTGAATGTAAAGTTTTCAATGTAAGATCTAATAAAGTAAATAACTTTTGTGTAGGTTTGGTGACGGGTGGTGAAGCTGTGGAAAAAGGTGGTAACAAGTGTATAGCTGGGAAAGTTAGTCAATTCAGTTAGAATGAAGTTAGTTAAAATCAAGTGGGTCACAAATATTTTACTAAAACATTAAATGTTCTACACTAATGCTAACTTTCAAGTTAGCATTAGTTCAACATGTTGAGATACAACATTGAGTAACATGGATTAACCTAATAAGACTTTGAAGTAGATTCTCCAATCCAATATGCAATAAATAATTTTAAATATTTATAAATAAAATGTTTTAATAAAAAAATTGATTAAATGCACCAAGTTAGAAATGGTCAGCTCATATTAATACCGAGAAAAGGTTCGATCGATCCCTATAGTCCCCGATGTTGATAGTAGGGACTAATAACTGAAGAACTATTTAACATATAAATAGAAAATTTGAACGACATTATCAAACATTTAAACTATAGTGGGACATATTAATTCCCTTACCCAATCCAGTTTATTACGAGTAGCCTAGGGATAGTTTTGGGTTCCTTACATAAATTTTAATGAATATGAAAATAATAATGGAAAAATTGTTTAACACCTAAATAGGAAACTGGAAAGACGTTATCAAACATTTAAATTATAGTGCGAAAGATTAATTCCCTTACCCAATCCGATTTATTACCAGTAGCCTACGGATAGTTTTAGGTTCCTTATATAAATTTTCATGAATATGAATAATAATAAAGGAAAAAATTTCATCATCATCCTCCTCTGGCCATATTGATCAACCCAACGCCCACCTCCTCCAGTGAATTGATAAACCTCCACCTGCACATGGTTGAGCACAACCGTTTCAATTCTTCAAATGGTTGATTATGTTTCAATGACAAGCGTCACATTACAAATAATTTACCCATAGTCTGTCCCAATTGATTCACTCATCCTTGGTTTGAGGAATGAGTGGAGATACAAAAAAATTGTTTGTCATAGTTTTGTAGTATTAGCAGTGGTGTTGGGCAAAGCTCTCTGGTGAGGAAACTTCGAGCCGAAGCTGGTTGGAAGGAAGGTTCAATTCGACTTCTGACCACTCTTGATCCTTTGAGAAGGGTCAGATTAACAAGTTTCATGGGAACGCTTTGTCAAAACTTGCAAATTCGGCCAAGAAAATGGATATATTGTAAGTTTCTCAATTAGTTGTCAGGGTTGGGATCATGGCATCTCCACGTCTTTGCAGCTAATGTTTTCAGAGCAGAAACTATTCACAGAGAGCCAAATACCAATGGAAATATTTAGAATTATCAAAGTGATGGTGCCAATATCGGAAGCAAATCTATGTCACTTACTGTATGTACTCGGCTTCATTAATGCTTGGCCAAGTCATATTACTTTTGTATGTTACAACAATTTGAAAAATCCGACGTGGGAGCACAAGGTGGTATGGCTTGCGCGAACCCTACACATCATTCAACATAACCATAACCACATGTAGGATTACATGTGGCTAGTTACAAACGACAAGTGGACAACCTTCACATGATTATTTCAAATCTTTCGTTGTATTAAGTTTAATGAATAATCCATGTTTTGTTTATTAATTTCATTTTCCATCACATAGTTGAAGGTGGTTGGGCATATCAATAGAAATAATATAGCATTCAAAATTCTGGTCAAAACATAAAATACACAACCTTGGATACAATATATGTTTCACGTTAATAATATCTATATCACAATTTCTCAAAATAACCATACATATATTATCTCCATCATCCATATCATGTTTCCACACTATATTAATATTATTTTGGACCTTCAAATATCGATATTAAGCTTTACTTTGTTGGCCTTTTGGCAAGGAAATGAATATACCAAAATAATCTCTTTGTTAAATTGTATAGGTAACCATGATATAATTCTCATAATAACCATTTATCAAGGTGTTTCCTTTAGGTTTAAGTTATATGAACAACCATCGAATATTTTTCTCTTGTGTTATACTCATATTTACATATAAATAATTTCATCATTACATTACTCCTTATCCTTGATTCCCACATAAATTATTTTTGCATTGGTAGAAAATGGGATGCTTCATAGATGATGGGATGCTTGACTTCTTCTCTGGCAAACACTTTCGACTTGACTTGATAAGCTTCGAAGAAGCAATATGTTCTGAAAAAAAATAACATGGATCAATGGCACAGACCCGGATCTTCGAGATTGGGAGCATTGATTGAAAAGAGCAGGATAGGTGGATTGGGAACTTGAATCAAAGCTAAACTGCTACTTGATATTAAAGAAGGTTCAGTTCAGGATTTTCACGCAAGATTTCTGGGCCATTTGGAATGCGAGAACCCGTAAAAGTGATGCCAACTACATAGCTTCCTGTACGAGTCTTTGTTGTTGTCAGCTACATAGCTCCATGTACCAGTTTTTGTTGTTGGCTTTAAAGTACCTATGAAACAATTATATGGATAGATAGAATGAACATTCCATTTGTTACTTATTTGGGTTGACCCCGAATGCTTATTTACCTCACAAGGAACCATGAGAGAGATGGTTGGTTGCAAATTCAGGTTTCTTACGAATTCAAGATCACATGGTTCAAAGCAAAAGTAAGGGTTGGGGAAGGTCTCGATGTCAGAGCGATAATGCTCCCAAAGGAAACAGAAATGGGGATATCCCTGGAGGGAGATATCCTCTCCAGAGGGATTAAATGACTCTAATTGAAACCATCATTTTATATGTTCCGCAAAAGACAAGGCATACTGAGAGAAGGTGGCTACGAGTTGTTCCAGCTTCTACAGAGATAGCGGGTCATACAAGAAAGGAACCACGTGTTGTTGGATTGTTATAACTACCTTCTTTTAGGAAATCAACTTGAACTCAACTCTTAGCCGAACATCAAGCAAGAGGGGCTCTGCATCCACTTAAATGGCCAAATTCATCACTTACCATTCATCACAACTATAAGAACATTCGATGCTCCCTATTACCACTCCCTTTTGAATAAGCATTGGTCTGCACTGTGTATGGCTGTCTAGAAGTGTTCCCAAAGAATTCAAAGTCAAATTCATCATGCTCAACCGCTTGGGAAGATATCTGCACCACCCAGCAATATTGAATCATTACAACTTCAAACCATTATAGAGTGCAAGAAATTATTTCAGAGACAAACAAATATAGCACAATATTTTTTTATGGAGAATGGTTGTTACATAGAGAGTAGTAACGGTGCTAGTAGAGTCCCTAGGTCCCCAAGAATGAGCTTAATCTATGCATTTTATTTTTTGAAAATGTATGTTCTCTTGGAAGCAAACCCTACACCTACATAAACATCACAATAATATTAATAAGAAACTAGTTATATGAGTTGCTAAAGCAGAAAAATTAGGAAGATAAATGAAATAAATACCTGAGGTTTTATCGAGCTTGAGATTGAGCAACTCCCCTTGAGACATAACATGATCAGCAACCCAACTACGATAGAAGAAATTGTTGAAAGCTACAGATTGACAACCCACAGCTAGGCTGCACAACATTACAATACTAGTGAGAAGACAACAGTGAAGTGTTTGATGTAGTGTTTGAATAGAACACAGCTAACAAACAACTAACAAATGGAGACAATTACGTTCAAGTGAGTTTTCTAGTCCCATATGTCGTAAATTAATAAATTTTATGGCAAGAATTTAATTATTTTTATTTTTATTAAATATTGATACAAATAAAGTATATGATAAGAAAGACTTAAACAAATATGAAGTATATTATAAGAAGGGCATGGGACTGACGCCATATATAAAAGGATGCAATTATATCAGCAAGGAATACCACTACGTAGTTTCCCTTGTTTAACCAAGTGCCTAAAAGAGCTCAAATATTTACAAATAACATTCTAAGTGAAAAAACTTCCAGAATGAAAAGAAGGTACTTATTATGTAACATAAGATTGTACAGAACCAAAAATTCAAACACTAGAAGAAGGTACTGTAACAATTTAACTAACTTCAATTTAATTTAACTTCTCAAACCTAAATTCATTATAAAAGTTACGACACACTGCTAGAAGTCAAAACATCTATAGAAAACCCTACAAGGCAAGGAAATCAGAATAAAAGCTTCTGAAATCCCTTGTCGAGTAAACCCTACCGCAGAAAACACAAGTGCCATAAACGAACAGATGGACAAGGAATTCAAAGTGAACTTATAATTAAAAACAAGCAATTAATTAAAGTTAAAAACAGAGTGCGTGAAGGTAAGACACGTTTTCATATCTCTCTCTCTCTCTATATATATATATATATGTATATATATGTGTGTGTGTGCCACTATCTAGATGAATTCTTCATATTATATATATATATATATATATATATATATATATATATCTGTGTGTGCGTGCCACTACCTAGAAGAATCTAGAGTTGTGTTAGGATTACTGTAATATTAAAGGTGTGTTGGTATTTGTTGACCCACCTCCTCTTCTGCAAAACCAAAAAAAATTAAAAATCATCACCCCACTGTAATCACAATAAACTCATCTATGCCTTTAACTATAATTTCACAACTCGTCTACGCCTTCAACTGTTGATAGGGCTTAGCTTCCTTTACTGCTGACAATACAACTTTCTTTTTCACTATTAGCTTCATTTACTACTCACAATACTCAATTTTCTTTGACAATTTCCGTTACTGCTGAAGATCTTTCCCTTTCATATCTCAAGAGAGGCTAAATGCTTATTACTGAGCTTGCTACACGTTCACCCTAAAATCACATTAAAAAATCTCATTTAACACCCAGGTTAAAGAGAGTTCCCGAGGGAAGCTATGAACATTGTTTTGTTTTTATTTATGACTTTGGCTTCTAGCTATGCCCAGGTTAAGGAGACATTTATTCATAAGTTCCCACTTTTAGTGAGTCATAAAGTTCTTTAAGCAGTTTTATTGCAATCTTGTACATAGAAACTGCTAGCTAGAAAATATTGGAGGTAGCGAGTTAGACTCTCAGATTGAAAAAAAACAACATGTCAGTTGTGGTTTTGTTGTGAGTTCAATCCCTGGTTAGGATGATTGAGACAAAGAGTGGCTTAAGGAGAAATTACAAATCTACAACTTTTGGGGAAATTACAAATCAACAACTTCAAACCAAACCATTAAGGGAAAATTATCAATCCACAACTTCAAACCAAACCATTAAGGGGAATTACCAATGCACAACTTCAAACCAAACCATTAATGATATATATTTTGAATACGCAGTGGTAGAGCATCCCATTAGCCAAATGTAGGGTTGTGTTCAATTTCTAGCTCGTTGAGTTTTCAATATAAAATCCATTGCAGGATGAACTCTTTTTCTCCATTCTAGAAAAACTATCAATTTTGATTATATTTGTCTTTCAAAGCAGCTAGAGTTATGTTAGGATTACTGTAATATTAAAGGCGTGTTGGTATATGTTGACCTACCTCCTCTTCTGCAAAACCAAAAAATAAAAAAACATCACCCCACTATAATCACAATAAACTCATCTACACCTTCAACTGTAATTTCACAACTCATCTATGCCTTCAACTGTTGGCAGTGCTCAACTTCCTTTACTGCCGACAATACAACTTACCTTTTGACTATCAGCTTCATTTACTACTGACAATACTCAATTTCCTTTAGCAATTTCCTTTACTACTGATGATGCTTCCCTTTTATATCTCAAGAGAGGCTAAATGCTTATTACTGAGATTGCTACACTTGCACCCTCAAATCACATTAAAAAATATCATTTAATGCGAAGGTTAAAGAGAGTTCCTGAGCCAAGCTATGAACATTCTTTTGTGTGTATTTATGACTTTGACTTCTAGATATGCCCAGGTTAAGGAGAAATCTATTCATAAGTTCCCACTTTGAGTGAGTCATAAAGTTCTTTGAGCAATTTTATTGCAATCCTGTACATAGCAACTGCTAGCTAGAAAATATTGGAGGTAGCAAGTTACACTTGTAGATTGAACAAAAACAGCACGTCAGTTGGAGTTTTTTTGTGAGTTCAATCCCTGGTCAGGATGATTGAACCAAAGAGTGGCTTAAGGGAAATTTCAAATCCACAACTTTTGGGGAAATTACAAATCCACAACTTCAAACCAAAACATTAAGGGAAAATTATAAATCCATAACTTCAAACCAAACCATTAAGGGGAATTACCAATCCACAACTTCAAACCAAACCATTAATGATATCTATTATGAATACGAAGTGGTAGAGCATCCCATTAGCCAAATGTAGGGTTGTGTTCAATTTCTATCTTGTTGAGTTTTCAATATAAAATCCATTGCAGGATGAACTCTTTTTCTGCATTTTGGAAAAACTATCAATTTTTATTATATTCATCTTTCAAAGCAGCTAGAGTTCTGTTAGGATTACTGTAATATTAAAGGCATGTTGGTATCTATTGGCCCACCTCCTCTTCTGCAAAACCAAAAAATAAAAAAACATCACCCCAATGTAATCACAATAAAACCATCAGAAGCCATCACAAATTCATACATATTATATACTTACAGGAATATCAGGCTCTATGTTGTTTTGATCTTGGTGTGAAATCAGATTATTATCATTGTTTCTGACATTATTAGTATTCTCTAGGCCGATTTCAATCTTGTTTTTCTTTTTATTCTCTCTAATGGTGGCAAATACCATGGAGTAGTCTGTGGTCACTGTTGAGCTCTCCCACCCACCAAACTTGGGCACCGCCATGAATGAATAACTTACTCTTAATTCTGAAACATAATCATATAAACCCCCATTATTATCAATAACAAACCATGGCCCACAAACAGGGAAAAAAAATCAAGAGAAATAGGGCATAAACAAGAAGCCCCAACACAGAAACAAGGGAAAATAAATTAAAGTAAAAAATCTATAGAAACAATATGGCTAACCTGATCTGAGAGTTTATGGCTGCTGCTTAAGAGCTCCCTTGGCCTCTACTTCAAAGCTTCTGTGGTTCGGGAATGAAAGAAATGATGAAGAGGGAAGAAGCTATTCCTCCTATATATCTGAGAAGTGTGAACTTGGTGGTCTTCTTGGTGTTTCTATGAATGCTGCAATGGACAGTTGTAGTAGTCTAGAGTGCAGATTAGTGCATACACGGAATATCCAGTGAAAGACAACGAGGCAACACTAACGTGTGTTGTTCCACTTTTCTTAATTGTTCGACCCACTTTTTCATGGGCATTGTCTTATGGTTCATCCACCCACGGGGCTAAAAGTATCACATTATTCAATTACGGAATTCTGGTAGTCTTATGGTCAAGCAACAAAGTATAATCAATTAAAAAGAAAACCCTAGTTACAGAGAGATGAGGAGACAAAAACAGGGTTTAGGGCTGGATACTCAACAATAAAGATCATAATAGTACAATATAGAGGAATATCAATGAAAATCACACTGATATTCTTTCACCATGGTGTCCCATCTCCTAACATCACAATACATTGACAGTGGACTCAAGAACAATCCATCCCTATCCATTTTATAACCCCAAAACTCATACTTATTTCTGTATCATCATCCATGCAGATCAAGCTAAGGATCAGGAAAAATATATGTTGAGCCACCTCCTCTTCTACAAAACCAAAAAATAAAAAAACATCACCCCACTGTAATCACAATAAAACCATCAGAAGCCATCACAAATTCATACATAGTATATACTTACAGGAATATCAGGCTCTATACTATTCTTATCTTGGTGTGAAATCGGATTATTATCACCGTTTCTGACATTATTAGTATCCTCCAGGTTGATTTCAATCTTGTTTTGCTTTTTATTCTCTCTAACAGTGGCAAATACCATCGAGTAGTTTATGGGCATTGTTGAGCTCTCCCACCGACCAAACTTGGGCACCGCCATGAATGAATAACTTAGCCTTAGTTCTAAAACATAATCATATAAATCCCCATTATTATCAATAACAAACCATGGCCCACAAACAGGGAAAAAAATCAAAAGAAACAGGGCATAAATAAGAAGCCATCAAAGATTGTATTGAGGAATTTGAGGACACCACGACGCAGATTGATGCCGACCCAGATTCATCAATCTCTGGTGGAGCTAAAGCACTTCAAGCCAAACACATTCAAGGCTTAGATGGGCAACCTGGAAACATGGATGACCTCGACCCTCACGAACAAGGACTCTTGTGTGGACGATTTTTAGCCTGCCAGAGGAAGGGTTAAGGCCATGGTCACACTCGGCTTACAGAAAGTGAGTCACAACCACCGGATAAGAAAATGAGCTCACAGTCATCGGAGAAGAAAATGAGCTCGATGTATGAGAGCAAAAACCCTCACGGAATTCTGAGGTTGGTAGAAATCCTCACGAAGTTCTGATGTTGGTTAATATATATTTTCCTTTGTAACTGATTAAAAATAACAATTTTTAATTCTAAGGTAGAGATTATTTGAATCATCTAACATTAAAATCAAGGGTGCACAATGGTACACGTAGCAATTTAGGAAAGTTTTTTTCAAATAGGTACCTTTTACAGCGTAAATATTTTATGGAGGTTAAATCCCTAGAATTCATCTAATAATGTTAAAAAGTAAATTAAATTAATAGTTATATAATTTTTTAATATACAAGTTAAACATATGTATATTTGAAAGAACATGAAATAAGATTCTTATATTTAAATATTTAGCACTACTTTACTATGGAGCTTTTTAACCTATAAATAGACTTTATTATAATATTATAGACCAATAAGAGGATTTATCAATAAGGCATGCCCAAAAAATCATGATATCTATTTTAATTAATCAAATTAATTAAAAGAGAAAATATGACATAATTACTTTGGAGATAAATATGAACTTTTGACCTATGTATACCATTAAAAATAATATAAAATATTAGATAAAGATTAAATTACAACCATCTATCTTATAATTATAGATAACTAAATCAAAACTATAAAATCTCAATTTCAGAATAGTCTTAATTATTAAGATGACTATCTATAACATGATCTACTCCCTTTTTTTATATATTTAATTTTAAAAAATTACGAATCTCTCTTATACAAAAAAATAGTTTTATTTCTTTGCATAAACTTAATATATTTAATTTGTGAGATATTTGATTTTTTTTTTAATATAAAGCGATAAGATCTCCCTCTAATTATTTAAGAATAAATGCAAACATATTTTTTTTTGCTTTAAACTAATTTATCTCTCTATAAAATTGTATTATTATCCTTATAAAATTGTATTATTATCCTTTTAGAATTTATTATGTATTAAGGAACATATATATATATATATATATGGCCGCCAGCTCTCCAATATTTCTGTTTTCTCAAATCCACTTTGCTAGTGTTGGGTATCTGAGGGAAAAGTGTTCGGAATCTTAATGGAAAATCAAGGATTGACTAAACTGAAAATCAAGGATTAACTATACTCATTGCCAAAGATTATATACATTCCTACAATGACATATGCATTAACGCTGTGGATTAAAATCAAATACACCTCAATTAACTTTCTCTAATATCTAACTATGTTGCAGCTTCTTTTTCCGACGGATTAAAATCCGACACATCTCAATTATCTTCCTTTACTTAAGTCAATTCAACACCAGAGATGAATCAAACGAGAAAGTCAAACATCCCAACTCGCTCACAGATTACTATCCCTCCCGCTCTCCACACAGTCACGCATTCAACCCACAAAGTTGAAACCACTCGTTTAAGTTGAGGACTTTGAACATTAAACAATCGCTCAAGTTATCAACCGTCTGCTCTACGAAGGAAAGATCTGTCCTTGGTCCATCCTGCAATTAATTTGAATTCTATTCAACAATTCAGCGTCTACCTCCGCTCCTCCCCCTCTCTATATAAACGAATCTCCCTCCATGTAAGTAGCGCATTGTATGTATGAATCAAATATTTCATCCGCAACTACAACTCAACCATAAATCAAGTCTCAATAACTCTCATTATCTCAAATATTTCATCTGCAGGTATAGCTCACGTTTCCATAGCTCTGATTTTCTCTATTAATTAGAGACTATCAACCATCTAACACATCCATCCACAGAAGATTAGACCCTTCGTTGATCATAAGAGTAGAAAAGGATGATGCTTTTCCCCAGGAAAATGAAAACTAATGTTTCTGTCCTTGTAGTTACTGCTGTCGCCCTACTTATGTCGACGTTGTTGTTTAAGGAAGGCCCCTTCCTTCTGGTTGCCGCTTCTCCGGCACCTCAATCCAATGGAAATGTACCCACTCCTCCACAACCCAATAAAAGCAGTAATGTTCCCACTCCTCCACGACCCAATCCCCATGTTCCCACTCCTTCACACCAACGTAACGTTCACTCTTCCGATGGGGCGTGGGCAGGAAGACGACTTGATGTTTGCAAGCCAGGTTTACCTCGATGCGGTGACAATGCACCAAGTCCTCGCGGATCTTGTTGCCCTTCACCGTCAGAGAAGCAGCAGCATGTGAAGGCCAATGGGAAGGCGGCATGGGAAGGCGGCGTTACTGAGGAATTATGAGAGTTCCATTGTTGCTGGAAAACACGCGCCAGCAGATCATATTAACATTGCAGTTAAAGGAGGACGGTTCGACGATTCACCAGCTGCTCACACTCAATCCTTTAAATTTACCAGGAAATTAATTGGCTATTAAGCCAGACAGTTTCTACCACCACACAGATGGCCGCCTCTATTCATACATGTTGATGTTTCTAGTACCCCGTATTTCCTTCGCTCAGGCAGAGGTAGAGTAATGTTGTAGGATTTTAAATTAATCATTCCATGAATAAACAAGAATATCGATATCTATTCATGATTTCATAGCAGGAAATTTTTTTGAAAGTGGGGGTTTGCTGATCCAGTTTCTTAATCTAATTCATGTTTCTAAATATTTATTTCAAACGTTGGTTGTTAATACAAATGGTAAATAATCCACACTGTAAAATGGTTTGATGGTATTAATAATTTTTTAAAAATCAAATTATTATTTTGAACTTAAATATCTTTAAAAAATGGATGCAACCATCTCTTTGCCGAGCTACCTGGTCACTCTATTGAGGATATACATCTCAAAGACATCACAGTGGTTAACACATTACACCCCTAACCATGCAACATAATTTTGAAATTATTTATGATAATCATGTGAAGCACATCAATGTGGTTAACCTGAAACATTTGATTTAACTTTAAATCTAGATATTTTTGGATTAACTTAACTTTAAATCTAGATATTTTTGGATTAACGTTATGTTAATAAGAATTTTTATTTGTAAAACCCTATTGTAACATTGAATTACTTTTTTGGGACCTCACTCAAGCTTCATTAAATTATGGGGAAAAGTAATGTAAAACTAAGTTTCATAATCGAGAATACAAGATAGTTATGGAAAAAGAGACCTCACTCAAGCTTGGAGGATTGAGACTATAACAAAACTGAACCTCTTACACGACGCCGCACCAGAGGCAAGACGCTGCGAAACATAAACTTTTTTTAGTTGGGTTGCTCGTGGAGCTCTATTTGAAAACCCTATTCATGTTTGGTGTCTGACTCGGAGAAAGAACACACACTGTTTTTATTAGTTATTTTTTTCTTCAAAAGTCATAGTTGTTGTTTGTTTGTAGGGTTTGCGAACTATGATGCATGTTTGGATTTCTGATTATATTTTTTCAAGAGAAACCACTTTATTTATATATAAAGAGTGGATTGTCGAATGTAATAGTGTAACATCACTCCTAATCAATTTTTTTTTTGCCTGAAGTCTACCATATTTATATACATAATCTTTTCCCATTGAGTCTTTTATATTTTATACATATAGCAGAGTTCTCATAAATCTCCTTAGAGATAGTGAATAGTTTAAATCTAAAGACAATTCCCTACCAACTAAGTTATTATATGTATATTAACAAATCATGATTAATATACATAAGTGTTTTAATCCACTTCCAACCTTGTATAAATTTCCACGTGGTAATAACATACATCAAACACACAACTATATCAAATATATACCCATTCTATGCCTTTTTATTTTATCTATATGTCTCCCACTTACAAGTTATACATATCACTTTCATATATCATTACGCATCTTTGGAGTTTGGGTTTTAACCCACTATATAGATGTATACTTATGCTCGTACGTCCTATTCGAAATTGGGACTACGCGTTGGCACACTTGTTACCACCCAATCGTTGGCCCTACGTGGAACGTTAAATGGATTTCTATGATCTGTGTTGATACTTATGCATGTTTACCTATTCTGAAGTCTACCATATTTATATACATAATATTTTCCCATTGAGTCTTTTATATTTTATACATATAGCAGAGTTCTCATAAATCTCCTTAGAGATAGTGAATAGTTTAAATCTAAAGACAATTCCCTACCAACTAAGTTATTATATGTATATTAACAAATCATGAGTAATATACATAGGTGTTTTAATCCACCTCCAACCTTGTATAAATTTCCACATGGTAATACCATACATCAAACACACAACTATATCAAATATATACCCATTCTATGCCTTTTTATTTTATCTATATGTCTCCCACTTACAAGTTATACATATCACTTTCATATATCATTACGCATCTTTGGAGTTTGGGTTTTAACCCACTATATAGATGTATACTTATACTCGTACGTCCTATTCGAAATTGGGTCTACGTGTTGGCACACTTGTTACTACCCAATCATTGGCCCTACATGGAACGCTAAATGGATTTCTATGATCTGTGTTGATACTTATGCATATTTACCTATTCTCTCCTCTGGGTAAACTCGGGATTCGAGACTTATTAATTCAAAGTTTCCTACGATTAATGCCCAGCTCTACTTGTGAGCGCCATGATGGTTTTGCATTTAAGAATAGTACATTTTTACGTCTCATTACACTGCCCGAAAACCCCAAATCCGACTCCAAATCCTCCTCGGCGTACAACTCTGCTCCACGTAGATTTTTATGCACTGGATTTTGGTTTTCTGAGGACGATGCACTTAAGTCTGAAACTTATCGCATCACTTGTGTTTATTCTCTGTTTAATGTCGCCACATCTTCAAGGCATGAATTACAGAAGCCAGTTCCGAGTCATATACACTATAGTTAAGTTCATGTTTCTTAAGCTTCCTAGATTCATATACAATAACAGAATTTTCTTGCAACAGCACCTCTCCCAATCCCTTTCTACATGCATCAATACACATGACAAACTCCTTATCTGGATCTGCAATCTTCAGTATAGGAGTTGTAGTGAGTTTTAACTTTAGTTGCTTAAGGATGTTTTGGCATTTTTCAGTCCATTCAAATTTCATGCCTTTTCGCTGTAGTGAGGTTATGGGATATGCTATTGCAGAAAATATTTCCACAAACCTTCGATAGTAACCTGCAATTCCCATAAATGACCTCACTGCTGAAACATCAGTCGACACCGACCATTCTTTAATAGCCTTTATTTTCTTAGGGTCAATATCCAATCCTTGTTCCGAAATAATATGCCCCAAGTATTGAATCTTATCTTTATAAAATTCAAATTTACTGAATTTGGCATATAACTGGTTTCTTTCAAGGTTTGCAAAACTATCCTTAAGTGTTCTTTGTGCTCTTCCTCACCTTTTGAATAAACCAGAATATTGTCTATGAACACTAGTATGAATTTATCCAAGTACTTGTTCAAAACACTGTTCATTAAGCACATAAAAGTGGCATGGGCATTTGTCAAACCAAAAGGTAGGACTACAAATTCGTAGTGACCATACCTGGTTCGAAAAGTTGTTTTACTAATGTCTTCCTCCTTAATTCTGAGTTGGTGATAAACAATCCTTAAATCAATCTTAGAAAAATAATGAAGCCCCTCTTACTTGATAAAAAAGGTCATCAATTTTGGGTAAGGGATATTTGTTTTTAATAATCAACTTATTCAGCTGACGATAGTCAATGCACATTCTAAAATTTCCATCCTTATTTTTCACAAACAGCACCGGTGCTCCCCAAGGAGACACACTCGGTCTGATATAACCTTTATCCAAAAATTCTTGCAATTGCATTTTCAACTCCATGAGTTCAGGGGGGCTCATCCGATAAGGGGCTCTGGAAACAGGTGTTGCTCCAGGCACCAAATCGATGGAAAAGTCAATTAGTCTTTTGGGGGGAAGATGAGTAATCTCATCTAGAAAAATTTGTTTGAAATCTCTTATCACTGGTAGTGTGTCTAACAGGTTTTCTTCAGGTTACTATCCTAGTTCTTCAACATGTACAACATATACTTGATATCCTTTCCTAGCTGTTATTTTTAATTGTAGAGAGAATATTTGTCTTACAGATATTGGCTTTGGTTTTCCTTTGAGTATAAAGGGTCTCCCTTCCTCATCTATGCAGTGTAGAGTTTTATCCCAACAGTTCATCATGGCCTTTCTATTTTCTAACCAGTCCATTCCTATCAGCAAGTCATATGAGCCTAAGGACAAAATGTTTAAATTTACTTCTGTCTGAAAATAATTTAATTTAATTCTTGTTTGAGGTAACTTATGAGTTACTTTTTGCTTGGTGCCAGTGGCTAATTGGACCAACCAAGACTGCTGATATTTTTCAGTCTTGAGATTGCATTTCTCTACAATTTGTGGAGTAATGTAACTCAAAGAAGCACCCGGATCAATCAAAATTGTAACAGCTTGGTTAGCAATCTTACTTTCCATCTCGACCATTGTAGCCTGGTGTTCTGCTTATCGGCTTTCCAAGGCTACACTGATAGTGGGTATGTTCATTGCTATATCATTCACTGTGGTAGCTTCTTGATCCCTCATAATCATCTGAACATTTTGGTGGGGACAGTCCCTCAACAAATGAGGTTCTCCGCAGCCCCAAAATTTCAAAGGCTCCCGCATATTAACTTCTCCCTCCTTCTTATTATCTCTATCTATTTGTTTTGAACCAACTTGGGACTGAGCAGTTTGACTTTCCTTGGGTTTGTTAAATTTCTTCCGCTGATGGTCCCTGCCAAAGTTCTTCAAGTAAGCTGGGTTCTGTTTCTTCCCTTTGAATTCACTCTTATTTACCCAACTTTTTCCCTGTTCACCCTTTCCCTTAAACTGTTGGTAGCATAATCTGACTTTCCTCACCGCTTCATCCATAGTTTTTTGATTATCGAACTCTATTTTCTCCTTGTACACAGCAGGCAAATAGTTCAAAAACCTTTGTACCTCTTCCTTCTCTTCACAAATATAAGGAACATACCTTAGCAGATTGATAAACTTGGTGACAAACTCATCTATGGTGAACTGTCCCAATCTGAGTTCGTGGAACTCCTTCTCTTTATCATCATAATAACGTTCATTCAAATAGCGGTTTAAAACATGACTTGGAAATCTTCCCAACTCACTTTTTTTTTTCGTCAATGGCATGAACCATTTTCATCTCCTCCCACCACAAGGTATCATTACCTTGCAATTGGTAGATAGCTAATCTGGCCTTCAGATGGCTCTCATATTCATAGACCTGGAAATACTTAATCATATTCAGCAGCCATGCCTCAACATCTTCCTCCTTCTCCCCATCATAGGAGGGAGGCTTAATTTTCCGAAATTCCCCTTGTAATTCCTTTCTCTATTTAGACTAGTGTCTAGTAGTGTCATCTTCCTCAGAATCATCAGAGAACTTTCCTTTCTTCCTCTTTCCAGAACCTTCACCTTCTTGGCTATTCCGCGAAGTCAGTTCTCTTATGAGCTTTTCCTGCTCCTCACTGGCTAATGACAGCCTGTCATTCTGGCTTCTTAGCTCAGCCATCTCCCGTTGCAACCTGTGCAACATAGCCATCAAAGGAGTGTTGGGATCTAGCGTATTATCTTCATCACACAGATCAACATAAATTTCATCTCCTTCAACGATTGACTTTTCAGTTCCAGTACCATTGTACACTAAACAAAACAATATCAGATTTTTTTTTTTTTTTTCAACAAGAAATAATTTATACAGTGAGCACAAAAATAGCCCAGTTTTCTAGCATGAGCTCTGATACCATTTGTAAGATCACTCCTAAGAAAAAAAAATAAAAAATTCTGAAGTCTACCATATTTATATACATAATATTTTCCCATTGAGTCTTTTATATTTTATACATATAGCAGAATTCTCATAAATCTCCTTAGAGATAGTGAATAGTTTAAATCTAAAGACAATTCCCTACCAACTAAGTTATTATATGTATATTAACAAATCATGAGTAATATACATAGGCGTTTTAATCGACCTCCAACCTTGTATAAATTTCCACATGGTAATACCATACATCAAACACACAACTATATCAAATATATACCCATTCTATGTCTCTTAATTTTATCTATATGTCTCCCACTTACAAGTTATACATATCAATTTCATATATCATTACACATCTTTGGAGTTTTGGTTTTAACCCACTATATAGATGTATACTTATGCTCGTACGTCATATTCAAAATTGGGACTACGTGTTGGCACACTTGTTACCACCCAATCGTTGGCCCTATGTGGAACGTTGAATGGATTTCTATGATTTGTGTTGATACTTATGCATGTTTACCTATTCTCTCCTTTGGGTACACTCAGGATTCGAGACTTATTAATTCAACGTTTCCTACGTTTAATGCCCAGCTCTACTTGTGAGTGCCATGATGGTTTTTCATTTAAGAATAGTACATTTTTACGTCTTGTTACACTGCCTGAAAACCCCAAATTTGACTCCAAATCCTCCTCGGCATACAACTCTGCTCCACGTAGATTTTTATGCATCGGGTCTTGGTTTTATGAGGATGATGCACTTAATTCTGAAACTTATTGTATCACTTGTGTTTATTCTCTGTCGCATCAAGGTGATTTTATATAGTTTTGTGACATGGAGTAGGTTATCGTCGCACACATGGACGATGATCCCCGTTTGAATTCTAGGGTTTCATGTTGTATTAAATTGTGAACTCAGCTGTGTCGACTTCATTTGGCCGCTCCGGCAACTGTTGTTTTGTTCTCCACTTCAGGCGAGCCATTTGCCCCCATGCTGGTCTCGGCGGGTGTATGATTCTTGCGTCTGGAATGGCTTAGTGCTTCCTACCCTGCGTATATGGTAAGTAATTCATTCAGTATTATCATTGGAGACAATATAGAAGTTCTTTTCATCGTACATTTTGATTTCTCAAGTGCGTTGCCCTTCATTGTTTCATTGCATTGCTATCTAGATTTAATACTCAATTTTTTTTCGTTTTATGTATTCTCCCTCAACCGACTTGTATGAGTATTCAAATGTGTTCATAGTATGGTTAGAGGGTTCAGATTTCTCGACACGCAGGGCGGAAACAATTCCCAGTGTTCCGATGGAAACTTAAAATTCGTAAACCATAAACGATGTCAACTAATTTCCTATGTGTAGGACGTGGCTGTGTCTCACTCCTGCTTCGAACCGCAGAGACGGATGGGGTCAATAATCAGTCGTTCTAACCAAAAAGGGAGCGATTCCAAGTGATCATCCAAAATTCAAAAGAAAAATGATTGGATGAGACATAAGAACGAAGGCACATAGTGCTGAAAAGATCCTTTTCTTAATACAACCAGAGTATAACTATAAGCCTCGACAATTATTAAATTGAGAAACATTGAAAAACGTATTAGAAATTCTGCCAATAAAATAAAATGGAAAACCCAAATTCATTCAAGTTCAAATTTCATTATAGAAATTACAGATGTGTTCTCTTATACAGGTAAAATCTATTTACAGGAAGCAAACTATTGTAACACGAAAGATAGTAGAAGAACTATCAGGAAATCTCAAACCAAACGATGAAAACAAACACCAGCCATCATAATATAACCAAGTTGCTAACATATTCAATATAATGGGTTAAGAAAAATAAACAATATTACCTGGAGCATAGCCACGGTCTCGAATCAGAGTGGTAGAACATGGTGCAACCAGTGATTTGAGCATCGTTTATAGTTGTAATGAAAGTCGAAAAAAATTACTCTTGGATGGAAACCCTCGGAGAGGAATGGAATGGTGAAACTTCTGGGTTTAATAGACATTGAAATTTTAAAACCCTAATCACATCCAACCCTACACATGGCTCAAATCTGTTGGGCCTCACTCGAATCGATACTCGTTCAAATGATATGACAAAAACCTAAACGCATGAAACGTTGTTGTACATTGCAAAGGAGAGCCATGAATATGAATCACAGATACATGGCATAACTAAATAAAATAAGAATTGTTATGAGCCTCGAGGAAATGAGCGGGATAACATCATAAATGAATCTATACCAATCTCAATCGATGAGAAGTAACAAGTAAGGTGTGTCAGTAAACAAAATATCTGTACATGGATTCGAAAGTAAATGTCAAGTCTGGTTATCCACGCTAAAGTAGGATGGATCCCTATGCATATTTTACGATGAGAATAACATCAAATCCAACCAGTACTCTATTAATTGCGTATAGCACTGGCGAACGTCCACGAAAAAATAAAATAGAAAGACCTTTCTCAATTAAACTCGATTTGTATAAAAAGAAATCACCACGATACAATTATATATGATGAATGGGGATAGGATGTAAATCAATCGGCTTAATGTCAAATAAATGTAAATCTACTTAAGGTGATTCTAGAGTTAATTTCATAAAATGATCAATTGAATGTGTAATAAGTATATTTCAATTGGTAAGATACTATGGCACATAGAGGATCAATATATAACGTCTGTGAAAGAAGTTAAGAGTATGATTTTGCTAATTTAAAATAATCTAGAGTTAGGATATTATAAATTAGAGACGAAATTAAATAATTCAAGTTCATGGCATGGAGATAAAAGAGTAAGGTGACAAGAAAAAAAAAAAATTTGAGTAGAGGAAGAGGTGCATTACAACAAAATACATCATAGGCCTTCCTATGACTACATGCACCACTTGTACAATTTGGATGATTATACAAATGATAATACATGACCCTTGAACTCCAATATCATTTCGGTAACTCGTAGATCTTGTATCCATGAGTTATTTATGGCTCAGTCATTAGTTCACTAGTTTAACATTGAAGTTTCTCTCCACTGCTATAACTCCTAATAGTTCCTCCAACAGTTGGAACTAGTTTAAATGACTTTAACTCAGTTAAACTTAATTAATTAATTACAAATCAAACCAAAAACCAGGGCTCCTATAAAATAGGAACCACTCTACATAACTCAAGTTAGACCCTAAAATTGAATTAACTTAACCAACTAGGTCAGACAAACTTAGTTAACTCGTACAATTTTTCATGTGATGTGAAATTAAATTTTTTTTCTAATTTAATTCAAAGAAAAATTAAATTATAATCTTTCTTAGTGCCATTTTCAACACTGAGTGATAGTTTCATGAGGTATTGTAATAGATTAAGAAGTAAATTTTTATTTCAGAGGATTAGATGCAATCTACAGGTGGACATGTCAAAGTTCACAAAGCAATATGGAATATTACTACTAATAGTCATATCATGGTTTTAAAGAAAATCCATAATAGAAGAAAAGAAGTTGCCAAAGAAAATGGCATAAGGAGAAAGATGATTCAATAGTAAATTGACTAAGAAGTTGTTGAGAAAAAAGTGAAATTAAATGTAATAATGAAATTTATATAAGGAGGTAACTAATGCAAAAGGTGTGAATTGATTCTACAAAAGAAAGTGAAGTGTCCTAGGTTCAAGGTGAAGTTGGAGAACATGTTGCATGCTTGGGTTAGAGAGAACTCAGTGAAGAAGAGATGAATGTTCACTATTGTGAACTTTAATAAGGAACTATGATTGGTAAAAATGGGGTTGAAAGACTGTATGAGATCAAAGGATATAATTATTTTAAAATTAATGGAATTTTTTTAAATGTGGTTCATGTAGTTGTAGATGATGGAGAGTTTTTTCATGAAGGAAATATTGAGGAAATTCTAATTAATGGAATTGACGATGAAATTCTTATACGAGAGCAAGGAGGTATCCTCGATGAGGAGTATGAAGAGAATGAGAGACTTAATGAAAGTCTGATGAAATATTGTTGAAGTTCAAATCAGCATGCAAATTTGATGTTTGAAACGTCAAATGAGGCCACAAAGCCTAACGATTTTAAAGCTAATGATTTGTGTATGCTTGAAGCTATCATGAATATTGAGGAATATGGTGGAGATATGATTTGTAAAGTCATTAGAGAAGAATTGAAGTAGATTTTTTTTATGAAGGAAGATGAGACAATTATTTTTTTTATATAGGAAGAGAAAGTGGAAATCATACACTTAGGATAAAGATATTTAATGAAGCACAATTGTAGGAACTTTTTAGTGCATTGAGTAAGGAAAATTTGGCTTATGAAAAAACAAAAAAGAAGGATGAAGTAGATGATCAGGACAAACATTCAAATGCAATGCTTATGAAATTTGAGGTAGAATTAAAATTGTTGGAAAGGTGGTATAAAGAACCTAATATTACAACCATAGATGTAAATGTAGATGATGAAAAAGAATATCTGATGTAGATAGAAGAAGATAAGATGATGGAGGGTGGGAGAAGTTTGTCTCATACAAATGAAATTTTGTTTTATCTTCATCAAGAATATATAAATAATCAAGTTTTATTTTCAGACAATAATGGAGTCGAAATAAAAATTTATAATTATGAAGAAGGAAATAGTGTATCATTTGTGGAGTAGTAGGGGAGAAGACATTAAAGTGTATTAAACATATTGGAAAAAATGCATGACGATGAAGAGTGTTAGCAAATAGGTTATTAAAACAATGAAATGAGCACTGAGCTCATATTATTTTTTAAAAAATAGCATGCATTTACAAGTAAGTGGTGATTATATCATGTCCCAACAAGAGGAAAAATTTTGTACATTTAAACCATGAGGATATTGATGATGAAAGTGGATCGAAATGGTCATATTGATGTAAGAAGGGCCCCCAACCACAAAAAAATAAAATGATTGTATGAAAGTGCATCAAAACAATGTGGAACTCTAGAACCTAAAGCCAGAATCTCTGAAGGTTAATGAAGATAAGAACAACAATAACAGAGCAACAACATGAAGAAACATGTGATTAGTTACAATACAAATTCTAGGATCCACGAGGATTCGTTCATTAATGGATCATGACAAAAAGGTAACTATTTTGTTTTACCATTGGAGTAGGATGCATGAGCATTAGAGCTTCCAACAATCAAGCTTTTTTAAGAAAATAACGAAAATGGGTTTCAATACTGTAAAGGAATTATAATTCCGTAATGCTAAATATTTTTAGTTCTATTAAATATTATAGAGTAGTTTTAGAAAAATCTATTAATATGTGAGATTTTGTCCTTAAGGAAAAATCTAATTAAGATGGAAAGCATGAGATGTTTAGGGAGTATATAATGAGAGATTTATGGAATAAATCATGAGACATTTAGTGAATAAATTGAGGAGTGATTTATAGACGTAGAAAAATATACTTTTCTTCTAACTGTGTTTTTAATTATTGCAATCCAACTTGTAAAGAAATTTCCAAATGAATGTAGAATCATACCAAAAGATGAACAAGAGAGTGTCTAAGTATTTATGTGTGTACATATTTTAATTAATGAAATAAAGTTTTCATAAATTTGATGTGTTCATGAATTTTCTTTGTTTATGTGCTTCACAAGAATTCTAGTCCTTGTAAAATATAGAATTAATTAATTAATGGAATAGAGTTTTGATATGTTTTATGTGTTCATGAATTATCTGTGTTTATGTGCTTGAGAACAATTCCAACCCTTGTGAATGATAGAATTAATAGAGTTTCAACATATCTGTGTGAAGCATGAAATTGATGATAGATTAATTTATACATTTGTCATGTGAAGGAGTAATCCTGGGTAAAGATTAAGTAACATCCATCATTAAGTGAATGAGAGAAGGAATATTTATGCATTTGTAATTATTTTTAGGAAAGAGAATCATACCATGTTAAGAGCTTTGCCCAAGGTGCTCTGCATTGAAAACGATCGGACAACAAAAGAGAATCTTAAGAATATGTCCACAAGAAAATAAGTCTTCACCAATGTGTGGCCACATTCAAAGGGGTAAATCATTCGAATGGAAAGGCAATTTGAATTAAATTGCTAGCATCTCAATTTGTGAAATGGGTGAATTGATCTAATTGATGAATACATGCGGCTATTTGTTTGAACCATGAATATTAATTTATAAGGTTAATAGGATGTGTCCATGTAATTTGGACTAGAAGGAAATTCATTTTTGTTAGAGACTATAGAGGAATTAAATGAGAGTGGAGTTAGGTAAATTCCTATTTGGAATTATTTCTAGTTCAATATTGAATTTGGTAGAACCTATTGAGGTTTCAAATTTTGTAGAAGTATTTATGACAAAGATCAGTTCCAAGAAAAAAAAATAGTTTTTCCTATAGAAAGGTTCCCAATTAATTAAAGTAACAGTATATAATGAATAATTGGATAATAAAATGGAATGCATACTTTTTTTCAAAATTTATTTTTAAAAACTTATAACATTTCTAAATTATGTCATTTAACAATGGGGATATTTAAATTTTTATATATATATTTTTATATATAAATGTTCCAAATGAATTGAAATATGGGTATATATTTTTTTATTAGTTAGATTGAATTCTTTTTTTCTATAGCATAGATTTATGTTAACTTGTAAGTTATTAAGCATTTAGAGAGATGATATTTCCTAATTGCAATTGTCTTTGGAGTGAAAAAAGAAATAAAAGAGATTTGGTATATATATATATATATATATATATATATATATATATATATATATATATATATATATATATATACACCACAAGAAATGTATTATGCATTAATTTTTCTTTGACTGCCTATTATTTTGCCTTTTACCAAATATTTATGTAGCCTATCCATAGTTTAATATTAAGAATTTAATTTTTGTTATTATTTTTTATTATTTAAATTTATTTATTTGTAAAATGTTTGGTTAAGGTCTTATTATGTCTTTGGTAACTTTTATTTTTCTTAGTCACTATTTTGTTGTTTTTAGTTTTCTATTCTTTTTATTTAACGTTTTGATTTTTATTTTATTTTCTTTTTCTATTATTTCCATTTTAATGAATTATAATGTTTACATATGTTAAGATAATAAATATTAATTAATTATCTTTCTTATTTTTTTGGTAATGGCATTCAACAATATAGCTATTAATTATTTTATTTTTGTAATAAAATATTTATTTTTTAATCATTTCATTATGACATATTTAAGCTAAAAGTTACTAGATTACCATTGTTTTATTATTATTATTATAATAATATTAATATTATTAAATTATTGTTTTTATTATTTTTAAATTTAATATAAAAATTTCTTCCTATCAATATAAATCAGAATTTTTTTATTTTTAACTACTTGATATCTATATAAATTAATTGTAAAATTAAAAAATTAGAAAGATTTCTTTTATCAGATTATTACTACTTTGAGTTTGTTTATTATGTGCATGTAAAGTGCACTCTTATTAGAAAACAACTTCCCTAAATTTGCCATTGTGTCCATGTCTATGCATTTGGATCAAATGTTAGACGATTGAAATGTTTTAGGCCATTAGATCCACAAGTAAATAGTTTTATATATTTTTTTTATAATGTACTTTTTTTTTTAAAAATAAGTTAGATTGAATTTAGGTTTTGGTGACTTTTAAATTAAAATGTTGTTATATTTTTATATGTAAATGTAAATAGTTTTATATATGTTTTTTATAGTATTTTTTTTTTTAATAAGTTAAATTGAATTTAAGTAATAAAATAACAATAACAATAAACTATAAAAACAGCCCATGGTATTGACCCATGGTATTCATGTGGAATATAATTTATTTAAAGGGGGAAATTAAGATGGCCTAGATCAATCTTAACTCTCAAGCATTTGTTTTTCTTTTTAATAAGTTAAATTGAATTTAGGTAATAAAATAAAATAACAATAAACTATAAAAACAACCCATGGTATTGCCCCATGGTATTCATGTGGAATATAGTTTATTTAAAGGGGGAAATTAAGATGGCCTAGATCAATATTAACTTTGGATCTACCAAGAGCCAAGTGGGATAAAATGTCTTGATATGCAAACCTCTTTTAGAGTGAAAATATCTAAAATAACTATTTAATAAAATTATTTTTAATTGTGTATAACCATTATTCTTTTAAAATTTTACTTAATAAAATGTATCTAAATTTTCATACATCTAAATATACATAGTTTTTTACTTTATAATCATAAACTAATTTCACATTATATGACGTCAAACTTACTCAACTTTTTATTCTGAAATTTTAAACAAGGTTTTTCACTACATAATTTTAGCTTTTGTATTTTTTTTATTTTTCAATTCCAAACAAAACTTACAAAAGAAAAAACTCAGTCAGATTATAGTTTTAAAAAATTGACATGTGATTAACAATAGAGTAAGTTGAGACAACCCTAAAGGGTTTTTTTTGTACATGTTTTATCATAACATTTCCCTCCATCCAATATATATTGTACATTCTTCTCAAGAGGGAGTCTATTCTAGTTTATAACCTATCCACATTCAAAGAAAATGGCTAGGGATTTCACAAGTTATTATTTTATAACCTAATCCACAATAAAAGGAAATGGCTAGGGATGTCACAAGTTATCATTCACATAGTGATTTATTGAAGTTCTTAGCTGAAATGGATCCTATTAGATGCATGGTGGCCAGAGACACTAAAAAATTCAAAATAGATATTGAAGTTCTAAGTTGAAATAGATCATATTAGATGCATGGTGGCCAGAGACACTAAAAAATTTAAAATAGATATTTGTTATGACATCCATATTTTCTACAAACCATCCAAATTTCCCACATTATATGATGTCAAACTTAATCAAATTTTTATTCTAAAACTTTAAACAAATTTTTTCACTACATAGTTTTATCTTTTATAAATTTTTTATTTTTCAATTCCAAACAAAACTTACAAAAGAAAAAACCCACTCAGTCCTTATTGCAAATTAACCAAATTGACACTATGTGATTAACAATAGAGTAATTTGAGACAACCCTAAAGGGTTTTTTATACATGTTTTATCATAACATTTCCCTCAATCCAATATATATTGTAGAGTATTCTGAAGAGAGAGTGTATTCTAGTTTATAACCTGATCCACAATCAAAGAAAATGGCTAGGGATTTTACAAGTTATTAGTTTGTAACCTAATCCACAGTCAAATTAAATGGCTAGCGATGTCACAAGCTATCATTAAAACAGTGATTTATTGAAGTTCCTAGCCGAAATGGATCCTATTAGATGCATGGTGGCCAGAGACACTAAAAAATTCAAAATAGATATTGAATTTCTCATTTGAAATGGATCATATTAGATGCATGGTGGCCAGAGATACTAAAAAATTTAAAATATATATCTATTATGACATCAATATTGTCTACAAAACATCCAAATTTCCCATCTTATACAAAAATTTCTAACAATAACCGCTCAATTTACTCTCCAATTTTTTAAACCCCCACCCATGTTAGGGAGATCACAGCGTAAAATCGAATGTTCCTCTGCTCTTTTTAAAGGGTTCATAAACAAAACAGACAATGAGAAAGTCAATATTGTGGTATAATAATTGATTTTTAAATCATTGTGACAAAAAAACATCACATTAGCTCACAAAGTATATCTAATGTTATAAGGATCTAGAGAGGTATTCACGGCCAGCTTGGAAAACCGGGCATGAAGATGCTTCTAATTTTCAATGAAGTAGTCTTCAAAAGTTACTAGCTCTATTTTAATTACATAAATGTATTGAAAACCAACTGATAGTATTTACTTCAGTTATTTTATTTGGACGTGTTGCAAGCTGATATTTATTGTTATACAAGTTGAGCATCAAATTATTATGTAACGATTGTGCCAAGAAGTTTTTAAATTATTTCTCTTTAGCTATAGCTTATCAGCTTAGTATGATTTCAATCAAGAAGAGGCTTCAGAGTTTAAGAACTATATCTTAGATCTAAGCACGTGATTCTATTAAAATTTATGAAACAAATTCATTTTTTACAACTTGTATGTTTAAATATGTGATTTTGGAAGTGATGGTGGCTTCTTTAGACACTTGATTAGTATTGTGGAAGAACTTTGATTATATCATTAAGGACTATGAGTAGTTCATGTAGCAGTTGCATTGCTTATAACATATTAGATGCATGGTGGCCAGAGATACTAAAAAATTTAAAATATATATCTATTATGACATCAATATTGTCTACAAAACATCTAAATTTCCCATCTTATACAACAATTTCTAACAATAACCGCTCAATTTACTCTCCAATTTTTGAAACCCCCACCCATGTTAGGGAGATCACGGTGTAAAATCAAATGTTCCTCTGGTTTTTTTAAAGGGTTCATAAACAAAACATACAATGAGAAAGTCAATATTGTGGTATAATAAGTGATTTTTAAATCATTGTGACAAAAGAACATCACATTAGCTCACAAAATATATCTAATGCTATAAGGATTGAGAGAGGTATTCACGACCAGCTCGGAAAACCAGGCATGAAGATGCTTCTAATTTTCAATGAAGTAGTCTTCAAAAGTTACTAGCTCTATTTTAATTACATAAATTTATTGAAAACCAACTGATAATATTTACTTCAGTTGTTTTATTTGGACGTGTTGCAAAATGATATTTATTGCTATACAAGTTGAGCATCAAATTATTATGTAACGATTGTGCCAAGAAGTTTTTAAATTATTTCTCTTTAGCTATACCTTATCAGTTTAGTATGATTTCAATCAAGAAGAGGCTCTGGAGTTTAAGAACTATATCTTAGATCTGAGCACGTGATTCTATTAAAATGTATGAAACAAATTCATTTTTTACAACTTGTATGTTTAAATAAGTGATTTTGGAAGTGATGGTGGCTTCTTTAGACACTTGATTAGTATTGTGGAATAAATTTGATTATATAATTAAGGATTGTGAGTAGTTCATGTAGTAGTTGCATTTCTTATAACATATTTTCATATCCTTTGTATAAGCTATTGTATATACAGTTCTAACACATTTCCCTGAGACGTTAGTTATATGGTGAGTAGTTGATGTAGCAATTGCACTACTTATAACTGATTTTTATATCCTCTGTATAAGCTATTGTATCTACAATTCTAACACATTTTCCCTAGGTGTTACCTATATGGTGACTGAGTGATGATGGATTCTTTAGACACTTTATTAGTATTATGGAATAACTTGGAGGATATCATTAAGGATTGTGAGTAATTCATGTAGCATTTTTATGGCATATGAAATATTTTTATATCATTTGGATAAGTTGTTGTATATACAGTTATACTATGATATGGATACACATTCCCCCAAGCATTACCATATTGTGATTTTTGTCCAATTATTGATATTTAGAGAAATATAATTAAATGATTAATGGTTTTGGAACATCAAAGTTACTATGATGACCTTTTATCTTAGGATGACTCCTTAGTGTTGAGATTCAATTTGCATGACGAACATTCATAGATCACTTCATAGGAAAACCTTTTTTCCTATTGATAGTATGTAGTAGTTGTATGAATGGACTATTTAGATTGTCCTCACTGTCATAAGATTTAGCACAAATTTTTTTTTATTTTTATAAGTATATATATACAAGTTATACATATTATGTAGTAAAAAATGTTCTTTAATAATTACAGTCACTGAAAGGGGAAATGATCTCAATACACCCCTCTAGATATACAATGTCTCATGGTATTCTTCTCATTTGGTGACACATGGAAATTCCAATACCAAAACTCTTTCATGGTGTTTCTCACATTATACGAAAGACTATCTTGATAAGGTGTCCTACATATATTAGCCCAACATGCAAGTTCATCATTCTCATGTTATTGAATCCTAATTTTTTAATGCCTCCATAAACTTTGCTTAATGTTTTGTAGATTATTGTTTTCATTGACACCAACCAATTTGATGTAGTTCTTTTTCCAACAACACTTGTCAATAATTCCCTACTAGCACTTATGCCATATTGAGATTGATATTTTGCAATTTTTCTAGGGGTAGATGTCATATTTCTTGATACTAACTCATTTACCTTCACCTCTTTGGAATTTCTAATGCCCAATAATTGAACTATATTTCTTAGATATTTGTGCTTTCAAAATATATTTAAGAGTTATAATTATAAAATAATATTTTTAAAAATTAATGTAGAAAGTCGATTGTGAAAGTAGTATTTTTTAATGGTATAACTAGTAAATCTATTATCCCTTTTTATTTTTTTAATGATTCAGTTAATATTAACATTAAATGAAACTCAATTATATACTTAAAAATATGATTAGGTAAGAGAATTTTAGGATTATAATTTTTTTTTGTCCAAGTTGACAATATGAATGCTTATTTAACTAAAGTTGGCTCCCATGTTCAATACCTCCCCATGGGGTTTGAAGATAATAGGTAATAGAAATTGAATGACATATAAAACAAATAATTTATATGTCAAAAAATCAGTTCTATATATTATAGTAGTTATTGCTTGAGTAATCTTTCAATTTGACATTCAATTCTTTATTAATAAAGTTGTTTTATTTAGTAGGGAGTACAATAATTTTGTAATCAAATAATATGATAAAACATATTCACAATATAATTTATTTGAATGAATAGATGTGTGTAAAATATTTTAATGAGAAACTAGATTTGTAATTATAAAATACAAACTATAACTTAAATTTGTGAAATTACTTCGTATTTTTTTTCTTGTGTATATAGAGAAAGACTAAACCAAGTTTGGAGTTAAGAAAATAAACCATAACATTAATAACAATATCTTCTTCCAAAAATTTCTCCATATTAAAATGACATTCACTTTCTTGTATAGCAGGACTATTGTTCTTCATATACAATTTCTCACAAGCATGTAATTGACGCTCAGATATGTAGATGAACTTGGAGTAAACTCTATTTCTGTTAATAAAAATTCTCTTTATTCACATCTATGCTAGATATATTGTACTTGAATGTATTTAAAATATCTTATTTTAGTTACATTCTCATTTCATGCTTGTTTCAGAGGATTATTAATCACCAAAGGATTTTCACCCTAATTTCCTATTTCAATATCTATAACAAAATTTTTATATATGTGAATAGATTATGTTGGTTTACATATATGTTTTCACCCACAATTTCCTATTTCAATGTCTATAACAAAATTTTCTGGTTGATAACTCTTATAATCAATATCTTTGAAACATCCACGACCTGCTTCCATGGAAAAATTTTCCTTTCATTCATTCATGATGAGTCCTTCTCTGCAACAAATTATTTCATTATGTTGGTTTACATATATGTTTTCACCCACAATTTCCTATTTCAATATCTATAACAAAATTTTCTGATTGAGAACTCTTATAATCAATTTCTTTGAAACCTCGACGACCTGCTTCCATGTAAGCAAAATTTTCTCGGCAACAACTTATTTCTTCTGCGGTACTCTTTCCTATGCTATTTCCTTACGGCATTTCTTTTGCAACATATGGTGCAATTGCTAGTATATGTCTTTTAAATCATGATAAATCATACAATTATGGGCGATATGGGTTTTTTAAGTAATGGTAAAGTATAAAATCATGAATAATAACTATTTTTATTATAAATTGATAATTGAGTTATAATAGTTTTACACATTAAAAAATAGGATATTAAAATTAATTTATTAATTTTATTCATATAGTAAAAAATGTTGCATAACAACTTACTCTTTACAAAAAATAATAAAAAATAATAAAAAATTGCAATAAAAAATAATAAAGAATTGCAATGGTCGTATTTGTAATAATAATAATAATAATAAAGTGATTTTTACAATAATAAAGTGAAGAAATTATTTTTTAATAAAAAAATAAAAGTCAAAAATAAATAAGAGTAAATTTATGAAAAAGTCAAGCTAATAAAAAGTAAGATAAGTAAGAGTAAATTTATGGAAAAACCAAGTTAAGAAAAAAATTAAGATAAAAATAAAAATTGTATGATCACTCATGGATTTTATGCATTAAAAAATGTTTTTTCATTTTTTTAATAAATTATTTTATTTAATGGATAAAAAGGAGGATGTGAGGCATTCTTATTCAAAGAGAATTCTAAGATAAGAGAGATTCACTTACATAGGTAATTGATTGAAAGCTCAATGGTGGCCAACTGTAAAAAGACATAGTGCAACAAAGTTCATGACTAAATGGAGAGTCGTCCCCAACACCGTTGGTTATGATTCACTAAATCAAAACTTAGTTGCAACTTTCAAAATTCAATACACTAAATATCATACAATTATACATTAAAATATCATTTTTATTATTGTGTAATAAAAACTAAATAAAAAAACATCACAAATAGCAAATTTTAATATATATATATATATATATATATATATATAACCCTTAATAATCGAAAAGAGAATTCAAAATTTAACATTCTTATTTTATGAATTCCATTCTTATTTTATTTTATGCATATTAACAAAATAAAATAAAATAAAATAAGAATGGAATTCATAAAATAAGAAAGTTAAATTATGAATTTTCTTTTCGATTACTAATGTGACAACTGCAATTAATGTTAACTAGTTAATTGATATATTATTATTTGTTTAAGGAAAAAGATTAAGACAATTAATATTTTGTTGGAAAAGTTATTTTCCTTTTTGATTGTGAATAATAAAATTAGTTATGGAAAGTAAAAGTAAAAAAGGTTGATGATAAATGTTTTCTAAGAACTGAAAGGTGGTTGGACAGTTTGAACAGTTACCTGCTCCTCTGGGGGTAAGAGACTCATCCCAGTGAGGAATGAGGGTTTTTTTCAAGGGCTAAGGAAGGAGTGGAGATTTTCCTGAGTTGGTAGAGACCAGTGGAAAACACTTAGTAAATCCTGAAGTTTTCTGGCACTGACTGGACTTGGAATCCTGAGGTCACAACAGAAAATCTACTGTCAACCTGTACCTCTTCAAGAGTGGAGCACAGTGTCAAGAGGAGGACGTAATTGCCTCTCTTGAAGGTTGGGTGGACACCACATCCAAATACATTTTTCAGGTAAGTGACTGTATGTTTTAGTAAGATTAGACAGAAAGAATTGTTGTTCTTAAGTTATTGTACACGGTTTTCTGATATTTAATCTTAGGGGAAAACTTTGTCACATTATCTTTCTTTTGGAACCTTTATTTCTATTAGAAATGATATGTTATGAAATATAAATAACTCAGCACCCTCTAGCAAGATTCTAAGAATTAATTCTTTAAGTTCTATAGTTTAATCTTGTAAATATTTCATAATAGATGTAAGATACATGGAAAGTACAGTAGATAAATATCTGTAAAATTTCTAATTGTACATATTAATTTACTGTAGAGGATTATTTAATTTGACAGGATGCATGTATCAACAACTATTACTAAGAAATGTAATAAGAAAAGATAAATGAATATAGAAGATTATTATTACTGTGCAAAGAAAGAATTCAACTAGAATAATATTGTCTTATAAACTAAGTCAAAATGAGCCGTTGGTACTGGGTATAGGGGTGAAACCCCAACTCAGTACTCATCGTTATCCCTGTTATCTATACACGAACGGAGACGACATTGGTTCGGACACCCAATAAAAAAAAAGATATAAATTCCTCACAATAAAGACAGCAGGAAAATCTTCATATTCGATTAACAACAAAGATAGTAATAAAACTCTTTACAAATATAACCCTCGACCGAAAAAAAAATTGTGATGTAATAAACAGAGGAACGCATTTTAACTTACACAAAACCTAAAGCATAAAGTCCCTTTGCGGTATATTTAATGCGAGAAATATTTACTTATTTAAGAAAATGCATGGCAAGAACCTAAGTTGGATAACATATAACAGAAGTGGAATGACATTATCCAAACTATCTAGAAAAACCTTCTTTTCAACTATAACAATATTATTCTTTTGTACAATCAAAAATCATAAAATCCAGAACGATGAAGTTCCGGTATTAACAATAGCAAATGAAATATATGTATATCTTAATAGAAATACCTGGATTAACATGTAAAGGTCTTCATGAGAGTGGAAGACAGAACAGTTTATAATCAAATTTATTCAGAAAAAATGCTCGACAAAGAAGTCGATAAACCCAAGAATATTTCATTCCCGTGAAAGAGCTAAACACATAAGGAAGGTTAAACCTTTGCCATCGCGCAGAATCCTTAAGAGATACCTGGAAAGAGTTGTGCGAGCTAATTCAGAACTGGGAATAAACCATTGTGTAACATAAGCGAAACATTGCAGAAAGACCACCATTCTATTAAAGGAACTCACCTGCAAGCAAAGTAAAACCTTAAAAATTTGTATAGTAATTAAGAATTCAAAGAAATTACAATGCAGAAGAAAAACGAAAACATTAGAGAGATATTAAAACTCAATTACCTGTAAATCATGGACTTCGCAAGCCATCCAAAATGAGGAGCTGGAGTTTACAAACCAATTTAAAGTTATAAATTCATTGGTGGTAACTGGGAAAGAGTCCAGTAAGGCAAACCGAGAACTAACTCAAGAAATTTATTATCTACCTGGTCTATGGAGAAGGGAAGCCTTCTTGAATAGCATCGAGGATCAAACAGCAACAAGGAATCAGAGTTCCAGTTAGAGAACAGAGGATGTGGTGTCAAGGAGCCTCCTCTACTGTAAATGATGAACGGGTTCACCATTGGGAGTCTCCACTACAATCAAGGGTATTCAACCCACAGTCGAAGCACAAACCCTCAATAACATTACGGAAATATTTTTCTCTGTAGAAAGCAGTGGGACAAACCGGAGAAGTGAGAGCCGAGACAAATGAGAGGCTAGCTAGGGTTTGGCAAGGATAATCAATCTTTTCCCGCCAGGAGGAATTGACCGTAGATCTCCAAGAGGACGGACGGTGGGGATGAGGGCGGGTGGCTTTGATTCCTGCATCGAATCTTTGCCAATCACCCAGCTGTCGAAGGGAGTACATGATAGAACCAAGAGCATTGAATTTTGCAGTATGAGCCAGCTCTTAACCGTATGGTTCACAATCCACGATTCTCTTTTCATAAATGCATAGATATGGCATACGATTACAATATAAAAACCATAAGGTCTAAAGGTAGGAGAGTCAAATTCGAACGTAAACCTTTAAAATTAATAATATATATGTTTATCAAAAGATACATGGGATTATGTATTCCAAAAACATATAACTGTGAAATGTGATAAATACAATAGTGAGTTGGGACATTTAAATATATTAACTAATATATAAAAACATTAATATTTATGGTAATAATTTCTAGTAAGAGTTAGTGTTGAGGAGGTAAATCCCCTCTGCGGACAGAGGCGATCCCTACTAGCCCAGCAGGGGTCTAGCAACAATCAAACAATGTTATGACGCAAGCTCCTAGTTACGAATGGAAAGACTAGGAATAGAAGCCTACCTAGATTCCAACGCTATGATCTGAAGAAGAAGCGTCCCCGTTCTTCAGCCCCGGCAGATCACAATCCCTCCACGATCTCCGCGGATGAACACCTGCACATGGAAGAAACGAACAGATACAAGCATAGAAACCGGCATACGTAACTAAACATCAGTCAGAAAGGACATTACTCGCATTAACATGATGGAAAATGGAGTGGAACCATAATCATAATCATCTATTAAAATAACCAGCGAAGAGAGATTACAACCAAGTTCTGACGTCGCGGTCTCCTTCGGACGGGTCTCCAGTAGTCCACGTCTCGCAAAGCTCGCCAAGGAAAGGAAAAACCTCTCCAGAGTCTCGTGACAATGGTCTCCTTACTTGAGTCAGCCTTAAGGGAAAGAGAGGGTGCTTTACAACACAAAGGCTCTTGGGAATATGGAGATTCAGAGCTTAGGCACTTCAAGACTATCAGCCCTTCAGCCCCTTCATCAATGGATGAAGGCTATATTTATAGAGGAGAGGAAGAGGTTGGGATCCCTACAATAGTGGAAGGGAGGCCTTATCCTTTGGGAGGTTCCCCATAAGGTGGAAACAAGAGGCCAAAGGAGGAAGGTCGTGGTTATTCAGGCGAAACCACTCCTGATGACTCATCCACGAAGTTGTTGTAATCGAAACTTCGCCTCTTTTTTTTTAAAATTTCCAAAAGCAGAGTGGCGCGGGTGCTTAACTGGGACAGAGCGCCAATTGGCGTGGGCTCAGTGTTAATTTTCCCCATTGGCGCGGGTACATAACGGGCTACCAGCGCCACGGAAAAAACAGGTGTTTTTAGGGGTCTGCTCAGGAAATAATCAACAGAAGGAATGTTGTCCTCATGGAAAGGGATGCAATGATGGTATTTGCAAGGCATGACACTGCTTATTGGTCACAGAAACGACCCTCCAATGGGCGAGATGGGAATTGCAGGGACGGTGACAAATTACTGTGTAACAGTTAGTTTTTTCTTGAGGAGTATTTTTTTTTTTGGGTATGAGTGTCACAACTAAGGGTTTGAGCTATCATTCAAAATAAATAGAATTCATATAATATATTCCTTTTGTGATCTAAAAATGGTAAATTATGAATTATCTTTTCCATGACCATGGGATTTGAGCTAAGGATGTACTATTAATGGAAATAAACTTTATAATTACCAGGCCATAAGTGGTTGGATGTAAAGCTCAAATAATAATTACTAGGCCAGATGTTGTTGGAGGTAAAGCTCAAATAATAACCCAATAGAAGGTTCCTACCTGTGTTTGACATACATATGTGTATTGTGTATTTCTATTTTTACCACTGTATTGTTGCTCCAATTCTACCACTATAGTGTTGCACTCTTGTATGAGAAGCTTTATTCTCGGTTTCCACATTAATAGTAACAAATATTCGTTAACAGAGCCATATCGAAAATTATTGAATTCGTATAGTTTCAATATGTAGTTCGTGTATATGCTTGACACTAAGTTCTTATTGAAAAATTGAATCACAAGGACTCTTTAAATTATAAATATACTTTTGTTGTAAAATATTAGTATATAAAGATTCTTAGAGTAACTTATATGTCATCCGAGTATAGTTTGGTATTTTTTTTTTTAGGAAAGAAAAAAGAGGTTTTTTGTAAACTGATGTTAAAGATTTCTATTAATATAAAACACGAAAGTACATTGAGAACATATAAACAAAAATTTCAAAGGATAACAACATCATGGCCAAAAAAAACATCCTTAGAAGAACACATAAACATTAGAAGCCAGGCTGAAATTGTAGGTGCATCATGGCTTTTATAGATATTAGCTAACTAAGACATTGACATCATAGTCCAAATTGAAACCAACAGCACAGAGACTATAAACGCGTTGTTTTCCGCACCAAATCCAGAGACATGAAACCACAATAAGCCTGTGAAGGCTAATACCAAAACCATAAACAAATAGAAATCATCCATGATGAGGTTGTGAGTGCCTTGTTTGAAGATGTAATGTGTTTACTTCTAATAAAAAGAGGATCTTATTGAGTTACGACTCAAACCACCATCACAAAGACTATAAACTCGTGATGAGTCGCACCAAGGCCCGAGAGATGAAAACACTACGAGCCCATGATGGCTAAGGCGAGAACCAAAACAACAAAAGACATCCAGGATAAAGTTGCAAGCGCCATGTAAGAGAAATTTTAGGAGTATATCAAAAATTCTAGTAACCTGCAAGAGATTTAGTCATAAAATATAACTGTGAAATTAGGAGGATTATCAATAGAAGGAACCATAGTGCCACCAAGAGGGTCAGACGAGTCTCCTGATGCAAAATCAAATACCACGCAACCTTCCACCCAAAACAACCGAGTGTTTATATCATCCAAGCATTAATGAAGATTGTGAATAATTCATTTAATATCCTCCTGAACAACAAAAAGTTTGTATTTTTCCACTTTTTTATCTCATAATACCATTCTAAACAAAGCGTCTAGTTTATGGTGGACTGCCAAGGAATGAAGAAAATATAACCTTCGTTTCAGGTACCTTCTTGAATTTGGGAGCCATTGAAGACCCTTATCTCCAATTTCATAATCGGATAAATACGAGCATTCACCAAATTCATAGTATTCCACTTGTCGAATTTATTTTTTTATCTCCAGAGGCACAAAATAAAAGTATGAAGCCACTGAATGCCATGTAAAAATTCGTTGGGGCTACAAATGTGCCTAGCTAACCCTTCCTCTACAAATTTCCTTCTTTTGGCGAGGAGGCATAATAGCAATGACAATTCAACCACCAAGAAAAAGAGTCACACAAACAAAGACAACAACATGACACACAGTAGCAGAAATAACATGACCAAAAAGGAAAAAATCATCCCCCCAACACCCCAAAATGAAGTTAAGACATTGAAATATTTCTAAGGGACTAGTGGTTGTCAGAAACGAAAGAGACATATCCCGAATAATCCCTATAGGATAATCCCATTATAAGACAATAATAGACCTCAAATTCAACCTACCCCATGAACAACACGCATAAAAGATATCCTGCAGAGTAATTAACCGTATAAATTGATATGGAAACAAAGAAAGATGAATTGCACTTAAACTAGCAAACACCCAATTCCTCAACACCGGATATAACTTGGAATTGCAACAAGGAAAATATAAGAGGACCCAAAATTGGTTGACTACCAATAAACAAGGCTCTAAAACCCCATCACTAGTACCAGACATAAAACTTTCTATGATACCAACACCCACATACCAATACAGGGCAAGGAAATGAGATACTTGTTGATTCTTGAACCAGAGGGGTCAAATTGGAGAGAACGACCACCAGCTCAAAGACCGTGTCACGTTCATAATTATGCAATAACAGAAAACATGCATTGCACACCGTAAACAACATAACTACAACAACAACAAAGTATACCATTTTCACCCCAGAGTAGGAACAAAGTGTCAGCACACCCCACCTCAAAGGACAAAAAGTATCCCCAGAGTGAAGGTTTGTCCCCCTCAAGTCCCTAAATTGATATCCACCCATAGTCTGAACACAACTGGAGTTAAAATTGCCTCCTGCTACTCTAAGAAAACTCAAGCATGGCCTCACACAAAATAAAACTACCAGAAACCCATGGTTGCAAGGTGAGGATAATACCTTGCCTTCGTTGTGTTGCATGATGCTAATCCACCACCCCAATTGAGAGATTATGCGAGCATTTAAAACCAAGGGACGTAAGTTGGTCTAAGCATGTGAAGTAACCACATTGTTCCATGACACGCATTTGGAAACAGACGAGTGGATTCCAAAATCTCATTAAACATTTAATGCTCTCGAAGTGTACACCCCCATCGAGGAAAGAAAAATGAGGGTTAGCATATGAAAAGGATATCTAATACATAGGAACATTATCCTCAAAAAACTTCATTATGTCTATAAAAAACATATATACTTCCATCAGGTACCTACCAAACTTCCCATTCCATGGCAGAAAACATCCCTTGATATTATTATCTACGCTACAGAGTACCAAGCACGTATTGTGCCCAAAAAAAATACTAAACAACATTTTTCTTATACTCTTTACTTAACATACAAAACATCATGAGAAAAAATTGATACTCTTGGAAAAACACACATTCCACCAAGGGAAAGAGGAAAAAAACACCAAAACACTGATAAAGTTGTGAAAATTTCATCTATCATAGAAACTGAAAATTATTCTCCTATATTAACAATTTATTTTTTGTCTACTATGACAAATACCAAATAATTCACACTATGATTTTCACAATAAAAATATTGCAGAAAATAATAGTGTTGGAAACTGAGAAAACACACACATAAAAATGACACTGTTATTTTTGGAAATATGTCCCCGAAAAAACCCAACTTGGGAAAATCGGTGCAATAGATGAGGGTTTTATTATTATACATCAGTGAGAAATTATGAGAACAATAACCTGGATGTTGAAATATGGCTATCCTGCAGATAAAATATTGGAAGAAATATCTAGAGGGAATTTACCCTCTCTCCGAGCAATTCCGACACTAGATTTTCGTTGAAAAGAAAGTCGTCCTACTGGGCCTGCGCAGGCACTTCTTCACTCTGAAGCTTCCTGATACTATTTTTGACTGAAATGACTGCTAATCAAGTTGTCTTTCCTGCTACTAGCTAGGAAAACATCTCTCTGGCACTCTAGAACCTCTACCCGACCTCTGGAACCAAAAATGTCTTCCCTCTTTAGCAATTCGAACTTCCCTCTGAGACTCTGCGCAACCTCCTGGAAAACTATCGACCTCTCTACAATTGCACTCGCTAGATCTGGAAAAAATTCCTCCGGTCTCACTGTCCCTGCCCCTCATTATCTCTACTTCAATCTTTGGCCCTCTAGCAACTGTTGCTACTCTCTGGAAATCGAACTGCTCAAGTGTGTTCTCCAAGTGCCCATCGACTTCTTCTCATAATCCTATGTTGGGACTCCAACAGCCAAGATTAAATATTAATCAAGGGATATAAGGATCATCTTGAAGTTGATTCGTGTGAGTTTCTAGACTATTCTCACCTTGAATTACTTAATTTTGATTACTTAACCATATTCCCTAAGTTTAGATTTAGGAAACATTAAAAAATAGGTTAATGACCTAATTAAGTCATCTCTAGGTGGAATTTCTAGAAACAAATTTTGGGTTTTGGATATCTCATGTATTTTATTCTCTCCACCAATTTTTGTGCTAGAACACGTCCAATGATACAAAAACTAACAAAAGTAACCTCCTCATGTATCACCCCATTGTAGAAAAAGGGTCATCCTTAAGTTGATTACGGATCCTTGGAATATTCTAGAATCTGACGAACATGGGTGAGATCAATATTTAACCTCACCCATGTCCCTCAGATTCCCATAATCAACAATCGATGTAATGAAAGAACCCAAGTCAAGCAGAAAGACCCATTTTTGAGAGCGCATATGCCATGGCATTGTGTTCCCTGAATACATGATCAAAGGAAATGCAGAAAAAAAATGGTCTTTAATTTCTGAATTATACGCATCCAATTAATTAGTGAGGGGGTGGAGAGATTTTCCCATCCATTGGTCCAATCTATAATAATCCTTGCATCGCTAAAAATAGAAATCTCCTCCATATTTAGTCTTCTTGCATTGTATAGCAAACTCGAGAAGGCCATAATTTTTTCTCTAGTGTTTGTGCCATAGCCACTGAACCAATAAAAATGAATCTAGATATGTTGACTCAACTTAATAACAACACCAAAACTACAACATCATTGTTAAGTCACACCATCAAAATATCCAACTGGAAATACAACATTTTGATCTGAATCCAGAGTTCTAAGCGGTTTAACTTTGTGTGGCTTTTAGACATGTTCACCGAAATGAGCACATACCATGTTATTGATGCATCCAATGTTGAAGGGACGTCCATAAAATATCAGTGTGTTTCTAATGCACCACATCTCCCATATGAAAAATAACGGAAGGGTCATGTGAGTACTTTGTCGGTAGATCCACCACTTAATGCGCTCCTCCAAATATATGAAATTTCATCCCTATTTTAAGTGATATATCTGCAAAACCAGACCCCATACCGCAATGAAAAAGGGCACTGAAGGAAGATATGGGGGACATTTTCCATCGCATGACACACGAAAAAGAAAAGAAAAGAAAAAAATGCATGAATGCAACATAATTAATTTATATTACAAGACAATTTATGGGAGCAAAGTTTTTTTTTCAAGTCAATAAATTATGCCTATAGCAGTTCTCAAGTATACATAATCCTGTCGGGGATTGGACCATAAGACTGGTGGGAAAGCTATAGTACCAAAAACATAAAATATTCTGAGATAAATTTGAACAAACACATAGTACCTACAACCTTCTACACCACCGAGAGAAATATTCACGTGGATAATATTCAAATACAAATTTCTTGTTATTCACAAAGGACCACATTCGTTTAACGGGTTGATCTACTAGGTCACTAATTTTCATTTGAAAAACAATAAAAATTTGAATTCATTTGACTGGAAAATATACAATTCTCTGTTTTTCACTAAGAAAAAACCATGTGTGTTCTATTTAATTTTCCCCATGTTTAATTCCATAAAAATCAGCATGGAATGCACTCACCACTCATAGGAACAATGGAGTAAACTATATAGAATTGGCTTGTCCTCCCTTTCGTTAAATTTCGTTGAGTGAGCCTATCATGAGAATCAAACTGGAGACTCCCCCTAACAAATATTAAGTGTGGAGCGAAAACTCAAATGTGAATTGAAAAGGCGCAAACTTTGAATTGTATTTTCAAATCTAATTTATGATGAGATGCCATTTCCAAGTAGCTAGACATGGAGATAAGTGATATTTTGCATTTTTTATTTTCTGTTAATACCCATTTTATCATAGATAAAGCATAAATGTTGAAAGTGAGAATGGCATAGGGTTGGATTGGCATGGTTGATTGCATTATAGATATTGCTTTATATATATATATATATATATATATATATATATATATATATATATATATATATATATATATATATATATATATATATATATAAAGCCACTGGAGCTTGTGGAAGCTTCGATTAGATATAGACAAAACCTAAGAAAGGTCCCAAACACTCTTTCAAGGAAAATAAAATTTAATTTCTTTTTTCCTTCATCCATAAGATGCACTTCTTCTAAGAATAGAAGTTTTAAAGCATGTGGATTAAAAAATTATGTACACAAGCTTTCTTTCTTTTTTTGTATGTTTAGCATATCCTTCCTATTTTCTATTAATCAAAAAGAGAAAAGCAGGTTACATATATTAAAACTGGATGGCCTCAACTTGCTCGCAGGAAACCAGGTCTGTTGGGCACCTTAAAGAGTTATAGGCCAACCAATACTGAAAACGTTTAAACCGTATATTGTCAGATATGTCCAGTTTATTGTCTCTTACATACAATAAATTTAAAAAGTAAATGCTACCCAAAATACGCATGGTTAAAAAACATAAAAGAGAGAAACTCAATCATCTGAAGACTCAATCGGTGTCGGGTCCTTAACACTAGAACCGGGCATGTCCACTTGATGCATGCTTTGCAATTGTCGATCTATGCGGCCCAGACGGACATTGTTATGGTGTTGCACAAGGCAGATTTCTTGAATGTCTCTCCTTATCTCAGTTAAAATGGAGGCAACTTTTGGATCCCCTCCAATTTCCTGAATGTTGATAATTGCCTTAGCCAATACACATTTTAGTGTTCAATATGTATGAATAGACTGATGGAATAATGACAGTTTTCTCCTCGTGTTACCGGGGTCCTTTATAAATTAAATTGCTTCCTCTTGTATTTCCCCTTCCTCCTTAGTGTCGCAGTCCTGCTCCCAACCTGAGATAAGTGCTCTAACTTGTGGCGGAATACCTGTGGATTAGGCATTAAAAAGGTTTTCCATTTCCTCTTTACCTGACTTCCTTCCTCCCTTATTGGGGCCCACTTCAAGCTTACTTTGTTTTTTTTTGCCTTTATCTTTGGCCTCCTTTTTTTCTGCCTGGCCTTTAACCATATTGTCTTGCAGTACAGACCGTTAGATTGACTGAAAGTGTCGGGGCAAGTCCGTGACCAATGCTAAAGAAACACCTGTATAGAAATTAGAAATACCAGTGTATTTCAACATAATTTCAATAATTTTTTTAGTGAAACAACAGTGAAAGAGATCCAGACTGTCAGGAGTGACATCCTCGTAATTAGCAGGCCAATACATGTCATCATTCCTCCTTCCCATCATCCAACGATTTAGAAGGGTGGAAATATAAATTTTATTTTCTTGGCATGACAGAAAATGCATGGCGAGAATTTTTCCATTCTCCTGTTGCATATTAACAGGCCGAGGCCAGAGACTCCCATGACGAGAAGTGAACTCCCTCAACACCCAAAGATAAAAACCCAACGAAACAACTAGAACTTCTACAAAGTAGGACAGAGACCCCTTGTAACATGAATGAACCCCATAGAAATAGGAATGAGCCCCCTTGTAACAGGTATAGGAATAAACCTCTTTGAAACGGGAATGTTACCACTGGAAATATAAATGAAAACCCACAACCCCGGAAGAAAACCAGCAAGACACCCTGCATGACCCCAGAAATAAAGATAGATATCAGAATAATTTGAGTCGGAGCCCCCCATATTACAAAAGGAGTGAGTGATTGAAACTCTAGATAAAGAATTAAACTGAGCGTTGCTAATAGAATGGTCATTTAAAGCCATGTAGTAAATTTCATAAGTTTGGTAAGCCAAACTACTGGGGTTGCATACAGAGCGGAAGGTCAATAGCATGGTTCAGGGGGGAAAGAAATCAAGACAACAAAATTCCATATGGGACCAAGCCAAACTAAAAGAAAGACATTCAGAATTGGAACAAAGCCTGTACCCTTTAACTACTACCAGCAGGCATCCCGATGAGATTTGTAAACCCACAGTGCCCATGCATCGAATACCACAACCGGAACCAAACAATTATCATTATAAACCCAATCCAAAGGACTACCATTGCAAAAACCAGACAACAGGTAAAACCCCTTGAATATAAATGAGGTATAAAACACAAGAAAATTAACCAAGTTGAAGACCTTAGAATCGTCTTCATTTGCAACAAAAAGCATAGTGAATAGACTGAAAACATACCAAGTGAGGGGATGTGAACTCGACGTTCCAACTTGCTCCCTCTCAACATCTCTTTCTTCTCTACCTTTCACCATAAACTATCGGGATGAGATGCCACCTTTCCCCTCACCATCCTTCATAACTCCCTTAACACGTCGGTGTTTTTTCCCATACAACTTTGACATCGTTAGTTGGAAACCACTGCCATTCTCATCAGTCATTATGTTATGTGAGCAGTAGTACCTACCCTTTTGTCTGCATGCCCTCATCAAGTAGCCATGTGGCATGCACCGTCTCGTGCCACCTCTCCTTTCCAATCTCTGACTTAGCACCCAGATCGGGGATCCCGAGAATCCTCATTATCTCTATCCATAACTAGTTGTAGAGACTATAGTTCCCCCTCTTGAACCATTTCAGCCTGGTTAATGTCCAAATTTCATCCTTCATGAGTGCATCCCCAGTTCGCCAAGTAGTCGACAGGTTTATTTCCCGCTCTGCAAACATGCAACGGAATGAGGTAGCCTATGCGTGGGAGGATTATACTAATATCCTAGATTAGGTGTGATCTTCTCCAGCTCTGGCCAATTTTCTCCCACCCTGTCCCTTGTTGCATCTTCTACATAACCCCAGTTACCATGGCCGAGTCCCCTTCCACTATGATTCAGTGGTATTGTTCTCTCACTGCTATCAGTAGGCCTTGTTTTACTGCCATAATTTCGACTTCATTTTTTGTGGTGAAACCGAGGCCCATCGCATATATTATACAAATTAAACCCTACAAATCTCGAAATACTCCTCCTGACTTGAGTTTCCTTTAGAGGCTCTGTCATAGTTAAGCTTCATAAACTCCTGTTGAGGAACCTAGAATTTGTCTTATGGTTTTCTATCCGGTGGTTTTTGTTTCCACGATGTTGGAGCCATCATTTTGGGCTTCAGGTTAAGAATATCTAAAATTCTAACCTCATTCCCATTTACTTTCCAGTCGTCTTCATTCCATTTCTCTGCGAGGATAGTTTCTCTGATATTATCCAAGATCAATTTCCATATCTCTTCATGCTTCCTATACTCATCTATGAATATTTTGCGGTTTATTACTTTCCAGATAGCCCATATAAGAAACCCCATAAGGATTCTCCACGCTCTGATAAGGACAGCGCTTGTGTACCCTCCTTTTCTCCATATTTAAATAGTATGCCTAATGCTCCTGTTATCCCGATCCGTTTGTTGAAAGAGGGAGGAGAGGTTTTGCCACAGGGTCACAGCTACACAATAGTTATTCAGCAGGTGTTTGATACTTTCTTCATTTTTCTTACACAGCGTACATACCAACGGTCCATGCATCCCTTTCTTCTGCAGCTGACCCCAAGTAAGAACTTTACCATGGCTAACTAGCCATAAAAAGTATTCAATTTTCAGCCAATGTTTTTCCGACAATATTTTTTTCCAAAGGGGAACAGTTCTGCTGTGTAAATTATTTGATTTTATGTAGTAGCCTTCTTGTATAGTGAAAATTCCCTTGGTGCAGTATCCCTAGATCAAGATATCTTCTATTGTTGCTACAATTAATTTTCTAGTTTTAAGTTCTTTTTCATAATTCTCCCATTGGCGAGTTTCTGGAGCATTCTTCCAGTGGTCCTTTAATTTCCATTTTCTCCATTGAATCCATGTCTCCTCATTCCAAAAATGTGTTACTGACTTAGTGTTCGGCCTATTGGTGAATAGAAAGATCTCCCTTAGATCAATTTGACTAAAAAGAATTTCCCTTTGCTGCCAAAAATCCTCCCAAAAATTGGCAATGTTACCTCCCCTGATTTCCCAAAAACTGTGTTCAAAAATAACATCTCTGTTTAATGCTTCCAAGTTCCAAATGTTGGATCCTTTCAGAGTTATTTGCACATTTATTTTTCCTGTTGTAGTAGCAGGTATATCATATTTCATTTCCCATATTGTTTTCCACAAATCCCCACCCCCCTATAACCATCTCCACCAGAGTTTAGCTCCCATCACCTAATTCATCAAGTATGGATCTCTTAACCCCAAGCCTCTTTTCCTCTTTATTTTCGTAAGCTTATCGCATCAAAGAAGGGCCCATTTACGAGCTTGTTGGGAACCCTGCCAAAAAAAAAAATTAAACATCTTAACATATCATTACAGTTGGTTTTAGGTGCTAACAATCTATAGAGATGATAAATTGGAATGGTTTGTAAGACTACTCTCAACAAGACAACCCAACTGGGAGCATTTAGCACCCTGAAAGCCCAATTTTGAAGTCAGGCCTATATGCGGTTAACGAGATCTTTCCATCCCGAAACCCAAAGAGATTTTAGACTCAAGGGGATTCCTAAATATTTCATAGGCAGGGATCCTATATAGAATCCCAAGGTACGTGAAAGAAAGCGTTGGGATAGTAGATTAGTATTTAAAAAATACACATTTGATTTGTCATTATTGATAAGGGTCCCAGAGGTTTCCATGAAGTCTTTAAGAACTGATAGGATAGCCTTTGATTCTTTCAAATTAGCTTGACAGAAAAGCATAATGACATCTACAAACTGTTGGTGGGAGAGCTTTAAACCTGCCCCCCAAATATTAATTCCCTTCAATTGTCCTCCATTAATCTTGTTTTTGATATGACGACCTAGGCCTTCAGATGCAATGATAAAGAGAAATGGGGAGAGAGGATCTCCTTGCCTTAGCCTCTGGGTAGAATTAAAGTTATTGGAGGGAACTCCATTAAGAATAATGGAATATCTAGGAGATGAAATAAAGGAAATTATCCAATATATCCATCTTACATCAAGGCCAAAGGCTTGGAGAATATATTTGAGATAATTCTAGCTAAGACGGTCATAAGATTTAGATAAATCAAGTTTAATCAACATACCTTTTGCTTTAAGGGTACAAAGAGAGTGTATAGATTCCTGTGTCGTGATTATGCCATCCAAAATTTGTTTGCCTTTCACAAAGCTTGTCTACGTAGGTGAAATTAGGGTCGGGAGGATAGGTTTCAAATGATTTACCATAATAGTAGATAAGATATTGTATATTACATTGCATAAGGCGATAGGCCGAAAACCTACTGGTACATCTAATTTTTCCTACTTTGGAATTAAAGAAATGAGGGTAGAATTGAGGTGAGCTGAAATTACTTGCTAGTTAATGTTGTGCTAGTTTCATTTCAGATATAAACATATATGTGCATTGTTTTACTTATCCTTCATGAGTTTGTTTGAAAGCATGTGATTGGAAAACAGTGTACTTATTGAATTTATGAGTTTGTCATAAGCTTAAAAAACATAATTTTAAATGATATAATAGAATCAATAGTAAACACAGCAAGCACATATAACAGATATTAACACAGAGAATTTTGATAAAGGAGTTAACCCCTCCTGGGCTACATGTCCTTGGTCTAGCTTCATATTGTGACCTTTGTATTAGATTCAAGTGTGCTTAAATTGTTGTTACAAGCTTCAGAACCTCGTGGAACATGTTCCAATGAGTTTATAACGTCATAATCTCCCAAAAATGACTATTTGTTTGTTGTATTTGGACTCTGGATGCCCTGAAAATGACCCCAACACTTGTTGGCCCTAGCCTTCAAAAATCTTCAATTGTACTAAAACACCTATAGATCACATTTTCTTCCTTTGCAACCTGCTCCATTGAGTTCCTAGCATGCAAATTAGCTAGGAATGACTTTTACTAAGCTCAATTTGATCGAAAATTGAGTGAGTTATGACCAAAAATGCTTTTGCCCCATTTTCTCCTCCAAATATAGAAAGTTGCCTGTTAAAATTCTATTTTTAGAAATGCCGCCAAACTTGGCGTGCCTTTAGGAAACCCACCAACGTTAAATCTAGATTAATTAATGCTAATGCAAGATTAGCACGGATAATATTGGCTTAAAACTAATCCACAGTTTTCGCGCTAATCTCGACTTATTATCCGTTAAACACGTATTATGGTTGATTAAACATTATTAACAGTTTTACGTCGGATTGTTGGGATGAGCTAGTGGTCTTCGGATTTTGGTCATGTGGGGAGGGGGTTGGCTCGAGGCGTTGGCCCCCTTCGACCCCTAACTGTCGTCCATTCAAACGTTAAATAGATGTGAAGTCCTTAGGGTGTAAGAAATATCGTGCAGAGGAAGTGGTAAGGCGTTGGTCGTGCGGGCAAGAGGTCAGGGGTTTAAGCCCTGACCCCGCCATATAATTTTGTTTTAAGTCATGAAGACCTCCACTGCTAATTTTTTCCATCTTCCATTCTAGGTCCTCCGTCACATTGGCTAGTATGCCTCCAGATTTAGCTAACTTCGTCGGAGTTGGTAGTTTAGAAACATTATAATATATATATATATATATATATATATATATATCTAAATAATACAACCACCAATAATAATTTGACCAACCTTAATCCAAATTTGATATGGCTTGTCATTTGACCTTCCAACTTGTCCTGCCATGGGGGCGGGGGGGGGGGGGGGGTGGTACGTGGCATGCCACGTGGCCCTTCCCCATTGGCCACCATATAAATAAAATGCCAATTTAATAAAATTCCACTTAGACTTAGGAAATAAATAAATAAAAATCACTTTCTAGTCATTAATGACGAATCTGGTGATGCCACTTGGCACAGCATCATTGGTTGTTTCTAGAGGATATTCCTGCAAATGCTGATTGTACCTGCCACATCAGCATTGTACCTGTTCTGCTCATTTTTTGCCTGTTTTGGAAAATGAACAGTAGATGATAACATAGTCATACAAACTCGGATTTTGATGAAACGAGTTGCGCCAAAATCCTGGCGACGAACTCTATCCGGTCATTCTGAAGCAATTTCGAGCACTTACAATTTTTTAGCTAAAACTTGAGCCTTAGATCACTCCTTCCCACTAGAAGCCTTTTGGACCCCAAAAGATATTATCAATTATTCATCAAGTGAGGGTACAACTCCCTCACTTTTCCAATATCCAACCATTTTGTGTATGAAGGATTTTTAACTTTTGAGTCCAACTCTAAGGTATTCAATATTCCCTCTTCTTGAAGTTTTGATTCTTCTGTCAAGTATGAGATCTTGTTGAATTTCATCAAGATATTCTAGCGAGAAATCATCTATTGATGGCAGTTGAACATGCTTTTCTTGATCATCAATCATAGGAGGCTCAAACAATCTCAAATTCTCCACATTAACGAAAGAATAAATTTGCATATAAGGAGGAAAATCTAGCTTGAATGCATTTGTAGCAATATTTTCCAGAATTTTAAATGGACCATAATGAATTGGTTTGAGCTTTTTACCTTCCCCTTGCAATATTTCTTTGCTTATGTACAACCAAACTTCATCTCCAACTTGGAATTTGTGATCAACCCGATGTTTGTCATGCCTTGCCTTGTAGTTGCTTTGACTCTTCTCAAGTTTCTCTTGCATTGTGTGATGTACCAACTGAATTTGCTAAATGAACTTTCTTGCTTTATCTATGTCACTATGTCCATCTATAGCAACATCTTTCTCAAAGATAAAGTCCAATGGTGATCTTGGCAAGTAACCAAAACATGCCTCAAATGGAGATGTATTTGTAGAAGAATGTTTTGCCCAGTTGTACGCATGTTGTATGTAGTGTAATTGTTCGTCCCACAACTTGGGATGCTTGCTGCAATAGCCTCTTAGAAGATGAATAAAAGTTGTATTTACCACCTATATTTTACCATCTGTTTGCGAATGAACTGTTGCACTCTTCTTCAACTTTGTATCCATCATGTCCCATGATTTCGACCAATAATTCCAAACAAATAGAGAATCTCGACCACTTACAATAGAAGTAGGAAGACCAAAATGGATCCATACATTTTGAAAGAAAAGATTAGCAGTTTGTCCAGCTGTAATAGTTTTCTTACATGCCATCAAAATACACATTTTGTTGAATCTATCTACTACAACATACAAATAATCATGACTTTTCCTTGACATAGGAAGGCCTCCTACAAAATTCATTGAGATGCCCTCCCAAGGATGAGAAGGAACTGGAATTCGTGTGTACAAACCAAGCTTCCTATTTCTAGGCTTGTTTCACATAAATAAAATCCTCTAATAAAATGAGAAACACTTTCATTCATGTGTGGCCAATAACAATACCTTTGCAGATGCACTGTTGTCTTGCGTACACCGAAATGTTCTACAATCAATGATGTGTGTGCCTCCCTTATGATAATGTTTCTTTCTCCCTGTGGTACACATAACTTTCCCAAGTGATACAACAAACTGTTATGCACATGATAATCTAACTCTTCACTTTTGTTTCCCTTACTCAAGTTCTCTTACACATCTTGAAAATCACTATCATTCACATACTGTTCAATGTAACTTTCATGCATAATAGAATTTTGCTTGAGAATAATAGTTGCATTTACAATAGGCATAGAGAGCATATCATCTACCTTATTGTAGATTCCTTTCTTGTACTTCATAACCAAGTGAAATTGTCTTAGAAAACCCATCCACCTGAAATGTCTTGATTGCTGCAACTTGGACTGTGATTGTAAATACCACAATGGCTGATGGTCAGTATGGATAATGGTCTCTTTTCCCATCAAGTAATGCTTCAATTTATTTACACTTTTTACCAATGCATAAACCTCTTTATCATATGTAGGATACTTATTCACATCTCCATTAAAAGTTTCATAATGAAATGAGATAGGATTACCATGATGCATGAGTACTGCTCCCATAGCATAATCACTTGCATCTGTTTGGATCTCAAATGGTTGTCTTAGATCTGGAATTTCTAGTGTCGGTACCGAACCTATATTTTTCTTTAAAGCATCAAATGCTTTCTGCTGCAAATATCCCCAATGGAATACTTTCTTTATTCTTGTTAATGCATGTAACAGTGCTGCAATGGAATAAAAATTAGCAATAAATTTCCTCCAATACTGTGCTTCCCCTAAAAATATTCTTACCTCGATAATTGTATTGGGCTTGGGAAAATTCAAAATGACCTCAACTTTGGAAGGATCAATCTTCAATTCACCTCCTCCAACTATGTGTCCCAAATATACCAATGAATTTTTACCAAAGTCTCACTTTGACATCTTAAGAAACAATTGGTATTTTCTCAAAAAATCAAGTACCTTGTTCACATGCATGACATGTTATTCTCTTGATTTGATGAATATGAGTATGTCATCTAAGTAAAAAATGATAAAGTCATCTAGAAATGGTCTATGTACATCATTCATCACTCTCATAAAATTAGTTGGTGCATTTTTTAAGCCAAATGCCATAACTAACCACTCATACAATCCTTGTCTAGTCTTGAAAGCAGTTTTCCAAATGTCTTCTTCAGCTATCCTAACTTGATGATAACCACTTCTCAAATCTAACTTAGTGAAATACATTGCATGCTTTAACTAATCAAGAAAATCATCAATGCATGGAAGTGGGTAGCGATTCATTACCGTGATTTTGTTCAATTCACGAAAATCGATACACATGTGCCAAGTCACATTCTTCTTTGGAACCAAAACTATTGGAGAACCACATGGCGAACTAGATGGGCATCTGATACCTTTTTATTGCAACTCTTGGATTTGATTCTTGATTTCCAAACTTTCCATGATTGACATGCAATACATACCAATATTCGGAAGTGGAACATCCTGCTGCAACTGAATCTCATGCTGAATTCTCCTCTTCGGTGGAAACCCCTTTGGTTCTTGAAACATCTCACCATGTTGACTTACCACATCAAACAAATTAGATTTAAATTTGTCATCACATCCTTCAAAAGATTCATAGTTAACATCTTCCTTTTTCCTGATCATAAGAAGCACACATTTTTTACTTGCATTTACTAGCCTCTTCATTTTCCCTGCATTAACTAAAGAGATATTCAGTTTCTTGCGATGATCTCTCACAATATACTCCACTCCATATTTGATCAAATGATATGTTTTCTCATGCGGTAGAATACCACTTTCCTGTCATACAAATATGGACTACCCAAGATAATCCCTAAAATATCAAGTGGTACAACATCTAACTCAACTTCATCAACAAATTTTGCAGTAATAGCAAATTTGAAAATACATTTCCTTGTCACCTGTAAATTTGCATTGTTAACTATCCAATCCAAAGGGTATGGCTTATGATGAGGTATAGTTACAAGCTTCAGCTTTTTAACTAATTCTTCTAAAATCAAGTTTGCTTGTGACCCTATATCAAATAAGGCATCAATCTTTGTATGATTAGAAATTACTCTAACATGGAATAATTATATCCTTGTATCCTCATTTGAAGTGTTATTATGACTGTTTGAGGTACTATAACTTGCAATCTCTTCCTTTCCTTTGTTAACCATGGAAACTATCTTTGTTTCATCTCCTGAATCATATTCAAGGTCTTTTTGTGTGGTGGCAGTCGTCTTTTGTTTCCCTTTGTTATTTGGTTTCTTTGGTCTTAGTTCGGGATGTAGTTTCCAACAATGGGCTTCATCATGCCCCTCTTTGGAACAGTGTTTGCATGTTATTTTCTCCCCCTATTGCTTCATACTTGCATTCTTCTTTCCCTTCCATTTTATTCCTTTCTCTTTTCCCTTACCCTTCAATGGCTTCTTCTCACTACCCTCTTCAAAAATGTTTTTACCCCTTGCTTCAAGATGCGTGGCTTGCACACATACTTCATCTAAGTTATTTAGGTTAAACATGAGAATAGTGTGTTTTAAGTAGGAATTTATACCTCCTATATACTTCAAGAGTGTGTCTTGTGAATTTTATTCTACTCCAAGTAATAAATCCCTTTTCCTAAACTCTTGTGTATACTCTTGGACATTTTGACATTTTAGCTGTCTAAAATTTTTCCAACTCATTATTGCTTTCTGCATATAAGCTAATGGATAGAATTTCCTTTTAATGGAAGAAATTAATTCAACCCAAGAAATGTAAATCTTACCATGGATGTGCATTTCCTATTTTGCCTTTTCCTCCCACCGAACTAATGTTTCTCCGTCTAGCCTTAAGGAAGCCCATTGGATTTTAATATCGTCTTCTTGTAGATTTTGAATTCTACAGTAAACTTCTAATTGACGAATCCAATTATCTAGTTTTTTAGCATTAAATTCTCCATTATATGTTGGAAGTTCAAATTTGATGTCCAACTTGAGTATCAGAGTCTTACCTTTTGGGATCTTGGAATGAGTATGGGTATGAGTTTTTGTATTGGATTTGAAAGATGAAGATGCGGATGAGGATGATGATGGTGGTGGTGGTGGTGGTGGTGGTGGTGGAGAAGGAGCTGGTTTTCCACCACTGGATTTTGAGCTCCTCTCTTCCTCCTTTTTACTGTTTGAAGATTCTTCTTTAGGAGGGTGTTTTGAACCTTCTCCGACTTCCTTTTCCATAAAATATTAATACATAAGTTTCACCATCCTTTGCATTTCTTTGAACTCCTTCTTGACATCCTCTTCTTCAGAATTTTCATGAGCTCTGTTGTGGTGGATTCGACACACGAGTGTACGAAATTGCACGAGTTTAGAGAGTGTGGTCTACCCTCTAAACTATAGGTAACAAGCAGTATCTGGGGGGAGCTCAGAAGTATAAAACTTAAATGAAGTAATACACTAAAGTATTCTCTGTTAAAAAACTAAAACTAAAAAACACAAAAGAAGCTACATAGAGAGTTCCAAACAGTAACAAGGTAAACAACGGCTCGATGGCCTCTTCTTATTGAATGCTTGGAATGAAAACAAATCTTACCCACTTGCCAAAGGGCCCAGGTAGTGGCTCTAGGACCCGATGCAAGGATGTTTGTCCTTCAATATCTGCCTTCTGATGCAGTCTAACTCTCTCTCTCTCTGCTGCAATGGAATAATATTGTTGGGTGGCCAACAATCGAGTCCTCTCCTGCTTCAGCTCCTTGGGTCACACAAACTTCTGGTGTTGCTTGGGCAACTTTGGCCAACATAACCTTGTGATCACCCATTGTTCATATCTTTGTGGGTTTATATAGGTGAGCTTTCAAACCTCCTTCCCTCCCTTGGTACATGATGGATGGTGACCCAAGGGAGGGGCATGATTCCATTGTGTGCTAAAATATGTTTTTGTGTGCTCACACAATGCCTAAGGGGGTGCTGGTGTTGTCCTTAGGCGGCTTTCACATAAGAATAAACTGTCCTTTGCTTTCTTGTGGTCTCGGAAAGAGACTTTTTTCTACTTCCAAGAATGCGCGCAAAAGGCGCTCTAGTGCGCGCAAAAGGCGCTCTTTTCGAAGGAAAAAGCGTGCATTTAAGCATTTATGACTAGTTCAAATTTGATGTTCTCGAAACCTTAGAGATTTTAAATATTTTTTTATTCCATAATGTATCCCTGTCCTGTAAATCCTTAGGCTCGACATTAACTGATGTCGTTTTCTGCTGTACGATTTTCCAGTGCTAACAGATGCCCCCTAATGTGTGAGGTCTAGGAATAACTGTATAGCCGAAATAAATTATAGTTTCTTTTCTGTACCGTACGCAGAGAGAGAGAGAGAGAGAGAGAGCTAGGCCTGCGTGTAGAATAGACAACACCTTGCACTGGTTCCGAGATAACCATGCCCTAAGGGACCCACTGCAAGCAGACAAAATATACAACATATTTGCAAAATTTCAACAAGGCGAGCATGTCCTATGCTCGTGATGCTATGGCTAGTTAAACAAAATTGACAGATACATGTGCTATCTGTGTCACTACTGTGGTAGTGATGTTGGTGGTTGTTGACGACGACTGCTGACACCCTCAAGGTGTTTTTTTTTTTACGATAGGTGGAATTTGGTACCCATATGCATAATCTTGGTATGGCATATCACTGTGCAATGTACGCATATGTACTGGTTGGGACCTTCCCGTGTAAGCATTGTTGTCAGACGCTTATAAAGGCACGGGTCTTTGACGGATCTTGATCAAAGTGCAATGGTTGTAAGGTACGATACCATCGTGACATGAAAGCTTTTGTTGTAGTCGAATGTCAAGAGGATCGATGACATCTATGGACAATGATGTCTCCCATAGTGCCACCCAAGGATACCCCTTTGCATGGGGAGGGGTCATCCAAGGTACCGCTTCCTTTTTGGAAAATATGTGTTGATGTAAACAAAAAGGAAGCCTTAACCGAACCATAATGGGTTTAACATAGGCATGTTGGTAAGCGGTAGCTGAAAACGGATGATAGGGATTTAGTGGCCCGAGGTTGAAGTATATTTGAGCAGCTTGGCGGCAGTCATAGGTATTTCTAAAGGGAAAAATCCTTGGAGTCGGTAGGACTTCCAAGGCGGGTATGAACTGGATATGATTGTCGTAATGGTGCGTGCATGGGGGGTATGAAATACTTCGACCAAGGGAGATGGGGGACTGCTTCCATTGGAGGAAAAAGTGAAATATGAGGGCGAAGAGGCGAAGGGCGTTGTTTTTGATCTTTGTACACTTACCAAAAGAATAAAATAATGGGGTTTGGTTTGTACAAAACATAGATACGGGTACCCCAAAACATGAAAGAGGGTCGCTCACTTAACGGTGTGAGGACGGTGTTTTTGCTGGGGGTAGGGGTCCCATTGGTTGGTCTCATGTGCGGGGTTGATGAAGCAGAAGATGTAGCGGATGGGTTAATGTTGATGGAGGTATGGTGGGCCAAATGCGGTGCACGGAGGTGCGCTTTCATTATGCTTGTACAACCCAATTGTCCGGGAAGGGGGTTAGTTTAAATGGTGAACTTGACCTTATGCATGGTATGTGGATGGGCTTGAGGTGCTTCCTGGACTAAAAATGGTATGGCCATGGCGTCACTTGTGGGGTGATGTATGGTCTACTTGGGATGACGATCGCCATGGAGGGGAGGCTCTACCGACCATTGCGGATGTCTATCATATGCAGGGTGAGGTGATGATAAACTTGGTCGGGTATGAGGACCCTATGGTTTATTTCTGATGGAGAAATTGTGTCACGATATGCAAAGTTTTCTGGGACTCTATCATGCTGAGGGTAGAATGATACCTGCTTCGGAATTTTCGGTGGTGGGTTTTCTGAATGGTTTGCGGGTTCTTCCTAAAAAAACAACTACCTCAAGTGAAAGCATCTTCTTTTCATCAAATAGTATTGAAAAACATGAATTTTGGAAAGATAGATGAGAGGGTGCATACCTGCCGCCACTTGAAAAAATATTTCTTTGAAAGAAAATGTAGGTCATCACTTTCGTTCGTCATGGTATACTGATTATGGTGCAACTTACGGTTTGTAGAATAGACCTTCTGATCTCCTGTTATGGACCTCCGAAGTTCTGGAAAAGGGCGATAAATAAGGAATTATGGCCCTAATTCTATTCATTTGTACTTGCTGAGTTTTGGGAGATCAAAGGTGATAGCAGAGCCTTTCTTGTTGTTGCGGACAACCTGTGTACCAGGGATTAGCGATACCATGTCGAGGTAACTCTCATGACATCCTGCATTTTAATTTTTTCCGTTTGGTGACGCCGGGGGCCGTACAAATTAGGCTTGTTCGGCCTCAAAGGGGATTTTTGCCCTAGATTGCGCGGGCGATCTAGGAAAATAGGCACCCCCCTTGCACTCATTTCTCAGGTGAAGCCATGCGAGGGCACGTTCTTCCTACCTCTTTACGCGCAAGGGTGCACCTATGAATGAAACAGGCGCGCAAGGGCAGTGTTTTTGAAAAAACTTGGGTTTTTTACTATCCCTTGTGATTTTTCTCCTTTGCGCTGATGGGTGCTTGTTGCTTGGCAGGTTGGTGTGGAGATAATAAGATTGGCTCGAGATCCAGACCACTATGGCTGCTAATGCTGGGGCGCGCCGTCAATTGGCTGCATGGGGCCTCCTGAAGTTTGCTAAAAATGAGTTCCTTCGATCACAGGACCATCTGTTACGTTATATCATACGACATTGGCACAGGAGGCGCAACATTTTTTCCCTGAGGGGACGAACCTGATTATCAGTCTGGAGACGGATATTTACTTTGTGACCGGATTACTGCCTCAGAGAGAGGCGCTGAGGTGTCCACTTCCTACTGGGCGAGTGAACATGGATAGGTTCCGGAGGAGGCATTGCGGTGGTGCGCCTCTTACTGAGGAGTGCATCAATATCGCCTCAGTGACAGATGTGGCTGATCGGTGTGCTCTGGCCGTTATTTTGCGACTGGTGGGGTCGTTTGCGCCTCATCGAGCATTGGGCCCATAGTTGGAAGTTTTATGCCATTTGAGGAACAGGCGTTTATTTGATTTTGCCCATTTCTGCTTTGATGGTATGGTGTCATAACTGAACCGGGTCCAGCATGGATCCAAATCATTTGCGTACACCAACATTTTGTGCAGCATCATGTACGAGAGGGTCGTCTTGATGAGGCCCGTGGTGGTTGTGCCTATTGGGGGGCCGAGGGAGCCACGTATGAGGAGGTGGGCTCCGATGATGCTACATGGAGGTGGTGGCAGGGTAGGTCGTTATTGGAATGACACAACGGAGGCCTGGTTCGAGGCTAATCCACAGATGTTCTTGCCATACCCTTACGCGGGGATGGACTTTCAGGGTGATCCAAATATTGGTCTCCCTTTTGGTTATGTTTGGGGTCTTGTAGGTATGTGTTATATTTCTACATTTACTCGAGTTTTTTGTGTACTTGAGTGTTTTTCATTGACAGTGACATTCTTTTGGTTACTCGTGCAGATGTTGGCGAGGTGGGACACCCAGTGGCCCGACTGGTGGGTCACAACCCTCTACCATGACCGCCTGGTGGTTGGGGGGTTGGTGCCGTAGGTGAACCGGGCGAGGGTGCCGGTAGACCTGGCAGCAATGGTGCTGGTCCTTCCGGTGAGGGTAGCAGCATGGGTGCAACTGAGGTGGCAGCTAAGAGAGCTCGTGCAGATGCGACTGAGGCATGCATCGCAGAACTTATAGCTCAGGTAGAGGCTCTATAGGACTTTCGAAGTCGAGTGGACCGCTTGACCCACGGGATGCCTGCTCGGGGTCTTATGGATGACTTCGAGGAGATAAGGCTAGAGATAGTGATGGCCCGCGAGAGGGACTACCGGCCTACTCTACAATGGGTAGCTATCGCAGTGGCAACAGCAGCTCCAGTGGTGGTACCAGGAGCAGAGGTGGGCCCAGTGCTCCTCCTGACGGGGCACCCCCCTAGGGTAGATTTGTACACAAGGAAAGCACCCATTATGAGGATGCTTCCCTTATTTTTTATGACCTCTGTATTTTTGGGTTGGCCAATGGGCCAGTGATACTATTTTTGTACTCTGATACACATATTGTTTGATATATATATGAGAGATATTTTTTGCGGCTCTACATGGTGTGGTGTCTATTTTGGTTTATGCATTTGTGTTATGTTGATGGATATACATGTTTTTCGTTTTTATTCATGGTGGTTTGATCGCGATGCATTTCAATATAAGATATTGTTAGTTATGCAATCAGTTGTTTGGTTTTGATTCCTTGATACATGTGAGAATGTAATATAATCAAATTTTCTGCTTAATCTTCTGGCACGCAAATATTTTCTAAATAGGTTTGCATCTCTGGCTTCAAATTTTTGGTTTAACTGTGAGACTACTAACTGGGAATCTAGGTAGACATGCATATGGCAGATGCCCTGGTGGAGGGCCCTGCACATAATTCTGATAACGACATTATATTATGCCTGATTGTTGGTTGTTGAACCGATGCACACGCCATTTGAACATAGTGGTGATCAGTCAGGGTAGTAGATGACCCAGGCGGCTGCAGCTAAGTTTTGAGACCATCGCGATGCTCCATCAGCAAATCCAAAATAAGGTTCAAGTTGGTGATCCATGGTGATATTTTGAGCGCACTTAGGTTTTTTGGGTCAAAAATGTTTTGGTGTTGGGGTTTTTGTGTACACTAGCTCTAAGTGATAAGGGCTACAGGGGCCCTTATGGGTAGAATTTCTTGAGGTAAAGGTCGTTGACGGGGTTAGTGAGGTAGGTCCCGTCCGGTTCCCTCAAGATATATGCCCCCTGTCGGAGGAAATGTTTGATGATATAGGGCCCTTTCCACAAGGTTTTGAACTTTCCTCGCCCTAAGGCTTATTTTGCGACATCATAGCGAAGGACTAGCTCTCCTTCAGTAAATGAGCGAGGGATGATGTGGCAGTCGAATGATGCTTTTACCCTTTTCTTATGGGCCTCATTATGTTGCAGCGATTGACGCCTGTTTTTATCAACTAGCTCTAGTTGTACTAGGCGTTGCTCTAGAGGCTGGGTGTCATCAAGGAGTTCGATGGTTGTATGCAAGTTTGGGATCTCACGTAAATCGATGCAAATGCATAAGGTGCCTTGGTTTTTGGTGACAGGAATAAAACCGAATTCCTGTGACAGGGAGGTTGTTGAATCATGTTTTGGGCGTGCGATCATACCAATCGTATGTGATGAGTTGTGTCGCTGGCATGCGGCAAGGGAAGGATCTCTGTAATGGAGTCTTGAGTGAGCCGATAGTTGGCCTTCCCACTAGGATAGGAAATTCCAGGTAAATGGAAGTTGATTTTATCACAGAGGTGGTTGAACTTCTGTAACAACGGACATCCCTCTGGTGCGTGATTATGACTGGTGCAAATGGTGCAAGGTATCACAGTGCTGACAGAGTAGATAGTGTGAGAATCTACACTACTCGATGTTCCAGATGTGGACACTTGGAAAGGGTCTGTTGCGGACCAAGTTGTCTTCTGTTTCCATTTTTGCGTCGTGGGTTGAAACTTGCCTCCCTTTTTGGTGGGTGGCTGACTTAATGCTTCTCTAGTTGCTCTCATCCTGGGGAGATGTGTGCACTTAAATGTATGATGAAAGTGTGAGAAAATCCGACAATAAGTGTGTGTGATCTTCTCTTGATTAGAGAGAGGCTTTTGGGGGAGAGACGAGATTATGCGGAGACTATTTGCAAGGGGTTTGAGTTCTCTACATTGGTTGATTAGGTGATCGTTTAGATCACATAGGCCACATGTTATTCTGGGCCTGGCCTGGGATTTACATGGTTGGTGTGCGGCCTTATCCAGCTTATAACACCGTCGTCGTGGTGGGGACGTTGAGCCGGGGACATATCTTTTATGCCATTCCTGGAGGTCGCTCGTCCTCTTTTCTACGGCATTAATCATGTCGATAGTGGGACAGATCCTTGAGACATAAGTACAAAGTCGGTCATAATGATTACCTTAACATATCAGGAAAAATGTCCGCGATATGGGTCTCCCATCGTGCGTGGTCTGAGGCCGGGCGGGGTACCTTCGTCGGTATGCTGCTAAGTCAGGATAGTGGACTATTATATGGTCTGTCTTCTTGCATAATGTGCATGCGGGTGGGTTTCATGAAGTGCCTGCAGGGGTAATTATGGGTTTCCCACTAGGTCGTTCTTCAGCTGTCAAGAACATGATAGACCCGCTCATCTCATCTGCTTGGGTCTTGGAGCTGCCGATAGATTTGGCATCCATATCGTCTTCTTGGGAGAGAAAAACTATGGCTGAGCAGAGGCTAGCCAGGGCTAGTCGGAAGCGAGGTATGTAGTGACAATCCTCTAATAAGTGATTGTCGGCGCATAACGGGCATGTGAATTGTGCTGCCCATAGTCCCACGTAGTATACCCTTTCGATTGGATACCATCTATGAATGAGTTCCAATGCGGTACACTCTTCGAGGTAGTGGCCACGTTCATCGCATAGCATGCAACGTATAATGGGCATTTATGGGGGGCGCTCTACATATCGGTGCTCCTCTTGTAAGTACAAGATGGTGCGCAGCTCGTCATTAATAGTCTGGATGGAGGGATCCTCTTGATAGGATCGCTCGATCGCGTGTAAGGCATCCCTATACCGTGGTATTTCTGGACAATGGTGGGTATAATTCCCATAGGTGTCACAGAGGGTGCATGCATGATTGGTACGCAGCGGTTTGCCTGTACTTTTGGTGGCAAGTTCCTCTTTATGGGAATGTCATTTTGAGATACCTGCCTCGCAGCCGAGGAGTGGTTTTAACTCGTCCAACTCCGGGCATATGTGAGTAGGGTGTCCTATGACATCATATAGCGCAAGCTGATGACTCCCTCTGTATGGTGGGGGTCACCACTTTCTTTCCATTCTTGGCAATTTTCTTTATCGTGGTTATCGGTTTCGTAGTGGGGATTTCCCTTGCAGGGGTGGTTTCGGCTGCTCCCTGGGTAGGTTGAGGCTCCTTGGGACCGGGGGGCTATAACCCAAATGCAGTAACGTTGGTAGCTGGCATTCCTAGAGGGGGAACGAGATACCACACTGGGAATGCCAATGATATTTTTGGTAGTACCAGTGTTGCCAAGACCTGTTGGGAGGTGCAGCCAGGAGGTGGGTATAGGAAAGGAGTTTGGGAGGCAGCATAGACTAGGGAGGCTGCAGTAGCTGATACCTCGGTGTCGTTATTGCTTGAGTTTGTGTCCTGAATAACCTCAGTGCTTGATGTGGACATCATGCACACCAGGGCCCTTGTGGCATCAGGCGATACTTCAGGGATAATAGGAGGATCTCCTAGGAATGAGCCTAGGACGGACAATGGTTTGAATTGGCCAGGGCCATATTCTTGATACCATACAATTCCATCAACGGCTGTGTCTACATAGGGTAGAACCATATATGTGTTGGTCAAAGGACGCTTTTCATTGTGCGTCAGTTGGTCTAATGTAATGATTCGATCCTCGTGGGGGAACATCATGATGCGGAAAACAAAGGATGCTATGGCAAACATGGCATACATGTAACTCTGCCCAAGGAGTATATTGTAATCCAAGTGAGCGTCCAAGACTTTGATGTCTATGTGGACTGTTTTCTCGACTAAGAAGACCGGTACATTTTAGAAGATACCGACGGGTTCGAGGGACGACCGTCATATGCTCTGAGAGTGATGATGGAAGGTTTGAGTTCTGGGGCTCCTAACTTCTGCCATACATTCTTTGACATGATGCACGTGGATGCACCCTCGTCAATGACACATCGGTGGATAGTGATATTCTGTACTGATACTGGTATCTGGAAGGCGACCATGGAGGGAAGCCTAGGGGTGGCTTTGTCTAAATCAAAATCCATCAAATGCATGTCGGCAGGGTCGATGACGCCTAAGGCAGAAAGTAGGGCTTTCCACTGCTTCGGGCACGACTGCAGTACCTCCAAAGCGGACATAGCAGCAGGTGACTGGGCTAAATCATCTACGATGCTGTAATTGTGGGTTGCTTTAGAGTAGTTACCTGTTCACCTATTAGGCCCTTTAACCATTTTTGGAAATGGTTCTAAAGGAATCTTTGGAATGGTCAAAGGTGCAGTCGGCGTGCTCGTACTAGCCCTTGACGTACCGGTGTCTGGTGGGGTGTCGTAGCTGCGATTCTGGGTTTGGAAAAACATTTCTTCGCCAGCCATGTAAATTTCATGGCTATTTTTCTCGGAATCGTTGGGGTTTTGTTGCTGAGTGCTAATGGTTCCTTGATGGGGGAAGGGTTCCCTGGGTTTTGGAAAAAACTTTTGAGGAGATTGAGTCTGTGATCACAACAATTTTATGGCCACATACATAAGACAAAGCGAAAATGAAATGAATTTTCCTTTAACTTAATCTATGTGAGCAATCAAGAAAAAAATGGTTTTGTTTGTTTGCACATGATACTCAAAAAATCCTAGAAGACCTAATAACGTCCTCACACACTCAAAAGTAATTGGGCCTTGAGAGGATTCCTTGCGAGTGCTGGCACAACGTCCCGCAAGAGCTGGCGATGCCCCCAGTCAATCGAAGAGAATCAACCAAGGTAAGGGTAAAGGGTATGGCACTTGCCTACACCATCACCTATAGGGCAAAGGATGCCCTATTTTTGGCCACTAAGAACCACCGTCCCACGTGAGCGTTCAAGTCTTGGGCTTCTTGGTAGTCAGCTAACAGTACCAAGTATCTGCCGAGTTAGGTAGCCCCAACTGATACCGCACGCACTGCACCTAAGCCTAACCCCCTCTGAATCGAGTCTTTGCCGTGCTCGAGTTTTATTTTCCGTGGGCTTATAGGTGGATTTTAAAGCACCCTAAAAACACAACTTCTATGTTTCAAATGTGAAGCGTGATCAAGGCAGCTTATTGGATGCCTACCCCCTTGATCCTAACTTAAACTATAATTTCTCTTGTGGCCCCTGTGGGGAGAATTTAGTGAGTTGTTTTAAGTTATTTTAAGGTGGCTTTATTTTCTTAGTGGGTGAATGTGTGTGAGCATATGGTGAGCAATCTCATAATTTGAACATGTGGATATTGGTGATCCTTTACAAAATTCCCCTAGTTAAACTATGTGACGTTGTTGCTTGCTCAAATAAAAATCATTTGTGGATAATGGGCCACTTCCAAAACCTCCTAATTAGTCTATGTGAGTGACTAAAGGGAGATGGCGAATCACAAATATAGAGTGTTCATATGCTTGTCTAGGGTCACCCAATGGTGCAAAGATAGCAGAGATTACTTGCTCTAACTTGCGATTCAATCCTAGTCCCGCAATTTCCTAAATGCAAAAATTGAAATTTAAACTAAACAATTTCTACACTAGCTTATGCATGTGTGGTCATGAGCCACTTACTTGAACTAGTTAAACTAAGTGTGCATACCAGAATTTTCAAAAAACATAAATTGTTTGGAAAGCAATGGTTAATTGGTCCCCTACTTAAACTATGTGAACATTTTTTGCAAAAAACCAACTTAAATGAAAACTAATTAAATGCCTACAAAAAGCATCACAAATCAGTTCTCAGAAGCTATGGGGTATCAACACAAGTGTTGGCAGATACATTAGGGGCTGCCCAACACTCTTACAAGCACAAAAAATGCAGAAGATAGGGATAAAAACTCTCTCTGCAAATTGCGCGCAAAAACCTCTAAAAGGTGCACTTTCCTGCACGCAGGTCACCTCTGAACGCGCACCCTGCGCGTCTGTGTGAAAAAAAAGCGCACAAAATTCCTGCAAGTAAAAAAAAATTAGGAGCTGCCTTCTTCAGTCTATCACCTCAGTGAGTCTAGGGACTGCAAGATGGGTCAGAGGACTGTCAGCTCCACTCCAGCATAGACTAACGGTCTCCTACAAAAGATGGCACAACCACATAAACTTGAAACACGTCAATGGAGTCACCAATCCTGTTGTGGTGGATTCAACACACGGGTGTACGAAATCGCACGAGTTTAGAGAATGTGATCTACCCTCTAAACTATAGGTAACAGGCAGTGTCTGGGGGGAGCTCAAAAGTATAAAACTTAAATGAAGTAATACACTAAAGTATTCTCTGTTAAAAAACTAAAACTAAAAAACACAAAAGAAGCTACATAGAGAGTTCCAAATAGTAACAAGGTAAACAACGGTTCGATGGCCTCTTCTTATTGAATGCTTGGAATGAAAACAAATCTTACCCACTTGCCAAAGGGCCTAGGCAGTGGCTCTAGGACCCAATGCAAGGATGTTTGTCCTTCAAGTTCTGCCTTCTGAAGCAGTCTAACTCTCTCTCTCTGCTGCAATGGAATAAGATTGTTGGGTGGCCAACAATCGAGTCCTCTCCTGCTTCAACTCCTTGGGTCACACAAACTGCTGGTGTTGCTTGGGAAATTTCGCCAACATAACCTTGTGATCACCCATTGTTCATCTCTTTGTGGGTTTATATAGGTGAGATTTCAAACCTCCTTCCCTCCCTTGGTATATGATGGATGGTGACCCAAGGGAGGGGCATGATTCCATTGTGTGCTGAAATGTTTTTTTGTGTGCTCACACAATGCCTAAGGGGCGCTGGTGTTGTCCTTAGGCGGCTTTCACATAAGGAGAAACTTTCCTTTGCTTGCTTGTGGTCCCAAAAAGAGACTTTTTTCTACTTCCAAGAATGCGCGCTTATCGGGCTTTAGTGCGCGCAAAAGGCACCCTTTTCGAAGGAAAAAGTGCGCATTTGATCATTTATGACTAGTTCAAATTTGATGTTCTCAAAATCTTAGAGATTTTAAATACTTTTTGATTCCATAATGTATCCCTGTCCTGTAAATCCTTAGGCTCGACATTAACTGATGTCGTTTTCTGCTGTACGATTTTCCAGTGTTAACAAGCTCCTTCATGGCCTAACATTTTGGTTGTTGATTCAAGCTCTATCACGGCAGCTTGTATCTCTCCAACCACTTCGGCCTCTTGTGAAATTAATTCCTCTTGTGCTTCAAGTGTTGCCTTGAGTGGTCCTTTGGGTAAGGATGTTGCTATCTCAACCTTCTTCCTTCTTGTCCTAACTTCTGTACTAGCTATCAGTAGCTTCCCTTCTCCTCTCTGCAATCTCAATCTTTTGAGCGTTAGTAATTTTGCACTATTAAAAACTCTTCAAGTAAAACAAGAAGGCAACCTTGTGCTTTGATACCAACTTTATCTGAAATTACTTTCTAGTTAATGTTGTGCTAGTTTCATTTCAGATATAAACATTTCTTTGCATTGTTTTACTTATCCTTCATGAGTTTTTTTGAGAGCATGTGATTGGCAAACAGTGTACTTAGTGAAATTATGAGTTTGTCATAAGCTTAAAAAATATAATTTTAAATGATAAAATAGAAGCAATAGTAAACATAGCAAGCACATATAACAAAGCTTAACACAGAGAATTTTGATAAAGGAATTCACCCCTCCCGGGCTACATCTCCTTAGTCCAGCTTCATAGCGTGACCTTTGTATTAGCTTCAAGTGTGCTAAAATTGTTGTTAAAAGCTTCAAACCCTCTTGTAACCTATTCCAATGAGTTTATAACATCATAATCTCCAAAAAATTACTATTTGTTTGATGTATTTGGACTCTGGATGCCTTGACAATGACCCCAAAACTTGTTGGCCCTAGCCTTCAAAAATATTCAAATGTACTAAAACACCTATAGATCACCTTTTCTGCCTCTGCAACCTGCTCCATTGGGTTCCCAGCATGCAAATTAGCAAGGAATGACTTTTATTGAGCTCAATTTGGTCGAAAATTGAGTGAGTTGTGACCAAAACTGCTTTTGCCCCATTTTCTCCTCCAAATCTGGAAAGTCTGCTAGATAAAATTCTATTTTTAGAAATTCCGCCAAACTTGGCGTGCCTCCAGAAAACCCACCAACTCTAAACCCAGATTAATTAATGCTAATGCAGGATTAGCGCAGATAAGATTGGTTTAAAACTAATCAATAGTTTTCGTGCTAATCTCAGCTTATTATTTGTTAAGCACGTCATATGGTTAATTAAACATTATTAACAGTTTTCTGTCGGATTGTTGGGATGAGCCCCTGGTCGTCAGATTTCGTTCACGTGGGGAGGGTGTTGGCTCGAGGGGCTGGCCCCCTCCGACCCCCAATTGTAGGCAATTCAAATGTTAAATAGGTACGAAGTCCTTAAGGGGTAAGAAACACCGTGCAGAGGAAGTGGTAAGGTGTTGGTCGTGCGGGCGGGAGGTCAGGGGTTCGAGCCCTGACCCCGCCATATAATTTTGTTCTAAGTCATGAAAACCTCCACCGCTAACTTTTCCCATCCGCCATTCTAGGTCTTCCACCACATTGGTTAGTATGCCTCCAGATTTAGCTAACTCCACTGTGGTTGGTGGTTTAGAAACATTATAATATATATATATCTGAATAATACCACCACCAATAATAATTCGACCAACCTTAGTCCAAATTTGATATGGCTTATCATTCGACCTTCTAACATGTCCTGCCATTGGGGGGGTACGTGGCATGCCATGTGGCCCTTCCCCATTGGCCACAATATAAATAAAATGCCAATTTAATAAAATTCCACTTAGACTTGGGAAATAAATAAAAAAATCGCTTCCTATTCATCATCGACAAATCTGGTGATGCCACTTGGCATAGTTTCATTGGTTGTTTCTGGAGGATATTTCTGCAAATGCTGATTGTACCTGCCACATCATCACTGTACCTATTCTGCTCATTTTTTGCATGTTTTGGAAAATGAACAGTAGATGATAACTCAGTCATACGAACTCAGATTTTGATCAAATGAGTTGCGCCAGAATCCTGGTAACGAACTCTATATGAAAGAAGTTTGTATTTTTATCCCCTTCTCTTAGCCATTGAATGCGGGATTTTTTTTTCCATAGTATTTCCTCTTGTTTCCTGCACTCTTCGAGTTTACTTAGAAGGTTTCCTTCTTCTATAACTAGATTCTTTTCCCTTCCATTTAGGATCATTTGTTGCTGAATCCGTTTCATTTCTCCCTGCAATATTTCCTTGTCATGCTGAATGTTTCCAAACTCAATTTTATTCCATTTTTTTATGTATTGTTTTAAGTCTTTTCGACAAAGTTGAAATGAGTGCATCTTGTTCTAGCCTTGGGCTGGAATTGCTTCTCACCAACCTTTAGCTTTTTCAAGGAATTTTGGGTCTCATAGCTAGAAAGCCTCAAATCAAAATGGACGTTTTTTATTACATTACTTCATGTCAATTTCCATACTTGTCGACTAGTGATCTAACCCCAGGGTCGAGAGGATGGCAGCTTCATAGAAGACATCAGTGCTAACCAGGGATTCTGATGCTAGGAATATGTCCAATCTTGAGGCTACTTGGTGAGGATCCCCTCTTCTATTATTCCATGTGTGCTTTCCATTCATTGTGGGAATATCAACTACCCTTAAGTCAGTTATTAGATCTCTAAAGAGTTTCATTTATGGCTCCTCTCTCCGTATACCTCCTTTTTTCTCTGTCAAGCTAATGATAATGTTAAAATCTCCTCCTAGCAACCAGTACTTCTCATTGTGCATGCTACTAAGTGTTATTATACTATTGAGGAATGCCTCTTTTACTTCTGGAATATGAGGCCCATAGACAGAGGAAATTAGGATTTTTTCCTTCTTTCCAATTTTCCTAAATTGACCTCTTAGTATGCGCGGTAGCCCAATCCAACCTTCTGCCATAATCTCAGCAGACTTTCATAGAATAGTTATTCCTCAAACACTACCTCTGGAATCTATTGTCATTGCTTCATAATGAGGTTTTGAAATTTTGATGATTTCTTCTAATTTTTTACTTGAAACCTTAGTTTCCTAAATCAACATCACCTGTGGCTTCACTTTTCTTAATCTTTTTTTTATATACCTATGTTTTCCTTTACTACTTAAGCCTCTTATATTCCAAAAGATCACTTTCATTGATGAACTTTGTGGAGTTGTTGGAATACCATTGATAATGGTATTACCCTTCCTGAGTTAAGTAACATTTCTCCCACCATTTGTATATATTATTGTATATTATTTCGTCCCCTATTTTTTCCTCCTTTAGATTGGGTGTTGTGGTCCTGAGAGGGGGTCTTCTGAGAGTTTTGATTTTCTGGAATATCCATCTATTTCTGAGATTCGGAGGTCAAATATTGTTCAAATGTTTCCTTGTACAACTTCTTCTGGTCATCTGGGATAAATCTATCATCAATATTCTTCCATTCCGGCTGGATTTTTTTAAAACTACTTCCTTTGTACTTAGCTCCTCCCTGCTCTTATCTATCTCCATTGGCAACTGCTCAGTCTATTGCCTGTAGTCTTCAGTTTCCTTTGATTCCTGTGGTGCCTTCCTTTTAGCTTTCTCGGATTTTTGAGTTATTATTCCTTGCCCTTCATCATTACTTTGTTCTCCTTCCTTCGTGTTTTCCCCCAGTTCCTGCAATATATCATATATGTTTTGCGTACTTTTCTGTTTTGGGTTATTGATTTAGCTTGCATGCATCTTATTGTTCTTCTTTTTGCTCGTACAGTCTTGAATCTGTCTTCTTTTTCAAGTGACCCTTCACCTTCTTCTGATTGCTTCCCTTGCAGTTGTTCGGGATTATTCAGACGAAATTTTTTATAAATATGTCCATATTCATGGCATCTACGGCACTGGAACGGAATATGTTCATAATCAAGAAGTTGGTACTAGACTTTCCCCTCATATTCAAGTTCTATTGATTTTGGTAGCGGCTCAGATATATTCATGTATACGCAGATACGAGTGAAAGAAGTATACCGACCTCGACAGGTTGTTTCAACGATTTTGACAAAGCTACCAAGAGAGCTACCGATGCCTTCCAAGATTTCAGGGTCACGGAAGTCCACCGAGAGTGAAAATAACCATACCCAGACCAGTGTAGCCAGAAATTGTTCTTAATCGGGGTTATAGCATTCTTCCCATTGCCGCAAAAATAACCCTGCATTGTAATATAAATAAGGACCTCCTTCAAAGATACTTTATTTATCTATAATATTGGTAAATATGATTATAAAGAAACCTCTCGGGCCAAATTTTAGATCTATATGACCCTTGGGTTACCATTTTTCTTGTATCCATTTGAGCATATCTTTCTCTATTAGCCATATGCCTATGAATTTGCATATCAACGCATGATATTTCATATAACTCCAGAATTCATCTAGTTTATTTGTAGGGATAACAAATCTGGAATTTTTTAGAGCTCTTGGCAGACATTGCCCTCTAGTTTTAGCCTATCATTCTGCTCCCAATACCAGGCCTACATTAGGGATAGACCCCCCTTGGGGCCCTACTTGTTTGCTGCTATGTTCCCTTACTGTTACATTCTGGTAGGAGGGGATCTCTCCCGCCCCTGAAGATGTTGTCATACGATCTCAGATCCAGCTCTGATCCGCTACACGCTCCTTGTGATCCTCTTTGTTAGATTTCAGTTTTTTCCAAACCCTAAACGTTCACCAAACCCTAGCATTCTCCTCTCAAAAAATCCTATTAAGGTTTTTGTACACAAGTTTTATTGAAGTATAAGTAGAATTTTCTTTTTGCAAACTGTTGAATTTCACTTTTCTCATTACATGAAGAATGTTTTATTTATATAATAATATTATTTTTCAATATTTTTTATTTTAAGTAAACTAGGAGTTAAAATTTGATAATATTTATTATGGTTGTGTAGTTTTATGATTGGCCCACTTCCTATTAAAGGGATATTTTTGCTAAAAATGGTTTCAACCATAAGTTTACAATGGATTAGGATATCAATTTCTTTATTACTAATTTTAATGATAATTTAAATTATTAATTTTTCTAAAAAATAATATTGGTAAAATATATTTGTTTATTTTCTTAATTTTATTATATTTATAGTTTTATTTTAATTTTATTGAAAATCATTATATGTGTATGTATAATCATAAGTTACTTTTATATATATATATATATATATATATATATATATATATATATATATATATATATATATATATATATGGTGTTGTATATGTTAAATTTATATGGAGAAAAGGCAATCACAAATTCCTATTAAATATAATATGGGGCATTATATAAATAGTCAAATTTAATATGACTAAGTAGATGGTTTGTTCTCTCTGTGCAAGAACATCATGAGGCTACCATTTGTCACACGATTAAATTGGTCACCACAAAGTCAAATAAAAGTGAGCTCGCGCTTGCTTTTCTTATACAATTATGTACAATTTAGGTATATCAATACACAAATAACGAAATACTTAGAGAAACTTCGATATTATGGCTAGTAGCAACCACCTTATCCTTTTGTTGTGTTAATATTTTATTCTTCTATGTAAATAATTGTCTGCATCGGCTGTCATATAAATCAAAAGCGAGAAACCACAAAAATAATAATGAACTAGCCCTTTAGGATAAGCTTTCCTTTGAACATGAGGCAAAGGTATTTGGAGTCTAAATGTTGATGTACCACTACAAGTATAGGTCCATGTAAATGCTGCAACAAATATCAAATTATTGTTTAGTGGTAGCAACACGATGTACAAAGGAAAATATATAACGACGGTGGTGCAAGTGGTTACCAAGTTCAATTAGAGAACCGTAAATCAAACATATTATAGCTTCGCCATATTGTCCAATAATCTCACATTCTTCACATCACCTTATTCGTGAAAATTGACCAGTCAATCACTAGATTACCCCACCTAGTGTTCGATTCTAGAGAGGCATGGAGATCCTTTGCTAAGCATGGATTAGTGGTTCAAGCTGAATTTTCATCATAGATGTTGGAGATGATTTTTATGAAGAGCTTAGGGAATGATGCCACAATAAAATAACTTCAATGTAGCAATCCAACATCGTAAGCTTCAGTTGCATTGTCCAATACAATTATAAGAAGTGAAACTTTTATGCTTTACTCGCTTTAAATAATATTTAAGTTGATGTGGCCATAAACCTAAAAAAACTGAGGCAATTTAGCAAAAGTTGTAGTCTCACTGCACACAAATGCTTTAAAAACTAACTAATATTCCTCTATTATGAAACCATAAAATTAATAAAAGTGAGACAACTCACCAAAAATTGTAATCTCACTACACACAAATGTTTTTATATTTGTTTTGGCTTTAAAAATTATATAATTAACAAAAATTAAAATCCTTTTGAATTTAAAAACTAGCTAATCCCCTTTACAGAGTCATAAATTTAGAAAAGTTAGACAAATCAGCAAAATCCATAAAAAACAAGAAATTTACTTACAATTGCACAAGAACACTTCAAACCTATTCACTAATAACATATAAAATAAATGAAATTCAATAATTAAAAAAAATAATAATAATATATTTTACTAATGTAAAACAATATAATAAATAAAAAATATAGTCAAAAGATTAATTATTACAAATTCAATGATAAATCGATTGTTATACTTCTCACCTTCGATATGATATTAGAAAATTACGAAATGTTGAGATTACTTTAATATTTATGATTAACAACACAAAGAAAATTGATTACTTAATTTCATCTCTACAAGTAAATGCATCTCTAAGCTTGCTAGCATGTCTAAAACGTTGATCCAACTTTGACATCGATGAAGGGAGGGTTCAAAGAGAGTCATTAATGATTCGCAAGCCGCTTAAGTTGGGTGCACGATTCTGGATGAGTACATAAGCTTGACCACCTTAACTATAAATCCACATTGAACAGTGCAACAAGATTCAATGGCTCTTTGAATTTCCCTACCAGAAAAAAAAAAAAAAAAAAAAAAAAAAAAAAAATTCTTGTTTAACAAATATTCAACACAATATTCTATTGGCATATGGAGAAATTAAAATTAATATAAGAAGAGAACGAGGGAACATAATGTAAAACCAAAGTGATTTGGATGTTAAAGAATTGTTAGCAAAATTGAATATTGATCCATAAGCACAAAGGTTGCCTCTTCTCGACAAATTCTTATTCTTTGTAGCATTCTCAGCAAAATAGTGTTGTAATAAAGGGCTAAAGTGTTTAATGAAGAACAACAAATTGGATAAGAGTTATATACTGTAAGATTTGGTAAGCAATCAATATGCATCATATGTGTTACTGCAATGTGCTGAAACCCATATAAATCCATTGAGAGCTACTTGCTCACTGATTGAACATTTGAAGGAATAACTTGCAATTCCTAATAGCTAATGTTAATGAGGAATAAAATTAATCTTCTATTATTGTATTTATACTACGATTGCTCTTTTTTGCATAAATAAATAATCATAATTATTGCCTGATGTTGGGTTTGTGTTATATTATTTATAGAATTAGCCTCATTTGAATACTAGTTCATAATGGGGGGGATTTCCCCCTTGTATAATTGTTTATGTGGGAGATCCAAGGGGGGACAATGACACTTTTATGGAGCTCTCCCTGACAAGAGCTTTCAAGGGTAGTGCCCCTGAAGAATTTTTTTTTGAAGATATGTCTTGTAAAATATTTTAATTTCATAGTCAATATGAATCGTTCATCATTAGGTCACAAATATGACGATACAAGTTTTGTTAGGGTTTTTTTTCCTAGAAGGAAACCCTCTTTTAAAAGGGAATAATATATTGGCTATGTAATCATTGAGAGATATAAAAAAATTAGTCTAGTTTTCTCGGTTTTTTGTTTCCAGGGTAAAATCTTTGTGCAAATTTGTGTGTGTGTGTGTGCACTCTTGAATATTTTCTGTTTTATATTAAGAATCTATTTGTAGGAATTATTTTTGCAGGATTAAAACCTACATTTGGTATTTTTTTACGGTGTTGGAAATCTATCAACCAAGGGGGTCTCCCTGATGTGAAGTCCCAATTAAACCTCACACCATTTCGAGAAGGATCCCCAATAGAAAATATGATCGGTTGCCATTGACCTTAGGCATTTTCCTTGGATGCATTTATTAACATAAGAATTTATACAACATTCTTTGAAATAAACAAGTAATTTTACAATGTGAGGAATATAATTGCAATGTATATAAGGTACTTTCAAGACAGGAAGAAATAGAGTGAGCCGCTAAAAGAAAATTAATAGTACTACCCGAAAATAGGCACAAAAAACCATAAGAGGATCGTTAGTTAACCTGCAAAGTAGTTCACAAGACAACGATGTCCATAAAACCAAATACAAGACACCTTCTACAAGATAAGTACCAAAGCTTCCGAAATAGTTCAATTTCCTTAATACATATGAACAAAACATATAATGTAAACATCTAAAGAATAGCCCTACGATATTCACGATACATGCATGAAAACATGTTGGCTCATCAAGCGTCATATATTAAGTGGAAGTGCCAAGATATACAATTACAATGTTTCCACACCCCAATAGTCGAACATTGAGTCACCACTTGCTCCTACAAAGAAATATCTTCTCTCCTATGCCAAGCTAGATAAGCCAAGGTGAAAGTTTAAGTCCTAAAAGTCTCGTTTCTTGAGTTATGAGGGTTTATTTATAACAAATAAGGTGACTTTTCACCGCCCATGTCACTGTTAACCTCCCTCGTGACTCTTAAGCTTCTACAATGACTTTTTGAATTCTTACATGACCTTTGAGCTTCTATATCACTTTAGAACTCAATAGTGACTCTTCATATTCCATGTGGTACCCTTGGTCTTTCGGATATTTGACATTTTCTCATTTTGGGAAATTACACCATTACAATACATAAATTATGTGGAAAGACATTATGACACTTGTGACTCTTCAGATGACTCTTGACAATGATGACATGGAACTTCATGATGATGTGGCATTTCCAAGTTGCTCCTTTTGTTGCTTTATTTTCATCTTCATGATGGATCTTTCCTTTGCTTTGTATTCATCCTCGAAGGGGTTGATTGATATAGAACCTTCATGTGATCTTGATCTTTGATCTTATGTTGGAAGCTAGTGTCTCTTCATCTTTTTGCTCGATGAATTCTTCGTGGTTCAACTCACAAGTGTCTTTCAGCATAGTCTCCTTCTCTTCATCTCTAAGCATCATCTTGTCAGGTCAAGATATAGTACCAGCAAGTAAAATCCACTCATGACAAGACAACTTCAGTCCGGAAATCTCCTAGTCCAACTTGCTTCCTGAAAACCACTGGTTGACCTATAAATGGGTACTAGACTAGGAGGAAAGCTTAGGGATTATGGACGGAACTTTAAGCGAAGGAGAATCACGTGCGGAATAAACAGTGAAAGCGGATTTCGGTTTTTATCGCACCGCTTTCGACGGGCGAGCGGTATTCAAGAGGTTGGCTCCGATTCCATAGAGCTTTCGACACGTGGCGAGGTGGACCCCCACAAAAACGCTTTTCACTGCGCGCCATCGCGCATTATAGTTCGACCCAGGATGCCCAGCGATATTGTTGTGCGCCGTTGATCTGGGAAGGGGTCATCGGACGGTCATCATTTGTTGAAGGTGCGCGAAGTTTAACACAGGTACGGCGGGCCATCGCACGTTAACGTTCGGCATCGGAGGACGAGCGATATGCATATACGCCATTGATCTGGAAGCTTGCTAATCTAATGGTGATCGGACGTTGGACTTGCGCGAAATTTACTATGGTACCGTGCGCATATTGGATTGGCTATTGACTATATTTGTGGGGCCCGGGGACAAGTTTTATCATATTGTTTGAAAGCGTTAAAATGCGAAGGGTTAACCTTAATCCTAAAGTTAAGTTCAAAAGTATTAAATTAATTATTTAATTACCAAGATCAATAGAACAGTGAGAGTTATGGAGACCCCTTTGGATTATCTATTGACCCCGTCCAGGAATACCATTAGCAAGTGAATGGTTTTGACCCAAGGTTTTAATAAAGGCGAAAACTATATAAGGTGATGAGAATCATGAAGAAGGTGTGCATGCGAAAGGGTTGATAATAAACGAATCTCTTCTAGAGATATCTGTATGGGCGAACTCTGTTCTTAACTGATAAATCTGAAACTACGATGCACCCATGGATATAATGATCTGACGATGATGAATCTCTGGTTTGAACGACGAACGAAATCATGAAAAACTAGTGTGAGTGTACTGAATGAATAAATCTGGTGACCTGCAAGGTATTTCGTGTGGAAACTGGTGGATCCAGTGTGAAAATTGATGAAACGTGGTCCGCAGTAGATCTGACGGTTGAAGCCTTCAGTGAGGGGGTTGTAGCTCCCTTCTAGTGGTAGTTGGTAAACAAGAGCAGGGGGTAGTAGCTCCCTTCCAGTGGTAGCTGGTAAAAGAGAGCAGGGGGTAGTAGCTCCCTTCCAGGAAAGGCTGGTAAATGAGAAAAGGTTGTAGCCTTCTGCACGTGGGTGCCTGCATGCTGGTATGAGTCTGCACCAGCATAAAATTGTAAGAAATTTTCTTTATAATAAATATTGAATACTGAGATAACAGCAGCGGTGGTTTTCTCCCGAATTGGGTTTCCACCTTAAATCCTGGTGTTCATATGTGTCGCTTATGTTTGATGGTTTGTTCTGTTATTTATGTTCATGCTTACTGCTTATCTGATGAATAAATGATGCAATTATCTAAGTAAAGACATAATAAGATCTCTTGACATACAAGTTGGATGCAGTAGTGTAACATATGTTTTTAAGATAAAGAAAAAGTAAAAATTGTCAGTCAGCTCTAAATATTGCTTCACCCCCCCCCCTCAGTATTTTTCCCAACAATTGGTATCAGAGCAGGTCCTTATGAAAAAGCTTAGCCGCTAGAAGGAAGATCAAGCAAGATGAGCAATCAAGATGGAACAGCATCTATCAGGCCTTCGCTATTTAACAGAAACAATTTAATCTTCTGGAAAACAAGGATGAGATCCTATCTTCAGTCTCTGGGAGCAGAGGTATGGGCAATTGTTGAAGGAGGATATCAATATCCAGTTGTAGTACCAACAGATCCGACGGAAAGAAATAATTATGAAACAAATGCAAAGGCGGTCAATGCTCTATTGGGAAGTCTAACTTAATCAGAATTTGTCAAAGTCATGCAGCTGAATATAACAAAGGCAATATGGGACAAAATCATTCTAAGTTATGAAGGTGATGCAAAGGTAAAAAGTGCTAAACTCCAAACTCTCAGAATTCAATATGAGAATCTAAAAATGGATAATGAGGAGAGCATTGCCAATTTATTTTTACATCTTGATGATATTGTAAATCGTATGAGAAATCTGGGAGAAACAATAACCGAATCTACTTTGGTTGAGAAAGTCTTAAGATCACTAACGACAAAATTTGAGTCAAAAGTTTATGCTCTTGAAGAAAAGCAGGATCTTCAAAATATTACTATGGTGCAAGCGATCTTTAGAACTACAAAGGGAAGGAAGTTCAAAAACCAGAAGGATAAGGATATATCTCAGAAGAAGATGAGATAAACTTTGTAAAGAAACTTCAACTTGGCACAGGATGGTTCAGAGGTAAGATTCATTTCAAATGTTTTGATTGTGGAAGATTTGGTCATTATGCTGCTAAGTGTCCTTATAAAGAAACACATAAAAAGGGGAAGGAAGTAGCAAGAAGGAATAAGAATTGTTTTAGTACTAGAAAGAGTTACTATACTCATGAAGACAGTGATGGGTTATCTGATAGTGAGGAAGAATGTGAACAAGATCTTAGACTTCTCATGGCATTTGAAAAAGAATCTAGAGAAGAAAAGGATACTTTTGTGGATGCTATAGAAGACAATGATTTTCTTAATGAAAACAACAAACTCAAAATTTGCTTAGAAGAAAGTAAAATACCATAGAAACTCTGAAAAATCAGCTTGAAGAAAAAGAGAAACACAATGAGAAATTAGAGTGTGAAGTATTAAGTCTAAGAAAAGAACTTGAGAAAGTGAAGACTATGAATCTTAGATTTGCTAAAGGATCTGAAACCTTAGATGAGATTATCAAGGTACAACGTTCACCTCTTATAAAGACAGGTCTTGGATATGTCGGAGAATCTTCTCAGGCTTCAGCACCAAATTATCTAAAAGCAGCTACAGCTGGTTTACAACATGCTGCCACTCAGCAAGGGAATAAAGAATATTTATAGGAAAATAATGATCATCTCAATTCAAAGAACACTAATAGGAATGTCTTTCAAAGAAACACCAATCAACAGGTAAATTCAAGTAGAATATTTTATGATCGCAGAAATTTCTTCTTCAATGGACAATGTTTCTCATGTCACAATTTTGTTCATAAAGTTGTTCAATGTGTTGCATATAAAACCATCATGACAAGAGAAGCAAGAAAGAAAAGGATTGATATTGAAACAAAGAAGAATACTTATAACAACTTTTCTCCTCTTCAAAATGAAGTTGAATGTGATTATTGCAATAACTTTGGCCATGAAGAATCAGAATGCAGGAGCAAAGTTCAGCCAAAAGAACATGTTCCTTCAAGCTCCAAAGTATGGAAAAAGAAGGAATTACAGGTTGAAAATTGTGGCATAGTGTTATTTGCAGAAGATGAAGGAGACCAATGGTACATTGATAGTGGATGCTCAAGACACATGACAGGTGACAAAAACAAACTTCTAGCATCTAGTGTTTTAGAAAAAGAAAAGAATGTTACATTTGGAAATGATACTCCTGCGGTCATTAAGGGAAAAGGGTCTGTTTTTCTAAAAGAAAAGGTGAAAGCTAATGAAGTTATGTATGTGGATGGATTAAAGCATAACTTGTTAAGTGTAAGTCAAATGTGTGATCAAGGAACTGAAGTTGTATTTAGTTCAAAAGAATGTGTGGTACGTGATCTTGATACAGGTAAAGCAATTATAAAAGGAAAAATAACTCCAAGCAACCTGTGTGTATTGAAGAACTGCAAAGAACAATGTTACTTGAGTAAATCTTCAGAAAATTGGCTATGGCATAGAAGGTTGGGGCATCTGAGCTTCTCTCAAATCAACAAATCAAGCAAACTTAAAGCTGTTCGTGATCTTCCCAATATTACTCTACCTGAAAATATCATATGCAAATCTTGCCAATTTGGTAAGCAAACCAAAGTACAATTTAATGCCAAGGAAGGATCATCAAGTAAGCCTCTTGAACTCATTCATACTGACATATGTGGACCTATGAGGAAAAATTCACCACGTGGTGAAGAATACTATATCTTATTCATTGATGATTTCTCTAGAATGTGTTGGATTGGGTTGCTTAAACACAAAGATGAAGCATTTGAGAAGTTTCAGATATTCAAAGCACTAGTTGAGAATGAATTAGATCTAAAAATTAAGTGCCTCAGATCTGATCAAGGAGGAGAATATACATCAGATGATTTCCTTGTATTTTGTGAAAAACATGGCATAAAAAGACAGTTCTCTGTAGCTGGCACTCCACAACAAAATGGTGTTGCAGAAAGAATGAATAGAACAGTTCAACAAATGGCTAGAGCAATGCTTGATGATTCCGGAACACCTGACACATTTTGGGGAGAAGCAGCACATACAGAAGTAAACATTCTCAACAAGGCACATGTTCGTGTAAATAGTGATAAAACTCCATATGAACTCTAGTATGGTAATCCTCCTACTATAAAGCATTTTAGAATTTTTGGAAACAAATGCTTTATCAAAAATAATGATGAAAAACTTGGCAAGTTTGAACCCAGAGCAGATGAAGGAATATTTCTTGGTTACTCCTCTAGGAGTAAAGCATATAAATGTTACAATAAAAGACTTCGAAAGATTGTTGAATGTATTGATGTTGTTATTGATGAGTCTCCTGCAGCTCCAAAAGAAGAAAAACAAACAACAGATGAAGACGATGATGACATATATCCTTCTACATCAAATAAGGATAATATAGACAGTAAAACCAATGAAGAATCCGAAGATGATTTGTCTGAAAAGGCTCCATCCAGATATGTTCAAAAGAATCATCCAGAATCTCAAATTTTGGGAGAAAAGGGATCAGGTGTACAAACAAGAAGGACTCTTGTGGGATCTTCTAGCAATATGGATTTTTTGTCCACTATTGAACCTCACAATGTCAGTCAAGCTAGCAAAGATGAATGTTGGATTCAAGCCATGAATGAAGAGCTTGATCAAATTGAAAATAATCACACTTGGGAATTAGTACCAATACCTCATGAAAAAAATGTCATTGGAACTAAATGGATATTCAAAAACAAGTTAAATAAGAATGGGGATGTTATAAGAAATAAAGCTAGACTTGTTTGCAAGGGGTATGCTCAACAAGAAGGTATAGACTTTGAAGAAACCTTTGCTCCTGCAGCCAGACTTGAAGCCATAAGAATGTTTCTTGCCTTTTCAAGCTTCCAACAAATCAAATTTTATCAAATGGATGTTAAATTTGCTTTTCTCAATGGTGATCTAGAAGAAGAAGTTTATATAGAACAACCAGAAGGATTCATTTTGGGAAATGATGAAAAACTTGTTTGTAGACTTAAAAATGCTCTATATGGTCTCAAGAAAGCTCCAAGGGCATGGTACTATCGTCTTGACAAATATCTTCATCAACAAGGATTTTCAAAAGGGTCTGCTGATAGCAACTTATACACAAAAACTGAAAATGACAAACTATTGATCGTGGTTGTATATGTTGATGATATCATTTTTGGAAGTAATGAAGAGTCTATGAGTCAGAAATTTGCTTCTGATATGCAGCAAGAATTTGAAATGTCTTTACTTGGGGAACTAACATTCTTTCTTGGCTTGCAAGTGCAACAAGCAACAAATGGCATATTCTTATCACAAGAAAAATACCTCAAGCAAATCTTGAAGAAGTATGGCATGGAAGATTGCAAACCTGTAAGTACACCAATGATAACCAGATGTAATCTCAGTTCTAATGATGATTTCCCCACGGTGAATCAACCTGAATACAGATCTATGATAGGAAGTCTACTTTATCTCACTGGGACAAGACCAAACATTATGCATGCAGTTGGGATTGTCGGACGATTCCAAGCCAATCCAAAAGAGTCTCATCTTCAGGCTGTGAAAAGAATATTCAAATATCTACAAGGAACTCAAGACTTTGGACTATGGTATCCAAAGAATGATGATCTTACTCTTCATGCATACACTGATGCAGATTTGGCTGGAAGTGTTGATGATCGGAAAAGCACTAGTGGTGGTGCATTCTATATGGGGCCCCGGTTAGTATCTTGGTTCAGCAAGAAGCAAAGCTCTATTGCATTATCTACAGCAGAAGCAGAATATGTGGCTGTCGCATCATGTTGCACTCAACTTCTCTGGATGATGAAAACCTTACAAGACTTTCAAATCAAATTTTCACCTCCTATCTCCATTATGTGTGACAATACAAGTGCCATCAGTATCTCAAAGAATCATGTTATGCATTCCAAGACCAAGCACATTCCCATCAAATATCACTTCTTACGTGAACAAGTGCTTGAACAAAAGGTGAAATTGGAGTATGTTCCCTCCAAAGAACAAGTTGTTGATATATTTACTAAACCTCTACCCAGGGAAGCATTCGAATATCTCAGATGGAAACTGGGAGTAGTCTCTGCCATGCAGAGGATCGGATCTACTTAAATATAGAAGTTTAAATTAGTTGTGAGGTGTTGTTAGGCATCTCTGAATGCACAGGCTAAGGGGGAGCATTGGTCATATGAAAAGGATGCATTATTGGTCATATTATGTTTGAAGATGCAGCATGATCTCCAGGGGAGCATGGTATTGTCGGTTCAAAGGATCTTGATCACCTCTTTGCCATTGATGTCAAAGGGGGAGGAAAAGCAACACAGGGCTTCTATAAGACAAACAGAGGAAGAATATTGCCATCAATTCCAAAGGGGGATATTGTTGGAAATGTTGTCATTGATGGAAACGGAAGTGGCAAAGGAGCATATGATCAGCAACAAGGCACAGAGAGATAGCAGAAGCAGCAAAGAGACCAGCAGAAAGAGCAAAGAAGCATAAAGGAAGCAAGGCAGATAAGGAACTAAGGCAGCAGACAACGCAGAGACAGTGAAGAGAAGCAGAGGCAATGAATATGTGATACATATGATCGCATATTGCAATCAGCGAAAGAATCAGAGAGGCAGAGTAATGAATATGCGATGCAGAGGCACTCCTCAATACGGAAAGATCATCGGGCTTGTGCTACCGCAGTTAACAACAGTCGTCGATCTGTGGTCAATGCCCGATGGACGGGTCAACTGCGGAGGCACCCCCTTGGGTTAATCATCGAACTGTTTGTGCCCCCACAGTACCATTGATCTCAGTTAACCACATAGCTTTTAACGTAAACTCCGAAATATGGACGGAACTTTAAGTGAAGGAGAATCACGTGCGGAATAAACAGTGAAAGCGGATTTCGGTTTTTATTGCATCGCTTTCGACGAGCAAGCGGTATTCAAGAGGTTGGCTCTGATTCCATAGAGCTTTCAACACGTGGCGAGGTGGACCCCCACAAAACCACTTGTCACTGCGCGTCATCGCGCGTTATAGTTCGACCCAGGATGCCCAACGATATTTTTGTGCGCCGTTGATCTAGGAAGGGGTCATCGGACGGTCATCATTTGTTGAAGGTGCGCGAAGTTTAACACAGGTACGGCGGGCCATCACACGTTAACGTTCAGCATCGGAGGACAAGCAATATGCATATACGTCGTTGATCTGGAAGCTTGCTAATCTAACGGTGATCGGACGCTGGACTTGCGTGAAATTTACTTATGGTACCGTGCGCATATTGGATTGGCTATTGACTATATTTGTGGGGCCCGGGGTCAAAGGTTTATCATATTGTTTGAAGCGTTAAAATGTGAATGGTTAACCTTAATCCTAAAGTTAAGTTCAAAAGTATTAAATTAATTATTTAATTACCAAGATCAATAGAACAGTGAGAGTTATGGAGACCCTGCTGGATTATCTATTGACCCCGTCCAGGAATACCATTAGCAAGTGAATGGTTTTGACCCAAGGTTTTAATAAAGGCGAAAACTATATAAGGTGATGAGAATCATGAAGAAGGTGTGCATGCGAAAGGGTTGATAATAAACGAATCTCTTCTAGAGATATCTGTATGGGCGAACTCTGTTCTTAACTGATAAATCTGAAACTACGATGCACCCATGGATATAATGATCTGACGATGATGAATATCTGGTTTGAACGACGGAAGAAATCATGAAAAACTGGTGTGAGTGTACTGAATGAATAAATTTGGTGACCTACAAGGTATGTCATGTGGAAACTGGTGGATCCAGTGTGAAAATTGATAAAACGTGGTCTGCAGTAGATCTGAGGGTTGAAGCCTTCAGTGAGGGGGTTGTAGCTCCCTTCCAGTGGTAGCTGGTAAACGAGAGCAGGGGGTAGTAGCTCCCTTCCAATGGTAGCTGGTAAAAGAGAGCAGGGGGTAGTAGCTCCCTTCCAGGAAAGGCTGGTAAATGAGAGAAGGTTGTAGCCTTCTACAGGTGGGTGCCTGCGTGCTGGTATGAGTTTGCACCAGCATAAAATTGTAAGAAATTTTCTTGATAATAAATATTGAAGATTGAGATAACAACAGCGGTGGTTTTCTCCCGAATTGGGTTTCCACCTTAAATCCTGGTGTTCATATGTGTCGCTTATGTTTGATGGTTTGTTCTGTTATTTCTGTTCATGCTTACTTCTTATCTGATGAATAAATGATGCAATGATCTAAGTAAAGACATAATAAGATCTCTGGACATACAAGTTGGATGCAGTAGTGTAACATATGTTTTTAAGAGAAATAAAAAGTAAAAATTGTCAGTCAGCTCTAAATACTGATTCACCCCCCCCCCCCCTCAGTATTTTTCCCAACAGTTGGATGGAGGTAAAATTTGCGTAGTTGTGAAGATCAAGATGCTATACTTGACCACTGTGACTGTGTGATGCACAGTCCTTAGAGGCATAAATTGTGCATTGTGCAATTCCAGGAGACAATGGATTGGCTTGCTACTGAGAAATGCACAGTTCAAAGAGGATGAGTGAGGTCAAGTTGGTTGGGAAAGGGATCTTCCATAATTTGGCTAAGTGTGGGATCAGTGAGGTAAAGATAGGACTCAAATAGGACTTGAATATGATCACACACTCAGAACAATTGACGACGTAACATTGAACACTCAACGCCTAGAAACAACATGATCCCTTTGATGCAACGGCAACATAACACTTTCCTCCAAGTGTGACACTTACGATACACTTTGCAACGATAATAACGACACTGTGTGACAACGCATAAAATTTTGGGAATGAGTCTAATACATGTTTATATGATAAATAAGACCCATTAACACCAAATTTTCTTCTTGAAATGAACCATAACTCTTCTTTTACATCGTGTGACACTTCCCATGCCCACAAGACGACACTTGCGACAGTAAGAGAAAAGTGCAAACGACACTTGAAAAAGTGAACAACACTTGCAAGTGTGAACGACATTGAAAGTGACACATGCCAGAGTGAAGATAACATGAAAACGACACTTATTAAAGTGAAACAAAAAATCAAAATCGATAGTCGTACTCATGAAAGAAGCACTTACGAAAGCAAAGGTGCACCAAAGCGACAATTGGAAAAACTCATCGAAATAAAAGTACAATCACAACCAAAAGTGAGAAACTGTCAATTGAAAGTGTGCACTAATTGTCGACATAGGTTGAACATGCATAGGCACTATCTTGATGGATTGTACTATGCCTGTCCAAACTTTTGTAAAGGAATGCGCTCATGAACTCATTACGTACTTAGCATGCTTGAGGAAGTGACTTCGACACTTAGAAACCAAGAAGAAGACTTAAAAATTAATTGATCATGAACATACTATGGAACGATAGATCGTTAGATCCTAAATAGGCTTCAAAACCCATGTGTAGGAAAAAAATTAGAGGGTGTTGATCACAATTTCAGCGCTTAGCAACACACTGGTAAAAATTCAGCTTCTATGTTCAAGTTTTATCCTCAAGTGCAAGGTCTCAATCTTTCAAGAAGTATGAATTTTCCATGTAGATTGCCTCGGCTTTGCCACTTATCCTAGTTAAAGTTATAGTATCCTCTATTCCTTTCTCAACTTCAAACACGCCAACGTAAGTCTAGTCATACCTAGACTATTTCGATAAGGGAGAAGGATAATAAGTATATCGAGCTTTTTAAGCACATTCCCTGGTGTTGCTCCACTGCCAACAAGCTTGGAAAATACCTCGATGGAGCCACCTCAAGGAACCATAAGCTTTGCTTCGCTGCTAGCGAGCCTAAACAATACCCTGACGAATTTACTTGCTCCATCTCTCTCCACAAGAATCCATTCTCTTCTTCACATTTTTATTTAGTTACTAATAGAATGTGCAGATGCACTTATTTATTTTGTGGTGGAAGAGGGATCCCAACCTATTGAGAGAAGAAGAGGTTGGATTCTTGTTTATCGGATTTGAAAGATAACCAAATTTATATGCTTGTTTAAAGTTTATCTCATTTCCCTTCTCCACTTGGTTGGGTTGATGTTGAAGACCAAAATTGTCCCTTTTTGACAACCTTATTACACTCCATTATCCTTCTTTTTTACCTTAATAACTCTAATTGAGAATCAGTTTACAAGGTTACTAGAAAAATCAGGAAATTAATCATCTTTTATTTCATAGTTTCATTGTTTTGTATTATTCGACTTAATATTTTCTTAAGTTGTTGAATTGCATCAATTCTGCAGCTAATGATTGATTATGCAGATTACTTGAAGGTTCTATAGGTTTCGAAACTCCAGTTGAGAAACTAAATGTATTGACATACAGTTGATAACTAGCATAACGATATCTACCTATTTCCATTATACAGATCGATGATAAGGATGCCATACAAGCCAGGTCAACGTGGAAGTCAACCTCGTGAAAAAGGAGTCGAAGGTGAACTAGACGAGCGAGGAAATTAATGGAGCTGATATTTTGCCTCATGATTTGCTTCTCCGATAGAAAATCATGAGGAATCATTATGTCATAATATCTTGTTTTATTTTTATAGTTTATTTCGAGTAGGATAGGCTCGTAAATATCTAAAAGTTATTGAAGGAGGTTATAAACCTACCTCTCAGAAATATGAAGACATACTTGGTTATTGTTTTGAAAAACTCTTTCTGATTGTTAATTCAAACTTGGCATTTCTCTTTGTGCTGCATTCAAATGTGTGTGTATACTCTGTGGATTGTTGCATACTTACAACTCACAGGAGGGCCCCATGGGAGATGTACGATTTTATTTATGTTTGTAATTAATAACTCAATGTTCTAATTTTAGTTTTGTAGCATTTGATTATCATGTTTAATCTTTCAGTTTTAATTTATAGTGAATGATTATAACAGTGAGAATAGAGTTTGTTGTAGACTTCTTCCATAGATTTAATCATTTCGTTGTGTGAGGGATGAAGAAAATAAATCGAAAAGGATCCATTATGCACATGTAAATGTTTGATTAAAATTATTTGATTTCAAATTGCAATTAGAAATAGAATGCTTTCAAGGATTTATCACCGAGGTTTGGTTTTTCCAGTGTGACATTTTAATTTTGAACTTAAGATTTAATTTTATTTATGTTAGTAAGATTTAATTTTGGTTTGCTGGTGTGGAGAATATTTTCATTTTTTCTTGTGTATTATTAAGATTAGTTTCCTTTCTTTTAAAGTGTGAAGTAGATTTAAATTTGATTTCATTCACTTTTGCTCTTTAAAATCAGTTTGTGTGAAGATTTAATTTTTGCAAGTGTGATTTTTTTTTTTTTTGGTTGTAAGAGTGATAGTATTTTTTCTTTGAATAATTCTTAGATAAAAACATGTGCATGAAACATCCTAATCCAATTTGAAAAGTATTCACCTAATAATAAATCTTAGCATAACCAATGCATTTACACTTCATTAGTTTACAAGTCTTGGTCGATAATTTATGAAGTAATTCAATAATATCAATTAAATTACCAAACATTTTGGCATCATTGTCGGGGAAGTGTATATAGGATTTATTATTTAGGAGACTTTCCATTAAAAAAAATGATAAAAAGACATTTATGAATAGGGAAAGAGCTAGGGGTAGATTTATAAGTAGAGGTTGGAGTTTAATTCCAACACCACCACTCACCCCACCAAGACCACGTAGTGCCACACCATCCACCGAAACTCGTATTCCATCATTCGTAGGTAGACATAGACTACCTCTACTGAAGTAGTAGTAGAAGAGCCTGCAACCCCCACAGAAGGATTAATATTTCTATATTCAACTGGAGAACAACTTCTAGGACAAGAACTAGAAGTCCCTAGTCAAGAAGAAGGAGAAACTTATTTTAACATTTCGTTGATAGAATAACCAGAGGAGGGGCTAGAAAATCGAATTATAGAACCTTATGTTACCTCTAAAGAATCTACAATGGCATGAGAAGGGGAAGGATAGGTACACAATTTGAATGGTGAAAATAGGATTGGAGGAGGAAGAGGTAGAGGAGGAGGTGGAGGAATAGGTTTAAGAGGTGGAAGAGGAGAATCAAAACCTTTTTTATTTCCCATATTAGATTAAGATACCACGGCCACAATGAAAAATATCTCACCCTCCATACTCCCTAATTTCCATGGAGTAAGGAATGAGGATCTTGAAACATTTCTTTTTGAGTTTGAAGTTTTGTGTAGGTCTTATGACTACTTGCTTGATTCTCAAAAATTGAAATTGTTTCTAGCCACTCTTCAAGACTGAGCACTTAAATGGTTTATGGGATTAGGAACACATACCATAAGAACATGGGAGGAAATGAAAGTTGTGTTCTTAGAAAAATACAAAGATTATTTTATGCCTCATAACCTTAAATATGAAGTCTTTAAAATGTTGCAAAAAGAGGATGAAAAAATTGAGGATTTGGTTGAAAGATTTTCTTACAATGTTAAAAGGGATAAAATGCATACTCTAGATGATGAAACTTTGAAAGATCTTTTACTAAAATCCATTAGAGATGAGTGCGTAGATCTTCTCAATTTAATGCGTAAAGGAGATGTTTCACAATTATCACTTAGAGAAATTTTTGAACTTTGTACACATATTTTGAGAGGTAGGGCTAGAACTAGAAAAATCCAAGAGATATTGTTATGTCTATGATTAATAAATCTGCAACTAGAACAATAAGTAGAGCAGAAATAGGCAATTTTCTTGACAATTTTAAAACATATATTTTAGGGAGTATTGATGAACAACTAGATACCCTTAAGATTCAAAACAAGAAAAAAACTAAAAATCTTGCATTATCAATATTTTTTCCTAAATGAAGAAAGAAACATGCTCTAAGAGAATGCCCTTTTGATAGTGTGGAAATTTGTGCTATTTGCGTAGAAAACAATTACACAAAGCTATTCCCTTCAATCCCTGGACTTAAAGTAGTCTTGCAAAGTGAAGCTGAAATAAGCCAAGCTAAGTCACTTTATTTTATATATAAAATACCATGGAAACCACATCAACCAAATATAGTTCAAGGTCTTAACCTCTATACCATTCATATGCACAACCTCAAAACAATTGGAATACCCTAATGCCTTGGCCAAATTGGCCACCTCAAAATCCATTATGGACGCAAGGTTGGCAGTACCCTCCTAGGAATCCTCAGTTTAATCAATTTTAACAACCAATTATTCCATATCAACCTCCATATTATACTCCTCAATCAAATTCTTTTCCACAATCTCAAATACAAACTCATTTTTATAATCAACCACTTCCATTATCACCCACATCATACCCCTAAAAAACCAATTAACTACCTACCCAGCCACTTTCGAACCCAAAAAATAAAAACTCGCAACATGTTTACAATATAGAAGGTCAAAATTTCCAAGCTTGCATGATAGCTCCATTAGATCTAAATAATTTCCAACTTAGATCTGGTAGAGTTTTGGAAAAAAAAAATTACCATATGTTGTTATTCAGGAAGAAGATGAACCTCTTGAGAAAGAAACATCTCTTAATCAAGAATAAATTTCTCAGAAAGAAAGTACCCTTGTACATCTAATGATACTCCAATAAATTCAACTCCCATTGCAGAACAACCTTTTGTTTCTGTTCAAAATGCACCTTTTCCTGAAAGGCTAAAAATTCACAAAGGAATAGAGAAACAAATTGTGTTTCCTGAATATGAAATGTTAGATGAATTATAGAATTTTTGCATCAAAATTCCTTTGTTACAATCTATAAAGGAAATTCCAATATTTGCAAGAACAATAAGGGAGTTAAGCATTAAAAAACCAGGAAGGAAAAAGAAAGAAATTTTAAAAATCCACTCAGTTTGGAAAATTGCAGATATTATGATGGGGAAACCAACAATTCAGAAATATCTAGATCCGGGAAGCCCCATTGTAAAAACACACATTAATGGTATCGAGATTCCAAACACAATGATCGATTAGGGAGCAGCTATCAATATCATGAGTAAACAAACTATGGATCAATTAAAAAATTCCAATCTTCAATACACACCAACATTATTACAATTAGCAGTAGATCTGTTATAAAACCAGATGGTGTGTTAGAAGATGTATTTGTCTCCTTAGATTCTTGGGAATATCCTATTGATTTTATGATTTTAACTCCCAAGAATAATTTAGGAGGACATCCATTGATTCTCGGTAGACCATGGTTAGCTATAGTTGATGTTTTCATAAGTTGTAGATCTGGTGATATGTTTCTGTTTGATGGAAGCTCTACTAAGAAATTCACACTATACCCTCTTGAAAAAACAATAATAGAAGTAGAAAGTGAAGTTTGGATAGATGATGATAATGAAGACTTTGATATAAAACCAATATTTTCTACCTCACAAATAGATGAAGAATATAATATTTTAAATTTGATGAATAATAATGATTATTCCTCATATTATGAACGAGATCAAGGTTTTCAAGAACAATGCAATGTTGAATATTTATCATCTCATCAAATGGATTTACATTTTATGAAGAAATTTGGTAATTCCTTAATAGAAATACTTCCAGGAAAAACTTTGAATATTAATAGTAATTTGGAAGAATCTCAAAAGAAATAATTAATAAAGATGTTAAAATAACATTCCTCTACTTATGCATGTGAATACACTGATATGAAAGGAATTGATCCTAACACTTGTATGCATCATATCTATATTGAATAAAATTTCATACCAACTCGACAACCTCAAAGGAGGATGAATCCAAATCTAAGGGAAATTGTTAAAGAGGGGTTGCAAAAATTGTTTAATGTGACTTTCATTTATCCAATATTTGATCGGCAGTGGGTCTCACCATTAGTGATAGTTCCAAAGAAAAATGTAAAATGGAGAGTATGCATTGATTATAGGGAATCGAATAAAGCCACCTTGAAAGGTCATTTTCCACTTCTCTTTATAGATCAAGTCCTTGATACATTGGCAAGGAAAAAATAGTTTTCATTCTTGGATGGTTTTAGTGGATATAACCAAATATAACTAGCTCTAGAAGATCAATACAAAACAACTTTCACCTGTCCATGGGGAACTTATGCTTACAGAGTACTTCCTTTTGGATTATGAAATGCACCTGCAACATTCCAGAGGGCAGTTCTAGGCATTTTTTCTGATTTAATTCATGATTTTCTGGAAGTTTATATTGATGATTTTACGGTCTATGGGAATTATATTGAGGAAGCTCTTGAAAATTCGGAAAAAATTCCTCATTAGATATAAAGAAAAAAACATCTCTTTAAGCCATGAAAAATGTTTTATGATGTTCAACAAGGGAATTGTTTTATGCCGCCACATTTCAAGAGATTGAATTAAACTGGATGCATCCAAAATAGAATTTGTTTCCAAATTTTCAATTCCTACTTGTCAAAAAGATTTTAGAAGTTTTCTTGACTTTACTGGTTATTATAGAATATTTATAAACAACGTCACCAATATAACCTCTCCACTTATCAATTTTTTTACAAAATATTGTGAACTCATTTGGAATTTTGATTTCCAAAAAGCTTTTGAAACATTGAAAGAAAATATTTCTAAAGCACCCATCTTTAAGTGGGCCAAATTGGAGCCTACATTTTCATATTTCAACTCATGCTTCAGATACAACTTTAGGATCTGTATTTGGATAGAAATATTTGATTCCATATTCCATTTATTACACCAGTAAAATTTTGACTCCTGCAAAGTTGAATTATATTGTAACCAAAAAAAGAGTTCTTAGTTTTTGTACATGTTATTAATAAGGTTCGACATTATATCAATGGTTATGAAACTTGTGTTCACATAGATCACTATTAAATTATATATTTAATGAATATATCTATTACTAATGGCAGAGTTACAATATGGTTATTGTTGTTAAAATAATTCAATTTTACTATTTTGGATAGGCCTAGAAAGGAGTAACAGTTGTTGATTTTATATCTTGAATCCAAAATGATAATAAGGATGTTCCTGTAAAAGATAATTTTCCTAACAAATATCTTTTTTTAGTATCTATTAAATCTCCTTAGTTTGCATATATTGCTAATTATTTGGCTATAGGGAAGTTACCTTCATATTTTTCTCCTCAAGATAAAAGGAAATTTATTCAAACTAGTTCATCTTATTTATGGATAAACGAATAATTATACAAAACAGGACATGATTTAATCATTCGAAGATGTGTGAGAGAGGATGAAGTGCCAAAAATACTAAAGGCTTGTCACGATGAACCATGTGGAGGATTTTTTTCCAATAAAAGGACTACTTGCAAAATCCTTCCCTTAGGATAGTATTAGCCTTCTCTTTTCAAATATGCCAAAGAATATATTAAGATATGTGATAGTTGTCAGAGGATGGGAAAGCCTGTTTCTTCATATGAGATGCATCTACAACCCGAGGTACTTATTAAACCTTTTGAAAAGTGGGCTTTGTATTTTTTTGGTCTAATTAATCCACCATCAAGATAAAAAAAATCTATATTATTGTATGTACAGATTATGTCATAAAATGGGTAGAAGCTAAATCACTTCCTTTTGCTACTGAAAATGTTGTAGCTTCATTCCTTTTTGAGGATATATTCACTTTTTTTGGTGCCCCAAGGGAAATTGTGACAGATCAAGGTACTCAATTTACATCCAAGTTGGAGCAGAAGATAATGGAGGAATAAAAAATCAAACATTTAAAATCCACTCCATATCATCCCCAAGAAAATGGACAATTTGAATCAAGTAATAAATTAATTAAAGAAATTATTACCAAAAATGTGCATCTGCATAGAAAAGATTGGGCAGAAAATCTTCCAGAATCTTTATGGGCATATCGTACCACATGGAGAAACACAACAAGGCATACTCCTTATCAACTTGTTCATGGGAAACAATTCATGTTCCTTATTGAGTTCCAAATAAAGACCTTCAAAACAACAATCAAATTGGGTCTTGATCTATCGAAAGCACACAAACAAAGAATACAGCAATTGAATGAACTTGATCAAATATGACAAGATGTTATTCATAGAACCAGCATAATGCAACAACAAATTTCTAGATGGCATGATAAGTTTATCAAAGACATGAAGTTCCAGCCAGGAGATTGGGCATTACTTTTTTATTCTAAATTTATAGATTTTCAAGGAAAATTTAAAACTCATTGGATTGGTCCTTATGAGGTTGAAATTGTCTTTGATAATGGGGCGGTCAACATTAAAATCATTAATGGAAAAGAAAAAAAAAAATCGTTGTAAATGGTCATAGATTACGAATATATCATAAACTATTGACAAAGGAAGAGTTCAATAGTAATTACCAAGATAATATTGATTTGAAGTTGGTCATGAAAGATTCTTCTTCCTCTCCAACTTAGATTGCAAATTGTTTTCTATTTTCTTAAAAATAATAATAATAATAAATAAATAAAACATAAAAAATATATATCTCTCTCTCTCTCTCTCTAGATATATATATATAAAGTGAAAAAGAGAAAAAAATTATATAACCGTGAAAACCAACATTGTTGGCATGTTTATACAGAAATCTAAGTTGAAAACCAAGAATTCTTGACAGCCTAGATTTTCTTTTAAAATTCTCTATTCTTGTCCCATTTCTTTTCATTCCTCTTTTGAAAAATAAGACAACTACAGAATTGTCAATAATCTACAATTCCCATGAAATTTTGTAGCTGACTTGAAATATTATAGCCTAAGCAAATGAAGATCATGGCCAAGGCAACTTGAATGAAGATCACAACTAAAGCAACTTGAGCAACCTACAAAAGAACAAATCCACAAATTAGTAAGGCAAGATGAAAGGTATGTAAATATTAGTTAAATAATAAAAGGAAAAAACATTGATTTATGAAATAAATAGATGAATGATCTTTGCTACCGCCATTTTGCATAATAATTACCCTCATTATGAGATGACTTTGGTTCTTACGGAATATCTATATATATTGTCAAAAAGGTATGAAATTGTTATGAAAACCTTGCTAACATTTGAATTCACTCCATTTACTTCATATATCATCCCATTTCCTTCGCATACCATCACATTTTTCTTGCATCATATCCCATTTTAATCAGCCATGTTTCATTGTCGAAAACACCTCACCTGTTACCCAAATTTCATCTCCCTGACCTACACCATAACCAAATTTACTTCGTAAACCTGTCAAGAAGGAAAATTAGGGACTTATGGTTGGAATTATTTGAAAATTTTGATGGGCATGAGAAAGAGGTCACAAAATTGTTTTCTCGTGCCTATGATGGTATAGAAGTAGAAATTGGGGATATAAAATTGGTTATGATAGAGTCATTCATGGCAGAAGCTACTGAATTGTCGAGAAATGGGGAAATTTGGTTTAAGAACTGAAAAAATAAAAAATAAAAAGATTGGGAGGTCTTCCTTAAAAATCTAGGTATGGATATCTATGTCTTTAAGAAGGGAATTACAGTCACAACCTTAAAGACTAAATAGAGAAATGTTTTATTAATCATTCAAAAGTTCATAAACTGTGAGGGTAGGTTCAGAAATATGTTCTTTTACCATGAACGCTTATTAATGAATTTTCTTGATGGTAATCGAATCAATTTTCCATACTTCCTTCTTTGTATTTTAAGAAAAATGGTTGTTAACATCCATAGAAAAATACAGTTCATTGACAATGCTTTGTATCATCATGGGTTAGTGAAATTTTTAATTGAATCTCATATGAAAAGTAAAGGGGATAACTAGGAATATTTTCTAATATGAAATCATTTCAAAGAATTTGGACAAGATGAACCCAGTGCTAAAACAAGGAAGAGTTGATGAAATTTTCCTTCAAACCCTAGGAAAAATTCACTTGTATAGGAAAGACAACAAGATGAGTATTATGATGATGAAATCCTTTTTGAAAATGTTTTAGAAAATCTTAAGCAGAAGAATGTTAGAAGAAAGAAAATCAACAGTGAAAATGAAGGTACATCAAAAGGAGAAACGTAGCAAGGGAAATTCAATAAGAAAAAGCATCCCCTCACTACTAAAAAATCACCAACAACTATGAGAAGAAGTGCAAGACTTAAGAATTCAACCAATGAACAGTCCGAACAATATATGGGATTTATTGATTTAGAAAAAGAAAAGGAACCAAAAGTTCCATCACCAATTGCAAGTCCAGCTAGGAAAACCCCGGAAATTGACCTTATTCAACAAGAAATCCGTGAATATATAGAATCTATTGAACGAAAAGATATAGGAAAAACTGTTGAGTCATCCTCAAATTGAGAAGAAATTTTAGATGAAGAAATCCATTTCAATCTTCCAGAAGAATGCAGAATTAAATATACCCTTAAGCAGGAAATGTATGAATTGGAAGCGTTGAATAAATATTTGAAGCAAGAAAATGAAGCACTAAAGGTACAAAATGAAATCCAAAGAACTCAAAATGATAACATTCTACTACATTTTGTTTTATGGTAAAAAAAAAATAAGAAATTGAAAGCTAAAAATAAATTTCTTAAGAGAAAGGTCATAATTTTGCAGTACAAGATCTTAATGAAGAAACCAAGGATGGCAGCCAGTACTAGAAAAACAAAGAGAACAAATTTAGATGTTATTTCTCAGGCCTCAGAGGTAGCTTAGTAATAGAGAAGGGTTACAAAATTTTGAAATTTTGAGCATGAGGACATGCAATATCTTCTGTGTGGGGGAATGTGGAAGACCAAAATTGTCCCTTTTTTATAACCTTCTTACACTCCATTCTCCTTCTTTTTTACCTTAAAAATTCTAATTGAGTATTGTTTACAAGGTTGCTGGAAAAATCAGGTAATTAATCATCTTTTATTTCATAATTTCATTGTTCTTTATTATTTGACTTAATATTTTCATAAGCTACTGAATTGCATCAATTCTACAGCTAATGATTCATTCTACAGCTTACTCAAAGGGTCTATAGGTTCTGAAACTCCAATTGAGGAACAAAATGTATGGATAGGTAGCTGACAACTCGCATAATGACATCTACCTATCTCCATGATCCAAATCGATGATAAGGATGTCATATAAGCCAGATGAACGTGGAAGTCAACTCAGCGAAAAAGGAGCCAAATGTGAACCAGGCGAGAGAAAAATTAACGGAGTTGATATTTTGCCTCACGATTTGCTTCTCCGATAGAAAATAATGAGGAATCACTATGTCATATCATCTTATGTTAATTTTAAAGTTTCTATCAAGTAGGATAGGCTCATAAATATATAAACAATTATTGAAGGAGGTTATAAAACCTACCTCTCGGGACAATGAAGACAGACTTGGTTATTATTTTGAAAAAATATTTATGATTGTTAATTCAAACTTGTCATTTCTCTATGTGTTGCATTCAAATGAGTTTGTAGACTATGTGGATTGTTGCATACTTACAACTCACAGGAGGGCCCCCTCAAATCTGTAAGTTTTTATTTATGTTTGTAATTAATAACTCAATGTTCTAATTTTAATTTTGTAGCATTTGATTATCACGGTTAATCTTTCATTTTTAATTTACTGTGAACGCATACAATAGTGAGAATAGAGTTTGTTGTAGATTTATTCCACATATTTAATCATTCCGGTGTGTGAGGGATGAAGAAAATAAATCGAAAAGGATCCATTATGCACATGTAAATGTTAGAGTATAATTATTTGATTTGAAATTGCAATTAGAAATAGAATGTTTTCAAGGCTTTATCAGTGATATATGGTTTTGCGAGTGTGACATTTTAATTTTGAACTTAAGATTTAATTCCATTTATGTTAGTAAGATTTAATTTTGGTTTGTTGGTGTGGAGAATATTTTTATTTTTGTTTGTGTGTTATTAATATTAGTTTCCTTTCCTATCAAATGTGAAGTAGATTTAGATTTGTTTTCATTCACTTTTGCTTTCTAGAATTAGTTTGTGTGAAGATTTAATTTTTGCAAGTGTGATTTATTTCTGAAACAGTGATGCTCTTTTTGCTTTGAATAATTATTAGATTAAAACATGTGCATGAAACATCCTAATCCAATTTGAAAATTATTCACCTAATAATAAATCCTAGCACATCAGTTCACAAGTCATGGTCGATAATTTATTAAGTATGTTAGATCTAAGACTTTTTGGATCCATAAAGTAGATAAATGTCTTTTGGATTAATCACATTATTATGGTTTGGTCGATGTTTCTAACTAGCTAATGTGGTTCATCCTCGAGACAAGGTGAAAAAGCTTAATTAATCATCATAAATAAATAGTAAGGATGCAACATTCCTCGGATATAACTGTTAAAACTAGCCGTTATTGAGTTAGTTAATTATTTATTAAGAAAAAAAAATTACTAAAAAGGTTTAAGAATTTACTTATTAAAATATTTTAATAAACATTTTAATTATTTAAAAATATTTTAATAAATATTTTAATTATTTTAATAATATTTTAATTAAAATAAAAGGAATTAAGATTTTTATAATCTAAGAAGAGGGAATTATATATTATAATTATATAAATAAGGGAAAAATTTAAGACCAAGAAAAATAAATACTATGGGAAAAACTAAAAGGAAAGAAGAAAAAATAAATAATAATAACCAAAGACAGGGGTTAAAATAAAAACAGGAAGAAGAAGGGAAAATAACCAAGAAAATTCCTATAGAGACCTAAGGAAACACTGAACCCAACGACGAGGGGGGGAGGAAGAATCATATCGAGAGTAGCATGCTCCTGGAATCTCTACTTAATAGACCTCCCTTTTTCTCAAATATAGGGAATACCGCAAGAACAAGGAATTATGTAAACATCTTTCATGTCCCTAGGGTCAACAAGGTCCTTAAAATATCCGAGAGAATTCCTAATAGTATGAATATGTTTGAGCGAAGAGGAGACAATATTCATTCTAAGGACATGGGCAACTTTGTCTATTGTCCCTTGGATAAATGGGAGTTGAACCTTGGAAATAGGATCCACCCGAGTAGATTTTCCTCTTACCCCTTTCTATGCTTTTTGAAAGGCTTTAAGGCCTTAATATATATTGTACCCATTATTTAAAATACATCAAGGAGATGGTATATCTCCAAATCTAGTTCGTTTTCATAAGAGATTCTTAGAGCACGGGTAGAAAGAGTGCAAAGAACACCAAATTTTTTAGCAGGAAATTGATGGGAACGAGCATGAAGATATTGTTTCGTGTGAGTTTTCTTGCGGAAAACTTGGTGAGAAATAGAACCATCATCCATTCTAGAGAGAAATAAGTCTAAGAAGGGAAGGCACCCATCCACCTCTACTTCCATCGTGAATTTAATGGAATCTGACTAGGAATTCAAATGGCAAAGAAACAAATCTAATTTCTTGCAACCATGGGGCCAAATAACGCAGGTATCATCCATAAAAATCTTCCACTTTTTGGGGAAAATTTGATTTGAGGCTAAGGCCTTGGTTTCAAATCTTCCATAAATAAGTTAGCAACTATAGGGAAGAGAGGGGAACCCATAGCAACACTGCATGTTTTCTCATAGAACTCACCTTGGAAATTGAAGAAAGTCAAGGTGAGCCAGAGACCAACTAATTTGGCGGTGTTCTAGTCTAAGATTCTATTAATGACATCAATGGATTCATGGATGGGGATTTTGTTAAATAATTATACAACATCAAAAATTACTAACATCAAAACTAACTCTATTTACAGACACAAATACCATTGGGCATGGAGTTTTATTGAAATAGCACTCCAGATATTTACAATGGAAAGACTGATTAACTCAACAAACAAAGAAATTTTTGAGATAATGACCATTGGATGGACCTCTAGTTAATTGATTATCATCTAAATGCTTCAGCATAAATGTGTTATTTTCCACAACTTGAGAAATTTTGAATGGCCAAAACCACAAGTTGTCAAACTTACAATGCTTTCCATGGTCTTCTACTCTTGCATCCCAGCGCAATACTAAATCATATACTTGGAATACCTGTTGTTTTGCTCTTTTGTCAAACACAACTTTTACTTTGGCTTTATACTTATGTGCTTTTTCCATCATGGATTCCTGGATTTGATGAGCTTCTATCAGTTGCAGCATCCTTCTCTTAATGGGATTTGAATTATCAGTTTCATCTTATAAAAACTTCATAACAAGAAGGGCAAACTATAATGGTGTCACGACATCAGCACCATAAATATGTTGAAAGGGAGAAACTCAAATTAATCTTTTGCTACTCACCCTATCTGCCCAAAGAGCATGAACTAGCTGAGTATCCCAATTTCTTTTGTTTTCTTTCATTATCTTCTTTATTATTCTTACCAGGATTTTATTTGATTACTCAAATAACCCATTACCTTGGGGGTAATAAGGTGTAGAATGAGTCAAATCAATGTTATACTTCTGACAGAAATTGTTTATCTTGGCATATTTAAAATCCATTGCATTGTCAGTCACCAAATTTTGAGGGCAACGAAATCTAGACATAATATTTTCCAACATAAATTTAATTATTACCATTTTGGTGGTGTTTTCGATTGGAATGGCCTCAATCCACTTGGTGAAATAGTCTATGGCTATAAGAATCCACATGTGTTGCCCTGATGATGGTGGATGAATCTCACCAATGAAGTCTAGCCCCCACTGCTGGAAAGGAGCATCTACTAAAATGGTAATGAGAGGTAGTGGGAGCAACTTCTGCTTACCAGCAAACTTTTGGCACTCAGTGCAAGCTCTGACTTTAACAAAAACATCAGAGAAAAGAGTTGGCCAATAATAACCAGCTCTTAGAATTTTATTTGCGGTAGCTTTCCAATATTAATGTCCACCACACACCCCTGCATGTATCTCTAACATAACTTTCTGTGACTTAGCTTCATCTACACATCTCAACAAAACTCCTACTAGGTCTTTCCAATAAAGATCATTTTCCATTATACAATACTTGATAGCCTTCAATTTAAAAGCCCTTCTTTTAGATTTTTCCATTTCTAGAGGACAACAAATATTTAATAAAAAGTACACTATATTCATATAGCAGTTGTAATAGAAGAGTTCACGATAATCAGATATACCTTCTTTATATGTTTCTTCAGCTACCTCCATGTTTAGATTTAGAGCTTTGCAATTTGAGTCTTCCATCAAGCGGGCTAAGCCCTGTCCCTTTATCAACTTAGTAGGTCTGATTTCAATGTCAACTTCCAAAAAATAATTTAACCATCTTTCCCTCCTGCCATAATGTGGTTGGCTACAACAATACATCCTTGACAACAATATTTGGCACAAAGGAAATGACTTTAGAATGCATAACATAAACTCGAAAAGACTTCAAATCCTTTACCAATGCATATGCATGTTTTTCAACCAAATCGTACTTTAACTTAGTATCTCTTAATGCACGGCTGAAAAAAGAAATTGGCTGCTCCAAGCCTTCCCTGTTCTTTTAAAATAAAATTGTTGTAATAGTTTCCTCATAAGCATATGAAAAACTCAGAAAATTCTTCTCAAAATCAGGGTTGATTAACAGTGGAGCTTCAGTCAAGGCACATTTAAGTGCTAAGAAAGATTTTTTTGCTTCATCTTGCCACCTAAACTCTGCATCTTTCTTCAACAAGACATTTATATGTTTAATTAATTCTGCAAAGTTTGAAACAAAACGCCTCAGAAAATTAATTTTACCCAAAAATGACTGTAACTTTTTCTTATTTCGGGGTAAACCAATTTTTTGTATAGCTTCAAATCTCCCTAGGTTTGTACCATTATTGCAGTCAATTGTACTCTCTTCATCTATTTTACTATCAAGCTTTAAAAATACATCATTATTGTCAAATAACCTCTCCAAAATGAACCAGGCCTTAAGGAATGAATTTTTTTTTTAGATCAATAATGTTTTTTCCAGCTATAGTCTTTTTGAATGGCTTGTTGTTCTGAGTTTTAGCTGTGTTTTTATCATTATCAATTTGAATGTCTGAAAATTCCTCTACACATTCCAAGAATTTATGAATTTATGAATTGTTAGGAATGGAAGGTATGCTTTTAATCTGAACAGCATATGTTTCTTTAACATCAAGAGGAACATTAAAATTACTAGCAGCAATGTCCAGTGAATCTGTCATTTCATTTTCTTCTCTGGAAACAAAATTCAAATTGAATGCTAAAAAATAAAGTTCAATTAAATCCCACACTTCATTTCTATAATTCTTAAATTTTGAAATTTCCCCTTGATAGTTATCTCTCACCTGTTGTACCACCAAAAACGAATCACCAAAAACAATTAACTATTTAGATCCCAAATCTTTTGTTGCCTTCATTCCCAAGATAAGTGCTTCATACTTACCAGTGTTACTAGTAGTGACAAATTGTAATTTGTATGATAAAGTCACTACCTACTGAGTGGGAGAAATAAGAACTACACCAGCCCCTGATCCCTCTCTTCTTGAGGCTCCATCAAATACAATTTCCAGATCCACCCTACTTCTAAATTCTGCTCTTTGTGACTTGAAAATGTTTTTTTTTACTGATATCGGGCTGAAAATTGTTTTCATCAGTAGCAAGCTGTAAACTAGATGACCCTAACTCTTCTCCACTGCATATATAGGATGATTTGAGATATTTTATTGATCACTTATGATATAATCCATTTGTTTTTCCCTATACAATCTCCTAAATTCTCCTCCAAATACGGGGATAGTGGTGTGTGTCATATCCATTTAAAGAGTGCCTCCCAGCTTTTTGGACCAAGATCTGGAAAGAAGCATTCCAAATCTAGAAGGTATGTCTGCAAGCACTCTGTCCATCACTATACATTTCACGGAGAGTTCGGTAAGAGAAATTACCAAGTCTTTGATCACTCCTAAACACTTGACCCTTTTGGAGTCAAAAGTGTAGAGGTCATGGTATTGTTTAGTGATTTCCAGTCCTAATTCATCCATCAGATTGTGAGAGGCCCTAGAATCTAATAGGCAGTTATGGAGCAATTTGTTATGAATGTTGAGTGAAAGATAGAAAGGTGGGGAATTATCATCATTTTGATTTGGACATGACTACCCAAGTAAATGGTAGGATGTTCATCCTCTAAGTTGATTGAATAAAGAGAAAGAAATGGTTGTAATAGACTTTTAAATGACTCTATGTAGGTTGGATTTTTCAGCAATTCAAGGTGAGGAACTGGAATCTTTATTTTATTCAATTCTGACTTGAAACTGAAATTAAGAGGAGCCAAATATTTATTTTATGTAGCAGTTTTTATTAATTGTGCAAGGTGTTGTACTGTACAACAACCCTCCCTTTTTTCAAAAATTTTAGAATAAAATTCATTTAGAAATAGGGTCCCTTTTTTCTTCTTTTAATATAGGAATAAAAGACTTAGAAATAAAGATTCATTGTTTTGAAAGACTCATTGCATATCTTTGTTACCAAGTGTATACAAACAAATACAACATTCAAAAACTTCCGATCCGATCAAATATAAAAGACTTTATTATAGAAAATAAATCAATTACAAAAGTCCCATGAACAGTAATCGGAAATCGGAAATCAGAAAAATCTTTGAGAGAAGTTTTACATACATGTTCAAAATCTCCGATGCGATTAGTCCAATCGCAAAGGATTTAAGTTATTCATTTACATATCTCCGATGTGATGCGATCAATCGCAATCGCATGATCAGAACACTTTTAATAAATTCTTTATGATCAATTGAAAATTCCCCGATGCGACACGCTTTATTATAAAACACTTTTCAAAAGGAAATAAACATTTTTTTCGCTCAAATGAGAAGAATCTCTATATGGTAGACCCCACCATATCGCAATCGGAAATCAGAGAAAACCATTGATAATTATTTTCGATTGAAACTCTCTGATGCGATATATCACCATCTAAGCGGAAATCGGAGAAGTTTGCTATCGCAATCGGAAATCGGAGAAATATTTATTGTGATATTTATACACCATTTGAGTACTTCCGATGCGATTGTTATTCATATACTATATACTTGTCACATCGGA
>CM076583.1:669719445-670026661 GCA_034641835.2 Pinus albicaulis
GTTAGAACACCTTACAACAACTTGAAACCTCTACAACTCTGCTCAACTATTTAGTAATTAGTATATGGTTTATCACTTTTCTTGAAGGCAGTTTAGGCCCTTTGAAATTGATAAAAACACACCCTACCTATTACTGTAACAATCTTTGGCAACCACAGTAACAAACAACCTTGATTTTTTACCAAAAACTCCACTCTCCAATCACTACTTTAGTTTTGGAAAAACATGGTACTAATACCCCTTTCGAATTTCAAATGCACCAAGGGGCAATGAAAAATACCTTGAAGATGGCTTATGGCCCTTGTTTGATGAATTGAGCAGGTCCCAAGACTCTTTGAAGACATTTTGGATGTTTAAACAGGCGCGACACATTCATAGGAAAAAATTCCGCACAGTGGAGGGGTGTCGGGTCGGCCTTTGGGGCAGTTGGTGACCGGCGCTACAGGCGCGCCGCATGCTTTTCCAGGCACGCCGTGCAGGCTTGAGGCATTGAAAAAACTTTAATTTTTCTTGAAATCCCTCATTTCTCCAGTGGGCAGCTTGGGGGAACGTTGTATGCATTTGAATTTGCAAAATGAGACTTTTCCAATGGTCTCTTCACTTTTTAAATGAACTCAAATATTTGTATCTATTTGCAAGAGTTTTAGATGCCTTTTGAAAAGGCTTTTCGGTCATAACCATACATAAAGAAAATGTCTTTTTAAAACATAATAGAGACTCATCTTTTCTCAAGTTAATGACAAAGTGGTGTGAACAAATTCTCTCATAGTCATGACTTCCTTTTTTGAAGTAAAGAAACTTTTTAAAAGCCAAAATCTTTTCCATTGTTTCTCATTAAAGGGGGGAACTTGTTTCCTTCGTTCATATCTGTTTTTTAGAGGAAAACCTACTCAAAGCCATATAAATGATTATAGATGAAACTTTTGAATGATATTTCCCTTTGACTGTGGGTGAAACCCTAGTCGCATTCTCCTAGGTTTGACAAACATCTGCTTATCAAAAAGGAAATCCTTTAAAGACCCTTCCTGTAGTCATATGCGATAGCAATGGATTTTTCACATGCTTCATAACAAGGTATTTGTTTATGACAGTAGTATGTTTCATTTGCTTTGAGTGTTGTCTCTAAATTTAAAACACTTGCCATGTCCTTTTTCACATACTGTCTCTATGTGTTTATTTGCAAAGTCTCCTTCAGAAGCAAGGCTTAGGCTACCTTCTTGTCAAGTTTGATGAGTTTTTGAAAAAGATCTTCATGGACAGGAAGAGCAAAGCTTCTTTGAACATCAACATCACTCTTTGGCCTATGTTTAACCCAACTCTCAACTCATCAACTTTGAATGGATTTCTACTAATTTCAACTCTGTTTTTTAAAGGAAAACAATGGCTAGATTTCATGCCAGTTGATCAAGGAGAAAAATATTTGGAAACTCCTAATGAAATTACATACCTCAGCAGGGTTTGTTCATATTTCCATAAGAGGTCTTTGTCTGTGATAGTGATATGGCTTGATTCTTTGAAATTTTTTTTGAATTTGAGACATCTTGTCATATCCTTTTCTTCACATTGATGAACCTGTCCAAGATTTGTTCACTTTAGCTTCATATTACCTTTGAAGGAGATCTCTCTATTCCTGGCCCTCTACTTATCAAATGAAGGAGGTTTTAACAAATGAACTAACCATCTTCTCATACTTGGAGGAGGTTTTTCACAGTCATTCAACCCTCTGCTCATGCTTGGAGGAGGTTTTACAATAAGTGACCCAACCCTCTTCTCATGTTTGGAGGAGGTTTTCTCAGTCATTCAACCCTTTGCTCATGTTTGAAGGAGGTTTTACACAGTGATGCCATTTCCTCTACTTTCAAGCAGTGTCATCTTTCCTTTCAATGCCTATTCATAGTTAAGAAAATAAAGTGACAAATTGACAATATGCCATGAGGGGAATTTCTCTGAAACATGTAATCCTACTGTTAAAATACCTTTATAAATCTTTAGACATCAGAAGGAACCTGACCAGTATCTGCAGAGTATTACTTGTTATTCTTAAGTCACTAACCTTTTGACTGTGTTTGCAGGAGCTTATTGAAATAACTCTCTATCCAGTACTTGTATCCCAGGCTCAAAAGCACATGAGAAGCAGTTGTCTTCTCATATTAATTTTAATAATGTCCTATGGAACACTGGTACACTTCTGCTCTTGAAAAAGACATTGAAACACTGTAAATCCACCTAATATCAGTTTGACCTGTGGCATATGCACTACTGAGACATCAGGGTTTGTTAGTGGCGCGACTTAAGAGTGTATCAAGCTTTATTTGTAGAATAGGAAGGTTATCTATGACTGGTTAATATTAGATAGAGGCTCTTTTGGCTTTAAGATAGTTTTCCAAGGGAGGATCGCCTAAAGCACCACTACCTAACTTAGGGGAGACTTTTTTGGACAGATTTGAAGTATTCTCTTTGGAGCTGATGGACAAGTTTGTATGACTGAGACTAGATAGGGATTGACAATTAGGTTTTATCTTATCATGGGTTGATTTTAAAAGGTAGGAGGGAAAATTTTTTTATGGGTTTTTTCTAGCTAGCAAATTTGACAAATTGGAGATCAGTTACTAGAAAAATTGGCTTTAAAACTAGTTATCATCAACAGGTGAAAAATACTGATGACTAATAGTGGCTCCATTTGGGGAGGGCAGCTCCTTTTCAGGAGGTGTCCAGAATTTCAGATCTCGGTTCTTTGAAGACCAGTGCCTTTATCCATTGGCAAAAATTTCTTTCTTCCTTGATGCTATTTCTAAAAATTGACAGCATGATTAGCATCAACGATATTTCTACCTACCCCACTATATTCCCTAACATTTTTTCTTCTTTTGGGTGCATTTGGACTAGCAACCCTTTGACATAATATTTTTGAAAAATTATACTATCTAATTCTACACTTATATCCACCGGGAGTTTAGATTAAGCTGATGAACTCCTTCGTTTCTCTACCTATGCTAGATCGACTGTCAAGGTTAAGTTGTTTGACAGGATTTTATTCTCTAATCTAAAACATGAAATTGAAAAATGACCAAATCGGGATTAGACAGTATGATTTTTCATGTACTTGTGGCATGAAATACAAACTTCACACAAATATTATTTTGCATAAAATGAAATCTAGAAAAACAAGGCTAGGATACACAATTTTTTTTTCATCCCTGCTTTCCTCTTTGGTTCTGTTTTGAGCATGTGGAACCATTATCTTTTCCTAATATACTCTCTTTGATAAGTCAAGCTTACTCAATGTTGACTATATTTTCCTCTCACTAACTTATCTGCAAATAAATTTAAAACATGTTTAGTTATGATTAGGCTAGATAACTGAACAAGACATTTGAGCACTAGTAGCGGCATTTAGACTTGCGCGCTTTTCGAATGAATATTTTTTGAACATGGGGCTTTCTTTCTATTTTCAAACCACCCTCTTTTTTCTATTTTTCTATTGTTTTTGAATTTTCTGTTTTTTGATTTATTTTTCAAACAATGGTATATACAATGATTGAAAATTTTTTAACTCAGAAATCTTGGAAATGGTGAAACTTAAGCATCCTATCTTCATAAGGATCTCCTATCACTCTTGGTCCACTCAGCTCTTGAAAATAAAAATTTGGAAAATTTTCTCTTTCAAGCATGACATAAGGATTCATGCATGAATCTCTAAACAACCCCGTATCTTCCCGCTATACCTCTTTATACCTCTGATTTCCACTCCTTCTTTTGCTGTACATTTTTTTTCAAGTAATGCAGATATTCTTTGTCATTTTTTAAGTATATGATGACATCATCAAGGTATGTCAGAATGCAGAAATTCAGAACTGGAAACATGGATTTTAGGAGCATGTTTTTGATATCCAGTGGTTTTGCAATTCTAGTTTTGAAAATGGAACTACTTCCAGCATACTTGAAAAATTCTTTGAGCTGTTGGCTTTGCAAAGGAATCATTTGGTGATACCCTGAAACATCATCTTGCCAATACATATGATTAAAAGAATTTATCAGTGGTATATCATGGTCTTGGGTAGGAAGGATAAAATTTCTGTCACAAGGGTGTGTATTAGTAACTCTGAAATCAAAACAGATCCTATGACTAGTTGTTTTATCTTTGACTACTACTGTTTGGTCAAGATTTTTGTATTTTCCTTTGTCGAAGTTATTTCTTGGAGTGATGGCAGTGGCATAGTGCTTCTTACTGTTTTCCCTATATGAAGTAGTATTTTGAACAAGATTGCAAATTTTGGCAGTTCTAAGTCTTTGGTGGAGTGGCAGAATGCTAGCTAGTTCAAACAATTTAGGTATATTTGGACTGCAGTCATCATATCCTTTCATAAGAAGTTTTTTAGACATGTTTCCTAGATTTGGAGTTTTTATGGTTGCAATCAAGGTTTCATTTGAAGGGGTAGATTTATGTGATGGAAAATCCTTAAGGTATGGTAAGAACATTAAGATTCCCTGCCCCTGAGTTCCAAAGAGGTTTGTGATATGCAAGTCTTCTAATGCCTCTATTCTGAAAAAGTCTCCTGATGTTACTGCTGATGTTTGCCTAAGGTTTGAGCCATTTTCTTGATGGTACATAATGGTTTGTGCTTCTTTCTCTATCCCTGTTTCAAAAGGAACAAACTCTCTTTCCTCAAGACATAGTTGCTCATGGTCATGACAATTTTGAGCGTCTAGTTCATCATAGAGAACTTGGGGAAGTTGATGAGGTGGGTCTAAGTTTGTTTCAAATCCTTCTAACTATTCTTCAATTTTCTCATCAGTGTGTAAAAGAGTTTAGATCAGAATGCAAGGAATACATCGAGATGTTATCTGGCCTTTCCTGACTACTGACCATATATTTCATGTGCGATTCCTGATAGAGTATTCTAGTTTGGTTAAACACATGAATAGTGGCGTAGGAAATATCAAGTTGAATATTTCCCTGAATCTTAGCTCCCCAAGTTCCGGATTAAAGCATTTCATACTTGGGGGGGATGTATGCTACCACTATGTCCATGATCAGGTGTTTTGCAGGTATTTGGGCCAAAATGAAACAAATATCTTTGATCAAGCCTAGACATTTGAATCTACTCGAATCAAATGAATATAAGTCTTTATATGGTCTTGTGATTTCTAGGCCTAATCTTTCCATCACAACCTTCAGCATGAGATTATGTGAGGCCCCGGAGTATAGCATGGCATTGTGTAAGATTTGGTCATGGATGTTCAAACTAATGTAAACGGGAAGAGTGGTTCCTTCTTGGAATTTCCCTTTTATTTTTGGACCAAACAACACTTCAGGAGTGTCATCAGCTAGATTAAGGGTGTTTGCATCATTTCCTATATTTAGGACCTTTAAAACTTGGGATTTATAAGAGCTTTGGGAGCTAAGTTCAGTGAGAGGCATGGTAATATTTATTTTGGCGATTTCTCCCTCAAAACTGAAGGGTGCTTGTAGTTTAGACAGGTTTGCTTCAGTTTTTTCAGCCATGACTTTTTCTATGTTCTGAGTTTGCTGAATTTGTTTCGAGATTTTGTTTGACACAGCTGGAATCTTTGTGGAGGTACTAGGAGAATCTGAGCCAAAACTTGTATGAATAGCTTTATCTTTATTTTGGTCATTTTTCTTGACCACAGTTCTGTTGCTGTCCACTGCTTTTTTAAGGATGTTATTAGGGGTTTTAGTAATAGCAATGTCTGAGCTAATTTTCTTGGAGTTGTCTTGGTTTTTTCTACTCCTGAGATCATACTGCCTGCGAGCTTCTATTATGGCATTATGAAACTCTATAGCAAGATCTTCGGGATCTTCATAGTTGGTTTCATTTCGATTCGGAGAGAAGAAATCTTGTTCTTCTTCTGTGAGGTAAACCTCACTCTCACTATGAGAGCCTATAAGGTTCAAATGATTTTCATCAATGGGTTTTGTATCCCTCTCATCCTCGTCAACATAGTTTTCATTAAAGGATTGTTTAATTTGTTGGTCAATTTCCCTCGGTTTGTTTTGAGGCTGTTCTTTCCTAAAGTTTTGGTTCCGGTTTCTATTTGGAGGGTTTGGCTAGTTGTCCCTAAGAGGTGTCTTTTCACTCATTTTTTCCCACATTGTCGCCATGGTTTTAACCAGACCATCTATTCTAGGGTCTAAGGAAGATACTTAAGGGGCAAATTTGTCACGGTATGTAACCTTCTTCTCTGATTTTATCCTGGCTCTCTTTTCAGCTAAATTGGCTTTTGCATTTATGGCCACTTTTTGCATTTCCTCTAAGGTAGGAGGGTCCTTGTCTCTTAGTTGATAAGTCATGTCTGGGTCGAAACCTTCGAGCCAAGTGGAGGTTTGAAGTGAGGCGGGAGGGAGTTATACACACTGTTGAACCTAGTGCAGTATTCCTGGACACTTTCCCCATTTTTCCATTTTAGATTGTTATATTCTGACAGGATTTGAATGGGGTTCTTTTGGATTTCCCACTTATTTATGAAGGTTTGGTAAAGTTATGGGAGATCATGGATGCTGTTTGGAGTTAAGATTTTAAACCATTTTTTGGGTTCTCCACCCAGGCTTTGGGCGAACATCCTCATTCTGATGGTCTTGTCTTCTCTTTCCATGTATTCAAAGGCATCGCTAATTCTATCTACATGTTGTTGAGCTGTGGTAGTCTCAACTCTGGTAAAGTGAGGGATTTTGGATTGATAGTCATTTTGTAAAGGAGCCAAAGGGTGTGGTAACACCAAGGGTGCATACCAGGCTGCCATGGTGGGAGCTAATGGATGATGTACAAAATGAGGGCTTGTAGGATGAGCTGGGGTGATTTGAATAATAGTGGTTTGGATGGGTGTGGCGGATGTACTTGGGCTAGTGATATGATTTTGAGTAGATCTAGGGTGGTAGGAGCCAAAGTGATGGAGAAGCTGAAATTCAGGAGGTGTAGTAGGCGAGGCTTCTCTACGAGGACTCTGTGGCAGATCTAGGGGCTCAAGATCATCAAATTTTACCTTACTTTGTGACTTGCTTCTAAAAAGGGTTTTTGCTGATTTTAGGTCAAATGGGGAATCCTGCAAGGCTGTGAGGTGCTCAGGTACTGATATTTCTTTACAGATGGACCTATCGGTAGCTAAATTGCTAGTTTTAGAAGCTTTCCACGAAATCTTCTCTAGGTCATCTACTATGATAGGGGGATTTGGTTCTGGATGAGATCTGGTGTTGATTCATCGTGAAGCCAGATTTTGAATCCAAAGTTTAGAGAGGATGGTATTTGTGATTGTTTCGGATGGATGGCCCCTCTAGGGGTTTACTAATGTGAAGGATGGTTAAAACAAAAATGAGGATTAGTGGAGTTTCCAAGTGGATTTCTGTGAGAACTATGGTCCACCACCAACACTATCAAAGATGCTTTCGGGAAAAAGTTTTCTAGCAAACTTTGAGATGAATATTTGCAAGGAAGAGTGATTCACTTGGTTTCAACAGTTTGCTAGGCTGTTTGGACAAGCTAATGGTTCTATTTGCAAGATTATTTCTATTTATCTCCTATGTTTAGGTTAAGTCTTCTGAATCGCTAAGTTATACTTAGTTTGTCACTGATTACAGAGTTTGCACCATAAGTTTTAAGTTTTTGGAAAGGATGAGTCAACAGAAAGGTATGGTTTATGAATTTTTTAGTTTTTTTTAATGGATTTTTTAGGCCTACTGGAGGCTAGTGGGGTCTCCAGGTGGAACTTGGTTTTTTTTGTAAAGATGTAGCTATGGTCCACCACCAATAACTAGGGAAAAGCCAATCTGGGAATGTTTTTGGGTTTTCTGAGTTTTTGTGTAGCCTACGAGGTTTGGAAGAGTTTCCTATAACTGAATCAACATTTTGCTAAGATGATGAAAGAGCTAGCTTCTACTCTTCAAACAAAACTTAAGTTTTCTAAGTTTGATTGAGACTTCGAGAGTTACTAAGGAGTACTTAGATTTTCACTAACTCGAAAGGTCCCACCGTGATCGCCATTATTTTAGTGAGCAGTGGGATAAGTCAATCATATAGTATTCTTAAGGTTGCTAGAATGTTTAGAGAATCTAAGTTTGTGTGTTACTTAGCGTCCCATCGTGATCGCCATTATGTTAGTGTGGCGATGAGGTGGCTGATCAGATAGTATTCTAAAATTTAGCGAATTAGTAAGGCCTACTGGAGGCTAGTGGAGTCGCCAGGTGGATTTTTAGTTGTTTTGAGAGTATATCTGTGTGGTCCACCACCAATATTTATAAACACCAATATAAGGAGGTTATTTTGGGGTTTTATGAGTTTTCATGTGCAGCCTATGGTTTATTAGAGTGTTCTAAACCTGATTCATCACTTTTCTAGGGTGGTGAAAACAAAAAGAGTTTACTCTAAATTATTCTATGGACTGCTTGCCTGTTGAAATTTTTAAAGACTAATGAATCTACAATATTTTTTTACACTGTTATGTACTCAGTTAGTCCCACCGTGATCACCATTATGTTAGTGAGAGGTGGGATAAGTCAATCAGATAGTATTCTTAAGGCTGCTGGAATGTTTAGGGAATCTAAGTTTGTTTGTTACTCAGATTCCCATCGTGATCGCCATTATGTTAGGGTGGAAATGAGGTGGCTCAATAGTGTAGTGTGCTTAGTTCAAAAAGGGGCTTTCCATGAGTCTTGAAAGGTATTCAGATTGAAATGAACTAAAAAAAGTCCCACCGTGATCTCCATTATGTTAGTGAGCAGTGGGATAAGTCATTCATATAGTATTCTCAAAGGTTTCTGAAGGTTTAGGGAATCTAAGTTTGTTTGTCAGTCAGAGTCCCACCGTGATCACCATTATGTTAGGGTCTCGTGATTTGGCTGATTGGCAAGCCAAATGACAGTGTAACATCAAACCAGTCTTTCGAGCCCAAGGACCTAGCCTTCCTGGACTCAGAGAGGGCTCTCTCTATTTGTGTAAGGGATATATGTGTGTTTTCTTATTGTGTTCTTGATTTTAGGTTAGTTATGAAGTAGGTTTTTGGTTTTGGTTTTTAGGTTGTGAGGGATGAATTGATAAAAGACTAAGATAGGTAAAATGATGTCAGATCAACTGGGCTATGGGGTCGAAAAGGTCAAGAAAGCTTTCAGGTGGTGATACAAGGTTGTAGAAGGGCCGATCTGAGCGAGGTAAAATGGATCTTTGGGTAAAATGGAGTGGGATGGACATCAAATTTGTGAAGAAAAAAGGATTTCAAACATAAATAGTTTAATAGCTAACATAAAAATGGTAGCGAAAACCATTAATCATGAGAAATGTAACTATAAATTGATCAATGCATAGAAATAAACATTCAAGCCATGCATAGAGATATATGACTCTCTAAATTTAGGAAATGGCTATCAGAATTTGGGGAAATATATTTAAGACAAACAAACAACTCAAATCACCATGAGGAAACGCCTAAGAATAGTATTTCAAGCTATTGGGCACTTTGAAGCAAGATTGCATAGTTTTAGGCAAAGGGCAAGATCAGTACAAGACCTCCTTGGTTCAAAAAATGACAATCTAATCAATCAAATAAAGGTTTCAGAGGTGGAGCTATGAATATCCATGAGTAAGCAGGGCATACCGTGAGTCATACTTAGTATGCATAAAACCATAAATGAAACAAGAAAACAATATTCTTTAGTTATCAAAGAGCAATCAAGGATTCTTTGATATGACTAAGAAGGAAGAAAACATAGAAGCTATAAAGAAACAGGAAATTTGAGGTGCCTCCAAGGGCATGTCTCAAATCTATTCTCTATTGTCTTATAGCAAGCAAGAACATGGAATTATGAATGAAAACTAAGAAGCATAACAGAGAGGGACACTATACCATTTTACCAAGTCAAGGAATCCAACAACAGACCTCCTTCATCATCTAAAAACATTCAAGAAACTATCCAATGCATGAGACAAGTGTTTCTTCCAAGATTGTATAACCATATATTGCTTCTATTCATCAAGTTCAGCCTTGTTTACAATGAATTCTCATGAAATATATAGGCCAAAGTGAGGAAAACCTCCTAGTTCAACTAGCAATCTCATTGGCCTATCCAAAATATCTGATTTTGTCCTTGAGGTTTTCCAAAGCCCAAGGCACAAAATATCTAATAAAATATCTCAAAAATGCTAAAAAAGGAAAATAAATTGACTTTTCCTAACCAACCATGCCCAAAAATAGCTAAATGCACATGAGGAAAAGTCACTTTAGAAAGGTTCAATTTTTATAAAAATACTTAAGAAATATATCAGCAGAAAGTCCTCTGACTTGCCAACAACTTTTGGAGGCCTTCCCGATGTCGAAATGAGGCCCGTGACAGCTTGTTGGAAAAATATAGTTAGAAATAATTAATTCCTACTTGTTTATAGTTGTAATTCTCCATTTCAGGAGTTTGTTCCTACATAATAGGAATCAACTAGAATATAGTTTCTCCTAGTTTAGTGTGTGGTTGAGAGAATCTCTCAACCACACTACTGTACGTCTAAGATAGAATTCCTATCTTAAGACTTTTGCTTGTATAAATATGTGTGTAATTTCTGATTCATGATATAGAATATATATTGAGTGTGTGTGCTATTTTATCTTGGTATCGGAGCTTCAAAGCCCATAAGGGCCTGGGCTTCGGCCCTGGCCCCTCCTGGGCTGAGGAAAATAATTGAGTGTATTTATATTTACATTTGTTGGTCCATCTTGAGGATTGAAGAGGCCGAGAGGAGCAGCTCGTTGCAACCCATCGCAGAGAAGGTCGAGTTTGAAGAAAAATTAGCCCCGTGCGGATAGAATTGGTGACAGCTGCTGCGAGGTCGGGCTGTGGAGGTGGTGTTGGTTCTCTCATAGGCGAAGCTCCAGTTTCTGCGCAGTGAGAGTCTGTCTCTCGATGTGAATGTGGAGAGTGTGCTACGAATTGGTCAGATCAGGAGAGCAGAGGGAGCCTTATCACCAAAGGTCAATAACTGTGAACGACATGAGTTGTGGATGGCATCGACAGATCTCGAGGAGCGTGAGGAGTCAGCGTGGAGCCTTGCTGGCTGCCTATGCTAAACGCTACCTGAATGCTGTGGGAGAACGTTTCAATTGTTGATCGCTATTGAAAGGAGATGGTAACGCCTGGTGACAGTGGTTGAACAGGAGGCCGACCACAACCGCCTTGTTTTTTCTTGGAACGATTTGCAGTTTTTTTTTATTCCCTAGAGGCATGCGGGTTGCAGGCCCAGAGCGAAGAGCAACATTTGCAACATTGTAGCCTGTGATCGATAGGAACGTGTGGAAATTCACGAACCTCTCTTAAATTGGAGTGTTCGCTTGAGAAACGCTGGCTTCTGGCTGTGTTTTGCCAGATTCTTCAAATTCCCAAAGGACGTCGGAATACTGCCACTGCAAGCGACTGTGGTCAATTTTCGGAGCTGTTCGCTCTTTCTCCAACGTGTGCCCAGACATGTGGCAGGGAATACTGTTTTTAATTGCGTGGAGGCCAGGCAGAGAAACGTGCAGTGAATTAATAGTCCTGCGTTGCTGCAAGATGTGTTAGTTGATTAATTGCAGCACTCCTCCAGCGTGTTAATGGCGCTGTTGAGATTTGAACCTGCGTGAGCTGATTCATCGCCCATCGTTGCAATAGATCCCCCGAGTTTCCTGTCGTTCTGGTTTTGCTAGTAATCACACACCGTTCGCTGAAACAAAGCCTGTCCTATACAGTGCAACTCGAGATACTGGTCGATGTGAAGAGCGTTGCAATGGGAACAATGAGGCAAAGCAGTAATGGCACCCATGGAAGGTTTTAGTGAAAAAATCGATGGCCCACAAGCAGATTAGCAGTACTTTATGGCCATTTATCGGTTCCTCCGGTGGGTTCTTCTTTGGGTATTGGGTATTTGAGAGGTTCTCTGACTGTTATTGATAACCGAACGGGGAAGAAAATTGATTTTGCCGAGCAGATCAGTGTTTCCATGAGCAGGTGCGTGGATCACAGTGTTTTTTAATTTTTTTTAATTTTTGAGCAGCGTTCTCATGTTGAGGCTATTGTGTAAGGTTGTTTGGGCTGCATAAGGTTGATTGAGTCTCGGCAGTGGAAGTAGCAGTAGAGTGGGAGTTTTTAGCTTTAAGACTTTGTGAGGCTATTCCCGACAAGTGCTTGTTCTGTGGGAAGGCATGGTGGGTAGAAAATTTGAAGAAGCCGGGTCTAAAATTTTTTGATGTGAAAGCTATGAGACAGGTTGATGTTGTTATTTGTACGATTGGTGGAGACAGAATTCTTGATCAGCTCAAGATTGTGGATGCCATCAAGGAAGTTGGCACTGTCAAGAGATTTCTTCCTTCGAAGTTTGAACACAATGGAGATCGAGCAGATCACGTAGAGTCTGCTCTTAGCTTTTACATAGACAAGAGAAAAGTTCGGCGTGTAGTAGAGGAGGCGTGAAGACAGAGATTTTTTTGATGCCCGACTTGAAAAATGGCCAGTTTCTGATGTTAATGTGAATGATGCTACAGAATAGCCGACATTAATATATCGTTCAAGAGATGGCTCGTGTGTTGGACCTGTTTTCTTGGCTGTACAGAGAGAAGTTTATGTTACTCTCCAAAAAATTTTAATTCTCTGATGATGTTTTTTAATGTATTGATTAACTGTCATGACAATGAAATTGGTTGTAATTTAAGTGACAGTAGTGTGACCGACTATTGTCACAATTCTTAGTCTGTGTTGGAACTGGTCATTCCAACACTAAACAAACTTGCAGGATATGTTGATGAACACATGAAAGTGAAAACGACATCAATTGGAGCTACATCAGAGATTGGAGGATGACCGAGATCGTGTTGCAGGTTGTTAGCGAGCATGAGGAGGCATGCTTGAAAACAGTAACTAGTCTTGATACTGTGAGTAGGGGAAGTGGCATTATGTTGCCAGAGAATTGGACACTGAAACGTGACGAAGGATTGGACCGTGGAGTCCTGGATTATTATTTTTTGAAGGGAAAGTTGTGTTCTCTTCGTATGGCTGTGTGCCTATGTCTGGATCATCAGTGTTTGAATGCACTGCATTGAGTCCAGGTGAAAAGTCGTCAATCCGTCTCTTTATCAGTAGACCCCTCACAGGTATTGTTGGTGAAAAATGGTTGCTGGTATGTTTGGAAAATAATCATCTATGGGCAGAGATACAGAAACTAAATTTGAAGAGTTTATGTTGTATTTGCTTGGAATCATGTTTTAATATTATTGAGCCTTATTGAGCCTAGCTAACTCAATGTAGGTAGAGTTATTTTGTTAGAATTCATGACTCTAACAAATGACAAGATAAGCATGGAGTTCCAAGAATTTATTTGACAAAGATGCCCAAGATGTGAACAGTGAACAGATGAGGTAAAGCAGCAGCAACAACATTTATGGTGGACAACAAAATAGATGTTTGTTTGAGTTAGAGTGGTTTGTGGAATAGACTCCCTATCATGTTATAAGCAAGTCCAGTTGTTGTAATGGTCATTGTATGTACCCAGAAACTCCAAATGTGGAATGAAATGTAAGCCTTTTAAAGGCATTTGAAAGTTCGTGGTGATCTTAAAACCACTTTGTAATGGTTTATGGTCAGCCTGAAACCATCTTTTGTCAATGTAAAGTGATGGTTTGTGGTGAGCCAGAAACCACATACAGAGCCTTAGTGGCTACAGGATTTGCCCGGTGGTGGCACATTTAAGTTCCGGTTTTGCCCGATGGTGGCAGATCGGACTTGCCCGGTGGTGGCATATTGAAGTTGGCGGATTTGCCCGGTGGTGGCAGATCGGACTTGCCCGGTGGTGGCATATTGAAGTTGGCGGATTTGCCCGGTGGTGGCAAATCGGACTTGCCCGGTGGTGGCATATTGCCTGAGTGGCTAACGTGTACACGGGAGCTTTGTGCTCGTAGGAGCAGGTGGACTGCAGTAACACCTGGCTCACGGTCTCAGATATTGGTGTGTCTGAGCACAAGAGGGTGGGCGCACTTTTCTATCTGACAGTTGCGTCGAAAGGCGCAATCAGCGCAACTGTTTGCGATTGTTATTTGGACATGAATTTATTTTTCTCCAAACTGATCATTAGAAGTCCATCAAAAACTAACCTGTGTGTAAAAAACCCAAAAAATAGACCTTGCTGATAAATGGGGCAAAGTGTAGAAAAAGTGAGTTTTTTTCGCCATTTTGGGGGAGAAAATCATCTTCAAATGATCCAAAAATCGCTGAGTATATGCCCTTGAAATTATGGCATCCAATGATACCATTTTCATCCTTTTAGGATGCCCCAAACAGAAATGGCGATGCCCATGAGCTTTAGCCAAAAACCCAAAAATGACAAAAAACCAAAACTTGTTGAATTTTGCCCAAATTTAGTGAGCATGACCCTTAAGGGTTTTCAGAAACATGATGTGAATCTAAGGCCAAAATTTGGAGCTTTGAGGTGTCTTTCTTCATTTTTGGTGTCTGGCGCCTCCTTTGTGCTTCCTTGAGTTTTTCATGTGTGGCCTTCAATTTCCGTCGAGAAAACTGATTTAGCTTCTTATAGTGCCCGGTCATCCTCCGTTGAAGGTCCAAATCTCTATTGGACTTCTCCAACTTATTTTCCAAGTGATCATTTACCCTCTCAATCCATGCTTCTCGATTGTTCTCTATCTCTTGAGTGAACAATGTAGTGAGAGGAGTAGATCGGAGAAGGGCAGTTTCTTCCTCCTTTTGTTTCTCAAGGGCTTTTCTGAGTCTCGTGGTTCTTGGCCTCTTTCTCCTGGGCTGATCTTCATCTTCGCTATCATTAAACTCAGCCATGAGTTCTTCCAATATAACTTGTGCCTGTGAGGCCTCTTTCTTGTATTTTATGGCTCGTGTCTCATATACCGCCATGTCGACACTCATCTATTTATTTTGAATTTGCAAAAAGTGATTGAATTTTCTAGCCCTTTCTAGATCTGTCCTCAAAGCATCAATTTGTCTTTCTCTATTGATTAAGAGAGTCTCTATGATTCGGGCCTCATTTTCGCTATCATCACTTTGGATTTGAATCATGTCGAAGTCCCTCTCCTTTTCATGGTTGCTTTCTTCTTTCTCCTTTCCCTTGCTTTGAGTGGCTCTCTTGGTCTTCCTCCTCTTGGGCAAGGTGACAATGGGCTGCTTGGACAATTTCCCCTTGCTTCAAAGGGCCCTAGTGACATTTGGAGTTACAGCTAGGGCTTGGCCAGTTTTGGAGAAGAGAGCATGGCCCCTTGCCTAGGAGAGGCAACTAGCACATGCTCTATTGGCTCTTTTCCCTTGTTACTTTCCTCATCATTCTTGCCATTGTCTTGAGTTTCTTCATGGATGCCTTGACTGTCCTCTTGCATTTCTTTTTGAGGGTTGCCCTCTTTACTTTTTCCTTTACTATCTTTATGACTTTGAGGCTCTGTCTCTACAATGTTTTGGGCTTCATTTTCATCCTTCTTGCTGCTATGAGGGCTACCAATGTCTTCATCAAAATGCTCAATATCCTCATCATATCCCTTCTCACTATTTTGAGTTTCCTCATGGCACTGCTCTTCATTACTATGCTACATATTATCACTGTGATGCTCTTCACCTTGCTGCCCTTCCTCATCATGATGTTGTTCATCATGTTCTTCCTCCCCTTGCTCATGCTCTTCTTCTTGTTCAATGCGAAATTTGAGTTTCTTGGGAATGGGCTTGCTTGAAGAAAGCGAAGGATGGTGAGTGGAAGGTGAAGGAGATGTATGAAATGAAGGAATAGTGGCGAAATCTGGATGTGCAATGAAAGTATCCCAAGAGATTTCCTTCTTCTCAAGCTGATGAAGAATGATAACCTTGATGAGGGAATGATGGAAGAGGCAGGCTGTCTGCTGAGAAGGAGGTTTTTTCTGAACAATGGAGGCCATTTTATCAATACTTCTATGGAGGAAGAAAGGGAGATTTAACAATTTGGCTCTTGTGAAATTCATGAGAAACCGGACATGGTAGGCATAGACCTGGAAGAATCTTCCCTCGCAAGTAAAGTATTTCATGATTATCTTCATGAGGGGAGCATAACAAGTCAACATATATGAGAAGGGAAAGATGGATGGACATGTGTCTCTATGCTCAGGCTTCAAAAAAGGTTTGTACTGTTCTGAGTCTAGGTGGATTTGTTTAAACCACTTCTCTCCGACATAAGGGATTTTGGTGGCCTTGGAAATGGACCTAGGAGAGAACTTGAAATCCAAGCCTGCCAGCTGAAATTGTTTCCCTTGAAATATAAAAGCACAAAGATGTGTCAAAGGGGAATAGCTTTTCACCTCCTGCACCCTTTGACAAAACTCTAGACACCCAACCTCATGAAAGTTAAATAGGAATGATGTATGAGCATTTACTTCTTCAGTTGAAATAGGCTCAAACCTCCTGTGAAGGCCACTCCTACTGTCTTGTCTGGGAGGCATTTTGTTTTGGATATTCTTTGCAAAAACAAGCTATTTCAAATGTCCCTTGAACTGATTTTTCAACCACACCTCTGTCCACCTTATAAGTCACTGTTTAATCCTCTTTGATGCCAAACAACAAGCATTTGTTAAATGAAACAAAATCAACTTCTAACTATGCTGGGGAAAAGTCTTAAAAGGAGGTGTGGGTGGTTCTTTGTTTGAACGAATATCTCCTTTGTTTTGATAAGAACACCTTTATCTTCAAACAAGGCTCTTTTTTTATTCACTGTTATTCAAAAAGGTAGATAGAAACACCCTCAATTGACTTTGAAAAATCTTTCAACACACTCTACTTTTTGAATTATGGAGGCTACACTAGGTTTCACTGTTTTATCATACAGAGAGGCCACCTTTAAAATGACAAGCTTTCACCTTATAACACTGTTTTCACCTTTGATTTTTCAGACAGGGGTTGTTTTTGTTTTACCACTGTCAGAACACCTTACAGCAACTTGAAACTTCTACAACTCTGCTCAACTGTTTAGTAATTAGTATATGGTTTATCACTTTGCTTGAAGGCAATTTAGGCCCTTTGAAACTGATAAAAACACACCCTACCTATTACTGTAACAATATTTGGCAACCACAGTAACAAACAACCTTGATTTTTTACCAAAAAATCCACTCTCCAATCATTGCTTTAGTTTTGGAAAAACATGGTATTAATACCCCTTTTGAATTTCAAATGCACCAAGGGGCATTGAAAAATACCTTAAAGATGGCTTATGGCCCTTGTTTGATGAATTGAGTAGGTGCCAAGACTCTTTGAAGGTGTTTTGGATGTTTAAACAGGCGTGGCATGTTCATAGGCAAAAACACCGTGCAGTGGAGGCGTGTCGGGTCGGCCTTTGGGCAGCTGGTGACCGTTGCTACAGGCGTGCCACGCGCCGCTACAGGCGTGTCGCGCCACAGTATAAACTCTGTGTATTCTTGTTCATAGGTGCGCCGCGCGCTTTTCCTGACGCGCCGCGCAGGCTTGAGGCCTTGAAACAACTTTAATTTTTCTTGAAATCCCTCATTTCTCCAATGGGCAGCTTGGGGGAATGTTGTATGCAGTTGAATTTGCAAAATGAGACTTTTCCAATGGTCTCTTCACTTTTTAAATGAACTCAAACATTTGTATCTATTTACAAGGGTTTTGGATGCCTTTTGAAAAGGATTTTCAGTCATAACCATACATAAAGAAAATGTATTTTTAAAACATAACAGAGACTCATCTTTGCTCAAGTTAATGACAAAGTGGTGTGAACAGCTTCTCTCATAGTCATGACTTCCTTTTTTGAAGTAAAGAAACTTTTTAAAAGCCAAAATCTTTTCCACTGTTTCTCATTAAGGGGGGGAACTTGTTTCCTTTGTTCATATCTGTTTTTTAGAGGAAACCCTACTCAAAGCCATATAAATAATTGTAGATGCACCCTTTGAATGATATTTTCCTTTGACTGTGGGTGAAACCCTAGTCGCATTCTCCTAGGTTTGAAAAACATTTGCTTATCAAAAAAGAAATCCTTTAAATACCCTTCCTGCAGTCATATGCGACAGCAATGGCTTTTTCACATGCTTCATAACAAGGTATTTGTTTATGACAGTAGTATGTTTCATTTTCTTTGATTGTTGTCTCTTAATTTAAAACACTTGCCATATCCTTTTACACATACTGTCTCTATGTGTTTATTTGCAAAGTCTCCTTCAGAAGCAAGGCTTAGGCTACCTTCTTGTCAATTTTGATGATTTTTTTAAAAATATCTTCATGGACAGGAAGAGCAAAGCTTCTTTGAACATCAACATCACTCTTTGGCCTATGTTTAACCCAGCTGTCAACTCATAAACTTTGAATGGATTTCTACTAATTTCAACTCTATTTTTTAAAGGAAAAAAATGGCTAGATTTCATGCATGTTGATCAAGGAGAAAAATCTTTGGAAACTCTTAATGAAATTACATACCTCAGCAGGGTTTGTTCATATGTCCATAAGAGGTATTTTTCTGTGATAGTGATATGACTTGATTATTTGAAATTTTTTTTGAATTTGAGACATCTTGTCATATCCTTTTATTCACATTGATGAACCTGTGCAAGCTTTGTTCACTTTAGCTTCAGATTACCTTTGAAGGAGATCTCTCTGTTCCTGGCCCTCTGCTTATCAAATGAAGGAGGTCTTAACCAATGACCTAACCATCTACTCATACTTGCAGGAGGTTTTTCACATTCATTCAACCCTTTGGTCATGCTTGGAGGAGGTTTTACAATAAGTGACCCAACCCTCTGCTCATGTTTGGAGGAGGTTTTCTCAATCATTCAACCTTCTGCTCATGTTTGGAGGAGGTTTTACACAGTGATTCCATTTCCTCTTCTTTCAAGCAGTGTCATCTTTCCTTTCAATGCCTATTCATAGTTAATAAAATAAAGTGACAAATTGACAATATGCCATGAGGGGCATTTCTCTGAGACATGTAATCCTGCTGTTAAAATACCTTTATGCATATTTATACATCAGAAGCAACCTGAAAAGTATCTGCAGAGTATTACTTTTTATTCATAAGTCACTTACCTTTTGATTGGGTTTGCAGGAGCTTATTGAAATAACTCTCTATCCATTACTTGTATCCCAGGCTCAAAACCACATGAGAAACAGCTGTCGTCTCATGTTAAGTTTAATAATGTCCTTTGGAACACTAGTACACTTCTGCTCTTGAAAAAGACATTGAAACACTGTAAATCCACCTAATATCAGTTTGACCTATGGCATATGCACTGCTGAGACATCAGGGTTTGTTAGTGGTGCGACTTAAGAGTGTATCAAGATTTATCTACAGAATAGGAAGGTTATCTATGACTGATTGATATTAGACCGAGGCTCTTTTGGATTTAGGATAGTTTTCCAAGGGAAGATCGCCTAAAGTGCCACTACCTAACTTAGGGGAGACTTTTTTGGACAGATTTGGAGTATTCTCCTTGGAGCTGATGGACAAGTTTGTATGACTGAGACTAGATAGGGCTTGACAATTAGGTTTTATCTCATCATGGGCTGATTTTAAAAGGTAGAAGGGAAATTTTTTTTATGGATTATTTATAGCTGGCAGTTTTTAAAAATTGGAGATTAGCTGCTAGAAAACTTGGCTTTAAAACTAGTCATCATCAACAGGTGAAAAATACTGATGACTAACACTTCTTATGCTTGGAAATCCAAGTTAAGAAGATCATATCTCTGTAATAGAAATTTCCATCCACTACTCCATCAATCTCACTTCCTCCTTGTTCACCAAGTGCATCAATGGTGAAGTGATCCTGGGGACACTCCATCAATAACCCCCAGCTCCCAAGTGACAACGTTGTTGGCCTATGGAAATAGGCTCCTACCAACTCATAGCTCCATTCTTTGAAATGCATATTGTCAAATACATCTCCCATAATGCTGCTACACATAAGAAGTTCCTCCCAAAGTGGAAGTACCTTTTGAACATCTAAGGCCAAGGAGTAGCCCCTTTTCACTGTGATAGTGCCATCTCCTACTCCTGCAACATCATGCAAAGTGTGAGAGAAAATCTACCCTTTCTCTCCCAAGAACATCCAAAGCAACAAAAAAATTTTCTACCTCTATTAGCCACCAATAAAAATTTTCATATCAAATGGTGGCTAAAACATTTTTGGAGCCTTCAAGCAACAAATTTTATTGCTAAAAGGTGTTATCTCTTGAAGACTCTTGAAGACATCATGCCCTTGTTTCAATCTTCACTGTTGTTTCCATTTAGAAATCAGAAATTCTGCTGTTTTCCAAGAGAAAATAATGCTGCAAACACCATTTTCCCCTCCTTCCACTTCAAAACTAACCTCCATTTTTACCCCTTCTTTCCCATGAAATTCCTCTATTTTTTTCAGTCTTTCCCATTTCCCCTTCATGAAATCTCCTTTATAGAGTTTAAAACTCCTTTTTGAACTATGCCAAAACTCCCAAATCCATTGAAAACTTGGAAAAATTTCATAAAAAAAGAATTTTTCTTACCACAGGCTTAAGCCCCCTTGGGCCAAAGTCCTAACCACTTCCCCTCCATATGCCTGGGTGCTGGAACCAAGCGCTAAACTATTTAAGCGGTTATCGCATCGCAAAAATCCAAGCGCACAAGTCTTTTGGTTAAATTGAATGTTCCGATGCGATTAGCCCTTTATTACATAACTACCGATCCTATAGCCGCTTCAGATAACCTTGGGCCCGCAATCGGGTGCTTAAACCTTGGAATAAACCCTTCCGATTGATTTTTTCCTTTGTAAAGTTATAAACCCACATACCTAAATTTTTGGTCTAAACCCGTTGGATTTATGATTTTTAATGAAAAAATGGGTAGATTGAAAGACCCGCATCAAAATTTCCGATGCGTTTAAGCCCCATTACATAAACTCCGCCCCCCTGCTTTACTCCATATAACTTCACCCGGGACCAAGAGTTAAAGTCCCAAGCGCTAATTGCATCACAAAAATCCAAGAATGGTTAGATTGAAAGACCAAGTGCGAAGTTCCGATTGCGATTGGCCCTTTATATATTAAAGCCCTGGGCCTATCATGTTCCATATAAACCCATGGCCCCGCAGATGGGCGCCTATCCATTTTCATATGTATATATCCTGCCCTTATACATAGAACCTTTGTGTTATGTTAAATTTTCGGTTTTCATAAAGTATAAAGGGTTTTTACTGGTGCATAAGTTGAAACAATCTCGACCCTTGATCTTGAGCTGATCAATGGCCCGCGCTACATTGCATCGAAATTTTTGTTGGGTGCATTTGTTTCTCCCCTCCGATTGGCGATTCTATGATCAGTTGTCTGCCGTTGATCTCCTCCTCGCTTTCCCAGATCCAACGGCCCACATTTTCTTCGATTTCTAGCCTTCCTCCGCCTTCAAAATCCTCCGATTCATTCCCCACCATTGATCTAATCCTCAGGTCAATGGCCAACGCTCAATCTCTCCATCACACTCCAAGTTCTCCGCCTTGCTGATCACCGATCTCCAATTGCATCTGAGTCCTCCTCATGTCCAGATCGAACGGTCCAGATCACGCCTCATGACTTTGGTTATATTTTATGCACCCCTCTTCATAATGTTGTTTCGGCCAATCACAGTCGTTGATCTCTGTAGATCAACGGTCCTCATCATCCCTTCCTCTACCATTGTATTATTTCATCCAAACCCCAGATTTAATATTCGTTGTTCAAGTCTCAGATCCAACGGCCCAGATTGAAAACATCCATCTTCCTATCGCCCGCGCATATTTCTAAATTTGTGCTCGTTCTCCACCGTCATATTTGAGGTTCCAGATTTGACGACCCACATTCCAAGTCGCGTGACTTTCAACGTGAAGTTTATTTTTCCAAAAGGTACACGAAACGGGTGGTTTTCTGATGCCACGTGTTGGGCGAGGACGCATATCGCGTTCCAAAAGGCAATACCACCTACTCGCCTTTTTCTCACGCGAAAACAGTTGTTTTGCGACCCGAAACTGCTTTCCCTCTTTCCTTTATGTTGCATCGCGTGCCTCCTCAGTCATTGGGCCAATCTCATTCGACGGCCCACGATCATCCCAAACTCCCAAAGGCTATTTTCAATACATTTTCCTCTGAACAAAATTTTTAAACCTTTTTCTTGCATATTTCCGCCTTTTCCATATAAAATGACTCCTTTGCTTTATTTCCTTCTGGATCGCTCCTGACCGTTGATATTTGCAGATCAACGGATCTGACTTAATTCTTCCTCCACTCTCCTTTTTTAACCCCCTCTAATAGATCACCACTGTTGGATGATGCCATCCAAAATCCATGCTCTCTCCCGACACCCTCTGAAGCAATTTACCCAATAAACGCAGGATTTCTTAATATTTTGTGTGTTTTGCAGGTTTCAAATGTTTTTCCCATTATAACAAAGGGAAATGAAAGCCAAGGGTGACAATCCTCTAGAATTTTGTTTATCAAAGGGAAAGAACTATAAAGGGTCCAGAAACATGTTTCATTAATGCTTCATCGGCATTGATGCCATATAAGCCTTGCGCAGCCCTGCACTTCAACAAGACACAACCCTGCACTTGAACAAGACACTTAGAATGAAATAAAAACAAAAGAGTATCAGTGTCAAAGAAAAAACACAGTAGAAAAGAAGATTAAAGATAGTTTTGGGGGGATTACGACTAAGATTGATTATCAAAAGCCTAATCCTCCAAATTAAAACATAGTTAAAGAAAATCATAAGTGTTTATCAGACATAAAGGCCTCCACCGCCACAACAGAGGCCAATTCATTCCTCTCAGCTACCACAGTGCCACTTGTAGCCACAAGCATTCAACAGAGGCCGAAGTTATTGATTATAAAATCAGATATTTTCCTCAACGCAACCAAAGAGTTAATTCTGCCAAATGAAATTAATGTAAAATATCAGCAGAGTTATTACATCCTAAAACAGAGCCTTAAAAGTCAACAAAAGCTCCCACTGAGCTTAATCTTTAATGTAAATCAATTAATACAGTGAGAATATCTATACTCTTCTCCATTGAGCCCCTCAAAGGCTGAGAAGCACTAATCTGTATTAATTGACCCAGGAGATATTTTATCAGATCCCACCTCCTCATTCCTTCTATAAATACTCCTGTAGAAGATGAAAAAATGTTGGTTGCAGAACTTTGAAATATACTTTTGCTCAAAACTTCTGATTGTAAATAGTGTTCAAAGACTCTTGAAGCTCTTCTTGTGATATAATAGTTAGGTTGAGAAGTGAAGATGATTGCTAACCTGAAACACTGGACTTAAAGTTGTAACTGGTTTGAAGCATCAATACAAGCTGATTTATGGGATCCTGGTCTATGTCTACGGTGATGTTTTTCTTCTTGTAAATTGTTATTTTATTTCTATTTCCACTTTGTTCATCTTCTCTGATAAAGAACAACAAGCATAGAGTTAGGATTTACTATATATCAGTACCCTTCTCTGACTAAGAAGCTTTATCTAAATGTTTTCTTCCAATTTGTGTTATCTAGAAATGATTTAATTCAGTTCAAGCAGTAGGAATACTGGCATTCCCTCGTCCTCCTGTTTAGCTAATTTTTATTCTTGAAAGTTATTTTCATTTCATGTTAAGTAGAGATGAACTACGGAAGATATGGTGAGCCTTGGTCCTAGTTTTATCCCAAAATACTGACTGAAATTTTCCTTAAGAATGTGTTAAAAGCTGGCTAGTTTCGAAGTACTTACCAGATCTTAGACCATTCTTCGTTATCATTTGTGTTTCCCTTTGTGTTTTAAATGTTTTTCTATTAAAAGTATATCAAAGGCTGGCTAGTTTCTAAGTACTTACCAAATCTTGGATTTATTTTGTGTTATTCTTAAATGTTTGTCAAAGGCTTGCTAGTTTCAAAGTACTTACCAGATCCTGGGCTGCTCTTTGTTCTTCATTTGTTTAATTCCCCTCCTTTGTGTATCATTTCATTCCATAAATAAACTTTAAAGAGATCCTTAGACATAGATGAATTTCCCCATAGACCACTCTTAAACCTGATTGTTTCAATTAAACCCTATTATGACTCCATAGCCCAATGGACTAAAACCTGCAATTATCCATCTTTTTGGCCAAATCTTGTTCTATTTGCGTGCAACTTCTCACCTTTGAAACTCTTTCTATTTAGAACTTTCCACTCGAGCAATAATCATGCTCAACCATCCAAAACAAAACAAAACCCTTGGCCTTCATAACTAGCCTAATATCATCACCCAAAACCTCAAAGATAAATCCATCTTTACACTTATTGGAGAGATCCCTCTCTAGATTCAGGAGGGCTAGATCCTAGAATCCCAAAGTGGTTGAAATGATGTTTTTCCCTATTGTCGGACTTTTCCAATATTGCTGATTACAAGGAGATAAAATTTCTGGCGAATCAGCTGGGGAAATTTTTGAGTTCATAATTGCTTGGCCAGCTTTTATAGACTCTTTAGTTTCCCATACAACCACAGAAACTCAGAAAAAATCCAAAAATATGTCATATTGGTATTCAATAAACATGGTGGTGGACCATTAAAAATTTTACCTCCTAAGGAGCTGAAAATATTCCACCTGGCAACTCCACACTCTGAAACTCCCAAAAGACCGAATGACTCCATTGGTAGAAGACCTTGAACTGATTGAACAGACACAATGACCTATTTTTCTGATTTACAAACATGGATTTAGATATAGAACCAAATAAAAAACATATGATCATGATGGAAAAGTTGATGTACATGCTTGGAAGAAGGGTGGATAGGTTTATGGCTAATTTAAACGTTGGTGATCCAGAAAATCATATGCCTTTCCCTAAGCAAACAAAAAATCTACCCCGACAAGACATGTATGATGAACCAGATTATAAATAAAACAATCAAGAAAAATCTCTAATCATGATGGGAAAGATGATGCGCATGCTTGGAAAGAGAATGGATAGGTTGATGGCTAATTTGAATATTAATGATCTGGAACAAGCTATCCTTTCTCCTAATCAAACACAAGCCCAATCACCTCAAGATAAAGATAATGACCAAGATGTGTATTATGATCAACAACTTATAGAAAATAATGAGCAAACTTACAAAAAAAGGAAATAAAGCAGGTTGTCAAGAAAATTTTGATTGCCTTCCCATGACTTGTACTATGCTGATAAGAGATCTTCATGACCGGAACACAAATAATAATAGTGAGCAGTGCTTCGAGGAAACAAGCAACCATTTGGAAAATACTAAACCTGAAATTGAGAAGACACCAACACATATAGAAAACCTTCCTTTGTGTTATCACTCAGGTCAGTTTATACAACTAGAATGGCATCCCGATAACGAAGAGAAAATAACTCATGAACCCGATGTACAAACTCAGTATCATACTAATCTTGAGGAATTTTTTGAAACGCAAGAAGATCAGGAAACAAAAATAAATCCTCAAAGTTTTCTTTCAAGCACAAGTCAAGATCCCCTAGAAGAGGCTCAAGAGAACATCTAGCCTCAAAATCAGCCTTTACAAGAGATAAAGAACCACTGTACTTCTATTCAAAGGGACATAGAAATATTTTCCTCGTTGACAGAAGAAGAGATAAATCAGACTATTAATAAACATTCAGTCTGTGAAATTTATTGCGAAACAAATTCTATTGCTCATTCATGTACATAAATTTTTTGTAAAGGCACAGAAAGTTCTTTTGTTGGTCGTAAGAAATAGGGCAGCTCTTCTTCTGTTTATACTCAAAGAAAAATATCTCCTTTGACAGAAGAACAAATTGATCAAATACTAAGCAAACAACTACCCTCCAAACCATCATCTAAACCAGAAATTCATGAACATGGTGCCTATTCCACAGAACAATCCAATGGCACTTGAGACAAAGAGGATAGTAAAGAAATCAATGATAATAATGAAACTATTCCTCTTTGGAATATTAATTTTGATGGTTTATGTACTAAAACTAATGTAGGTTCAGGAATATGGCTTTACAATACAGGAAACAATTATTCTGAAGCCTATTCATACAAACTGAATTTTCAATGCACAACTGACATAATAGAGTATGAGGCACTTCTCTTAGGGCTACACTTATTGAAAAAACTAGGAGCCCAGAAGATCACAGTTCACGGAAATGCAGAATTGGTAATTAGGAAAGTGAAAGAAGAATGCATTGTTGAACATCCTAGACTTAAAGCCTACAAGGATGATACCATATATTTATTTAAATCTTTTAAATATTTCCAACTTATCCTTGTTCCTAAAGACCAAAACACTTTTGCTAATGGATTAGCCCTTATGGCTAGTACATGTCTAAGACCTTGGGAGAGCAAACAATATACAATTCAAGAAAAATTCAGACCAGCTATCCCAAACAATAAAAGATACTGGAAAAACTTTGAAGGATAAAAACAAATAGTAGACCATCCTACTGATGATATACTTTCTTTTAAAGAAGAAACTTCTACAATCAATAATGTTAATCTTCCATTCGAAGAACCTGAATTTATATTAGAAGTAAGCATAGATTTAAAGAAAGAAGATATTTCATTGTTTACTATTTTACAGGTTAAGGAAGATGATACTTACAAGCCACATACTGACAACACAGTCCTCAAAGTTGAAGTCTTGGAAACACACAATCTACCAGACATGGAGAGCCGAAGAGAAGAGAACCATCATCTTTTCTTTGTTGATCCTTTGGAAAAGTGTGTGGAAGTCCCAACCGACTCAAATCATCAAGCATGGATCCTTTTCAAGAGCCAGAGATATTAAAAGCTTTCACCTCCTGTGATAGTATTGATTTTGAAAATTAATCTTCAAAATGTACTATGGATACCTCTAACAAGCAGCCAAAGTTTCTTCTTCTTTATGACATTACTCAACTGGCTACATTGGCACTTTTGTATCATATAAAGATGTAAATACTCCATGTTAGAATAGGATAGATAGGAATGTCAATATATCTCAGTTTTAAGCATTTTGATAGTTGTTGATTTTTTATCTCCGAAGAAAAATAAAAAATACAAAAATACAAGAACAACAAAATGAGAAAAGAGGGTAGATTGCGAAAATAAGAAAGGTATAGCCCCATACCAAAAAAGAGAAACAAAATCTGAAAGTGTGCAAGCTTAAATGCCACTCCTAAAAAAACACACTTCTAGTTAGTCAAACAGCCTAATATTGACTAATTAGCTTTAAATTGACTGCTGATAGGATAGTGAATTCGATTTGCCAAACTGTTTAATCTTGGCTTATCAGTAGGCAGATTAGGCTAGAAATTAAGGGTTAAAACATGCTCAAAACCTGAACCTATGTTTCCAAAATATGAATGACTCAAATCTATTTCAAATTCTGAGTCAAAACAGAGATAATAACTGGTTCTAATCAGCTCAAAATCTAAGCCGGTTGATAAAGGAAAACAACTCAAACGACAAGAAAAAAACAAAGCTGTAAAAAGATGAAGGAAGTGTTTTTAAATTTTAGATCTTAAGCCTTCCATTTTGTTTTAATTTTCTGCAAAATAATATCTATGTGCAACTTGTTTTTTATGCCATAGATCAGCATCAAGTTAGACTATTCAATCCTGACTTGTATGTTTTTAAATTTCTGTTGTAGAATTTAGAGAATAAAATCTATTAGATTGTTTAATCCTAACATATTGGTAGATTAGGTCGAGAAACATATGAACTCAACACTTTAATATGAGTTCATGGAGAAATAAGGAGTAGAATTAGATTAGTATTTATGATTTCAAAAGAATAAAATGTTGAGAAAAGAGTTTGCCAATCCAAGTGCACTCTAAAGAAGAAAAAATGTTAGATCAGTAGGATTGGGTAGGTAGAAAGCTTGTGTTGATGAAATATCCATTGTTTTTATGGCTACTAGTATGTTTTTAGAGCAAAAGAAGATGATTCAAGTAAAGAAAGGAAGCCCAATGGATGAGGCACTGATCAGCCTCCCAGAGAATGCAGGTCTGAAATTCTTGATGCCTTCAAGAAGGCACCATCCCCAAGTGGAGCCACTGTTAGCCACCAATAAAATTTTTCATATCAAATGGTGGCTAAAACATTTTTAGAGCCTTCAAGCAACAAATTTTATTGCTAAAAAGTGTTATCTCTTGAAGACTCTTGAAGACATCATGCCCTTGTTTCAATCTTCACTACTGTTTCCATTTAGAAATCAGAAATTCTGCTATTTTCCAAGAGAAAATAATGTTGCAAACACCATTTTCCCCTCCTTCCACTTCAAAACTAACCTCCATTTTTACCCATTTTTTCCCATGAAATTCCTCTATTTTTTCAGTCTTCCCCATTTCCCCTTCATGAAATCTCCTTTACAGAGTTTAAAACTCCTTTTTGAACTCTGCCAAAACCCCCAAATCCATTGAAAACTTGCAAAATTTTCATAAAAAATAAGTTTGCTTACCATAGGCTTAAGCCCCCTTGGGCCAAAGTCCTAACCATTTCCCTTCCATACACCTGGGTGCTGGAACTAAGCGCTAAACTATTTAAGTTCTTATCGCATCGCAAAAATCCAAGCGCACAAGTCTTTTGGTTAAATTGAATGTTCCGATGCGATTAGCCCTTTATTACATAACTCCCGATCCTATAGCCGCTTCATATAACCTTGGGCCCGCAGTCGAGCCCTTAAACCTTGGAATAAACCCTTCCGATTGATTTTTTCCTTTGTAAAGTTATAAACCCACTTACCTAAAGTTTTGGTCTAAACCCATTGGAGTTATGATTTTTAATGAAAAAATGGGTAGATTCAAAGGCCAGCATCAAAAGTTCCAATGCGTTTAAGCCCCATTACATAAAATCCACCCCCACCCCCCCCCCGCTTTACCCCATATAACTTCACCCGGGACCAAGAGTTAAATTCCCAAGTGCTAATCGCATCGCAAAAATCCAAGAATGGTTAGATTGAAAGACCAAGTCTGAAGTTCTGATTGTGATTGGCCCTTTATATATTAAAGCCCTGGGCCTATCACATTCCATATAAACCCATGGCCCCGCAAACGGGTGCCTATCCATTTTTATATGTATATATCCCGCCCCTATACACAAAACCTTTTTTTTATGTTAATTTTTTGGTTTTCATAAAGTATAAAGGGTTTCCGCTGGTGCATAAGTTGAAAAAATCTCGACCGTTGATCTTGAGCCGATCAATGGCCCGTGCTACATCGCATCGCAATTTTTTTTGGGTGCATTTGTTTCACCCCTCCGATTAGCAATTCATCGATCAGTCGTCAGCCATTGATCTCCTCCCCATCTTCCCAGATCCAATGAACCACATTTGCTCCAATTACTAGCCTTCCTCTGCCTTCAAAATCCTCTGATTCATTCCCCACCGTTGATCTAATCCTCAGATCAATGCCCAGTGCTCAATCGCTCCATCACACTCCAAGTTCTCTGCCCTGCCAATCGCCGATCTCTGATTGCATCTGGGTTGTCCACGTGTCCATATCGAATGGTCTAGATCACGCCTCACGACTTTGGTTATATTTTATGCACCCCTCTTCATAATGTTGTTTCGGCCAATCACACCCGTTGATCTCTGCAAATTAATGGTCCTCATCAGCCCTTCCTCCGCCATTGTATTATTTCATCCAACCCCCAGATTTAATCTCCGCTGTTCAAATCTTAGATCTGACGGCCCAAATTGAAAACACGCATCTTCCTACTGCCCGTGCATCTTTTGAAATTCATGCTCATTCTCCACCGTCAGATCTGAGGTTCCAGATCTGACAACCCACATTCCAAGTCGCGTGACTTTCAGCGCAAAGTTTATTTTTCCAAAGGGTACGCAAAATGGGTGGTTTTCTGATGCCACGTGTTGGGTGGGGACGCATATTGCGTTCGAAAAGGAAATACCACCTACCCGCATTTTTCTCACGCGAAAACAGTTGTTTTCTGACCCGAAACCGCTTTCCCTCTTTCCTTTATGTTGCATTGCGCGACTCCTCAGCCATTGATCTCGTTGGGCCGATCTCATCCGAGGGCCCACAATCATCTCGAACTCCCAAAGGCTATTTTCAATACATTTTCCTCTGAACAAAGGTTTTAAACCTTTTTCTTGCATATTTCCACATTTTCCATATAAAATGACTCCTTCGCTTTATTTCCTCCCGGATCGCTCCCAACCGTCGATTTTTGCAGATCAACGGATCTGACTTAACTCTTCCTCCACTCTCCTTTTCTGACCTCCTCTAATAGATCCCCACCGTTGGATGATGCCATCCAACAGCCACACTCTCTCCCCACACCCTCTGAAGCAGTTTACCCAGGATTTCTTAATATTTTGTGTGTTTTGCAGGTTTCAAATGTTTTTCCCATTATAACAAAGGGAAATGAAAGCCAAGGGTGACGATCCTCTAGAATTTTGTTTATCAAAGGGAAATAACTATAAAGGGTCCGAAAACACGTTTCATCAATGCTTCATGGGCATTGATGCCATATAAGCCCTGTGCGGCCCTGCACATCAACAAGACACAGAGAATGAAATAAAAACAAAAGAGTGTTAGTGTCGAAGACAAGACACAGCAGAACAGAAGATTGAAGACAGTTTTGGGGGGTGTTATCACTCAGATTTTCCTTGAAGTTGTTGGAAGAGGAAAGGGGTCCGAGGTAACCACAAACCAACCTTCAGATACAGAATCTAGCCAATCTGTATCCAGAGAGGGCTCTCTCTATAAAATATAGCTTTGTTTTTAGAAGATATTAGGCTAGTTGTAAAGTCCAGGGTTTTGATTTTGTTTGAGTGGTGGAATTCGGTAACTGAGGGCAAGATTAAATAGTTTCATGCCATTGGGCTATGGAGTCAAAAATTTGGCTTTACTGGATTAAGTTTATCAACGAAAGATGGCTTTACAGGGCAAGATAGTCAAAACAAAGAAACAATTATAGAACTTAAAGGAATGAAATGAGTTTAGAATGGATGAAAGGCAATTAAGAATATTTCAACATATCTACGAGAAAGAAAATGAGCGATCACCAATAAAGAGCAATTAAGAGTTCTTTACTAAGTAATCAAATGCTTAAACCAGAGAAACAAGAGAAATTAAGAATTCATTGTTTATAATCGGTTTAGAGGAAAGCACTTAGAATAATAACAATTGAAATCATAGTACATTTAAGCAATTTCTGATTTAATCCTTTTTTTTCATTATTCAGAAATGAAACACAATGATATAGTAAACGTGTATAAAACTTAAAACACAGGATAGAAATGACTTATTGATCTATATTTCAACACATGAATCCTGTAAAAATTCTTTAGCATCAATTCATCATCCAGCAAGCTACGAAAAATTTCTCCAACAACACTTTATTCCGAAAATCAATGTTATAGCAAAGTATATGAATCCACCCTCAATAAGTCAATTGAGGGCTTATTTATACAAAAAATCATACCAAATATCTCTTAACAAAACGAGATATAATCTAAAATGACTCATAAATAAGTTACAATAAAAATAGAGACAGATGGTCTCATAGATAAGACAAAAAGCAACTAATGTTGTGCGGTTTCCTCCTTTTGAGAATGTGCTGGAGGCAAGACCTATATTTTAGCTCTTTGTTGTCCTCTTCAGTAATTTTGTTCTAACTAACTTGCTTCACTGATACTCTTTGTTTTTACTGATACACTTTCAACTAAACTGATACTCTTTGACCTTTGTTTGTCCCTTTATCCTTTATACTGTAGTAAATAGGAAAAATTTCCTATAAGGATAAATTTTACAAAAGTTCCAACAAGTCTTCCCACCATTTCTCTTCTGCTATTCTTGTCCGTTGAAGCTTCCTTAATGTTTTGTCAGCCTCGGTATATCTGAAGAAATTAGGCTGATTAGGAAACAAATGTCTTACCTCATGTTCAAGATAGAACAAATTCTCTAATCTGTCATGAAGATTCCTTCCTGTAGGTAATGTTTCTTCTGATGGAATGGTTGAGGAACTAGCAATGGAATGATTGTGAGCATGTATGTCCAATTTCCTAACATAAGTTTCCAGGTCCATTATTTTATCTTCTGGAATCATAGGGCTAGGCAACCCTTTATTCAATAAAACATTAAACCTTTCTCTGAAAGCAATAATTTTTGCCTGCATGTCAAAACACCTTCGTTCCAAATTTTGTATAAGAGTTATTTTAGTAAAAACTCTTTTTATTTCTAAGATTGTTGCGGTTATATCCTGAATACCCACTTCTTCAAGCTGCTGTCTGGTTTGGGTGTTTAGAAACTGTATAAGTTGATTGGCTTCCTCAGGCCTATTTCCTAATTCTGTTTGTGTGTTTTCAACTTCATCCAGAGCTGCTTTGACCAAATCATTCTGCTTGTACATTATCTGAATTGAAGGCCAGATATCTTTTATTGACTGGATAATATTATCCCAAAGAATTTCATTAATTTCTATCAAAGGCTTCTCCAATGTGAGATCCTTTTCTAATGCTTTAACCAATTTTTCCAATCTCTTGATTTCTCTTGATTTGTCAGCAACACTCATTTTTGAAAGATCATATCTCTATTCTAGATTGATAAGCTATAGCTTTGTGTGCTGAAGTTCAGTTACTTGAAGTTTCAAGTCATTCATTTGTTTTACTAATTGTTCTGAACTTAAATTTGAAGTGTCTACCTGTGATGATTCTGCTGGCTGACCTGTTGGTTGACTTGTTGTACCTATGATAAATACTGCTGTAGATACTGGAAGAGAAGATTGTTTGTCTTTTAATGCTTGCTCCAGCTCTTTCTCTGTTTCACTCAGTTTCTCATTCATTTTCAAGAGCAACTCCATCATTTATTCTTCAGAAATCTTCTTTATTACTTCTTCAGTTTGGGGATGTCTGGAAGCTGGCAATTTGAACTGCTTTCTTAAAGCAGCAATGTCATCATCTTTTTTCTTAATTAGAGCTTCTATACATTTGGCATCCTTTGGATTGTGTCCTAAACCAATTATTATTTCTTCCAATGTTTTTATTCTGTTATCTTTGGCTTGAGAAGAAGCCTTTTCAAGCTGTAACTGTGTATTGGTGTTCTCCAGAGAATCCTGTAACCTGTGAGCTGCCATTGCCTTATCAGTCAAAGTAGAATAGATAATTTCCCCAGTCTGCTTATGTAATTCAATTTGTTCTAAAGGATGGATATCCTTTACTATGACTTCAAAGTTTGTCCTAATATAATCAGCAGCTATTTGGGGTTTTTGCACCTTAGGTTTGAAATGTCTCATTATCATTTTGCCCTGTTGGATGTCAAAAGATGACATCAATCTTTCTTGATTCTTGGGAGCCATTTTCAAATATTGATTATATACTTGAACTCTCGGTGGATCATTCCTGGCCTTGATATTCATAAATGTCTTCTTTATATCTCCTGTATCTTTAACTGGTGTGTCTTGAAAGAAGATATTTCAACACTCTGTTGTTTCTGTAGCTCTCTCCTTTGTGAGGTAGTGGATGCTTCACTGACTGTTCCTGTTTTTTGACTACCCAATTGTTCTGGTCCTTGACTATCAAGGATTTCATCAATAGATTCTATTTCTGCGGGAGTATTCAATTTCTGTCTCTTGGCCTGAGGCTGTTATGAAGATCCAATGAAAGGGGTAGCAGCTTTAGCCTCTCTCCTTTTTCCCTTTTCCACATTTAATGGAGTCTGCAAAATTGACACTTCTACTGGATTGGTTTGAATGGAAGAAACCTGTACTTGATCTTGTCCTTTGGAAGTTTGAGGTTTTTTTGTCATGGTGAATGTTTCTTTAACTTGTGTATCAACATCTTTCTCTTTTCCCTTGGATGATATTGCAATGTTTTCTTGTAACTCTTGATAAATAATCCCAGCTGAGGAAGGGCCAACTTCTGATCTTGGTACCTGTGCAAAAGAGTCTAGGTCAAGAATCTTTTCAAGATCTTTCATAACATTATCTACATTGACCTGCTCAATATCCTACTCTATCAATGTTCCTTCTATCCATTCATCTGTATTAGCATATTTTTCAATCTCTGGGATTCTTTGATGTATATATGGTGCTAATTTATTCTTCATTATTTTATCACAAATGAAGTTGAAGGGGTCATAAGGCACCCAATAGAAACTCTTTTGTAATCTGAAACGGTCTTCTAATATCTTTTCAGCCTCTTCCCCTGCATCCCTAGAGTTACAGATAAAGGGACCTAATTGACTTTTGATCCGAAGTTGAGCCTTCTTCTTTGCATTACAAAAATGAATTATATCATAATTGTTCATCTGCCTGAAATATTCTAAAGCAAATATTCTCATGGGGACATATTTTGGCAATTTGAAAGGACATAATTCACATCCATATATCCTGACTTCAGTATGATTTTGGTATAAGTACCAATCACCAACTTTGTATTGTTTTGAGAGCTGTAAAGTTTTCTTGATTTCATTGCTGAGTCTTGGAGGAGAAACTCCTGTCAACAAGGTGGTTGCAGGATGTATAAAAATATCAATGAACTCATTATAGGAATAGGGAGAATCTCGAGAACTATGAGTGATGGCTGACCAAAAGACAATAGACCTAGGATTCCCTTGGGAATCAAGCTTCTTGATATAGAAAGGGAAATTTTCCGACTGATAATAGAGCATGAGGTGGTAGATGACAGAGGAATACTTGAACACTTTCTCATTTTCTAATCTCATGAATTGATCATGGATTTTATTTGCAAGGTATGATGCAAAGTCATACCTGACAGCATGAGGCTGTCCAGGGGTGAAAATAGACAATAATACTAGAGTTAAATGATCGACATATTCACTGGTATTAAAGCCCATTATAAAGGATATCATTTCCAAAACAAGTCTACCCTCCTCTGTGAAAAAATCATACCTATAAGGGGGAGGGCCTTTAGGCTGATGATCAGGCAACATAAAGGTCTGGCAAATGTGGCTTAATTCTTCATGGGATAGTTTGGTGGTTTTATCAAGTAAATTTCCCATGGATAGGGGAGTGAGGGCCTGATCAGGTTGAAAATGTAGCACTTCATTGATAGACTGAGCATTAATTGGGAAAAGGACATCTTGATTTGGGGATAAGACTGCTCTTTGGCTAGGATCATAATTTGCATGGAAAAAATGGATTATTTCAGGGAAAATATGGACAGAGGGAAAGAGGTACCTGGGAAGATTATTTTCCCATAACCCAATCATATCCAAGCCATTCAAATAATTGTCTCTGTAGTGACAAAAAAATCGAATAGGACTATCAATAAAAACCAGGTCTTTGATTTGGAAATCTCTGTCGACTAATGATAAATAATCTAGGTCTCTGTGTGGGGCGTTTAATGGGGTGACATTTAAAGCCACAGGAACTTCCATTTTTGGTTCTTGTGGATTCAAAAATGGGAATTCGTCTTATGGCGAAAGATGAAGCAAAATTACAGGTGTCGACAGGAGAAACAAGTACAATTGCATATTGGAAATTCAATTACAGTTCTCGAGATTATGGAATGAACTAGCAATTATTTTTAACTCTATTTTAGTGAAAGAAAAAGGAAAGCTGAGTTTCTTACAGAGTTCAGTGCAAATTTAGGGTAAATACCTGTTTTTGGAGAAAACAGCGTTTTGAATAGATGCTGGTTAATGCGGATAATCTTCTGAGAGGCTTGACTGCAATTTTCTTTGACAGGATAAAGGTTGGCGGACTTTAGAAATTTGAAATTTGAATTTTTTGCGTGGAGGGTGTATTCGTTCACTGCGTACAAAATAATGAAAACGATGCGAATTTTTGTTTTATTGACAAAGTCAAATGGGGGGCGAATTTTTTATTAATTTAATAAATGACGTCATCCTGTACAACAAATGAGTCACGGGGATAAGCGTTAAGTGGTTTATTCCGCACCATTTTTGAAGGTAGGCGGTTTTGGGCGGGGAGGCAGCGAATCCACAAAGAAAACAACACGTGGCCAGGGTACTATTTGAAAACCGCTGTCATTTCATGCGTTAACTTTCGGATCAGAGATGGCCAGTGGAATTGACGACAACCGTCGATCTTGGAGCGGGTGATTGGACGGTGGATGGGACAGGGAGTTTATGGATGTTTAATGGACAAGACTGACATGATTATTGGTTAATTAATCATTTCAAGAGATTTCTTATTGGCAGGGATCGGTTCTTAATTAACCATGGGGATTAATTAAGTCCTTTGTACAGTGGATGGTCGGGGGTGAAAAATACATGCGGGATGAGTTTATTTCAAAGTTTGGCTTTAATTAAACTTTGAGTTTTATTTTTGTTTTAAACACATATTCATATGTTTAAACGTTTTTCATATATTTTTATTTATACAATAATTAAATCAATGCGATTTATTTACTGTAGGGGGCGGGAATAATATTAATGTTATATTTTAGCCAAAATGGGGTATATTGTGGGTTTTTGTTTTAAAAATAGGAATTAATTACTTTTGGCTAAAAAGTCATAAGATAAGGGTTTTAGGGGATATTACTATAAAAGGATTTATATGTAATATGAAAAGGTGATTTTCATAGGGAGTTAATATGTAAATTAGAGTTAATATGACAAAGGGATAATGTAAACTCAAAACACTTAAATATAACCAAGAAAGTGAAGATTCAGAAGTAAATGACATTATTATACTTTCATCACTTAGACTTAGAATAAAAAGTGATTTTGAGGGCTTTTCATGAAAGAGGTGAATGAATATGATAATGGATGATTTCAAGTACTTAGGTTTTTTCAATTATTGGGCCGAGGGTCCGGTCCCTCCAAAAGTCAAGGAAATGCCTTGAGCCCCTTTAATCTTCAAAATACCTTAGCACTTAGGGGAAATTAGTGAATTCTTTAGGAAAAATGAAGGGGAAGTTATTAATCTTGACTTTGCTTTGCTGTGAACTTTTTCCAATGTAGTATCTGCCTTTGCACTTTGTGATGAAAGTAAAATTGAACACATTTGGAACCATCATTCATCACATGTAATTTTGCAACAACATCTACCTACCCTACCTACTTACTCTACCATTTTCTCTTCTTTATTAGGGTGCACTTAGACTGGCAAACCCTTATCAATCATCTTTTTATTTTACATGGCAAACCTATCTAAGTATACACTTATCACATCCAAGGGCTCAGATTAAATTGTTGAGCACCTTTTATAACCTTTACCTATCTACTTATCTGTCAAGATTAAACTGTTTGGTCAGATATTTATTCTCTATTCTACAACATGAAATTGAAAAATGAATGAGTCAAGTTTAAACAGTTTGACTCTTCATAAATTGTGGCAAAAATTTGACAAGCTGCACATAATAGTTTATTACAGAAAATAAAATAGTAGAGGAATTTAGACTTGCACACTTTCCTGGTCTATTTTTGTTGGGGTTCATTTTCTTTCACTTTTTCGACCATTTTATTCTTTTTATCCTTTGATTTTTCTTTTAGGGTATACCCTCTTTACATTTTTTAAATTTTTTGATTTTTTAAGAATATGGAACACCTTTGTACAAGAAGAAGGTTTGAACATATTGCATAGTTCAACAAGTCAATCATGAAAAATGACACCTATTGGTATAGGAGTCTAACACTGGCTCCACTTGGGGATGGCTTTTCCTGGTGAAAAGTGAAGAACAACAGGTCAGATGCCTTAAAGTGCCTTTAACTGAACCATGTAATATTCTTTTTCTGGTGGCTTTATTGTATATATGATAGTAAAACTTCTGAAGCTTAGGGTCTTCACTTTGGGCTTCAACTTCAGCAATTCACCATCCAATCAAACTGATGCATTAGAAAGGATATATTATATACATGTTAAAAAATCAGATCATCCTAGTAAATAGGATCAAAGTAGTATTTTAGCATTCGACCATTGACTGGTCCTTCCTTAGCTTCTGAACCATCCAAATTCTTCAAAAAATATGTGTTATTTCCCTGTAAAGTATGAATGATGTAAGGTCCTTTACATAAGAAATCAAATTTCCCATGTTTCCCTTTATCTTCCCTTCTGGAATCCCATCTTAGAACTTTGTCTCCCAGTTGAAAATATTTTGCTTTAGTCATTTTGTCAAACATTTTCTTTAACTTTTCCTGCAAAACTTGGGATCGTTGATACACTTCTTCCCTGTTCTGCTGCAAGTGAATTGTTTGGTTTATTCTTCTCTGAATATTATTTGGTTCAACTTGAGCCTCCTGAAGTAACTTCATAACAAGAATTCCTAAGGACGATGGAAATCTAGCCTCAATACCATAAACTAATTCATATGGACTGGTCCCAATTGATTTCTTGGTTGTAAGTCTGTCTGCCCACAATGCATTGGTAAGTTTCTTATGCCAATTCTTCTTATTCTCTTCCAATAATTTTTTAATGATATTAATGAGGCTTTTATTGGAAGATTCAGCCAGTCCATTACCCTAAGGATAATAGGCTGTTGAATGGCCTAAAGTGATGTGATATTTATTGCAGAAACTAATCATTTTCTTAGACTTAAATGCGGTAGCATTATCTGTTATAATTTTCTCTGGACAGCCAAATCTTGAAAGTATATTGGTTTCCAAGAACCCTATAATTACAGAATCATTGGCCTGTCTACATGGGATAGCTTCAATCCATTTAGTAATGTAATCTGTGGCAGTGAGGATCCATCTGTGTTGCCCAGAAGAAGGAGGATGGATTTCTCCAATAAAATCCAGTCCCCATTGTTGAAAGGGTCTCTTGGTGGAAATTGGTTTTAATGGTAAAGGTAACAATTTTCTCTTGCCCTCAAAGATCTGACACTTATGACAAGCAGTTACAAATTTCTTAACATCTGAAAACAAGGTTGGCCAATAAAAACCAGCCCTTAAGATCTTATCTGCAGTTGACTTCCAGTAGAGGTGTCCACCACAATCTCCTGCATGGAATTCATTGAGAACCTTGTCAGCTTCATCTTTTAATAAACAATTTAATAGAATTCCATCATGATTCTTCCAAAAAAGAGCACTATCTAAAATACAATACTTTAAAGATGTCATTTTCAAAAACCTTTGTTTCGTTCTGGATAACCCTGGAGGAGCTTGCAGGTTTAACAAAACATAAATGATATCAGTGTACCAGGGTGAGTCTAAAAAGGCCTGACTGATTTGTGGAGTCGCCATCTCCTGTTCGTCATCCAGTTCATTAATATCCAGGGCTTGGCAATTTGTTTTAGTCATGAGTTGAGCCAAACCTTGACCTTTTATGAGTTTTTTTGGTTTTATTTCAATATCATATTCTAATATGGTAGCTATCCACTTACCTCTTTTGCCTTCAATACCATCTTGAGTTAAGATGTCTTTAACGACAGCATTAGGTACATAAGCTATCACATGAGAATACAATATATAAACTCTGAAATCTTTAATTGCTTTCAAAAGTGCAAAAGCTTGTTTCTCCATGATATTATATTTCAATGATGCATCTCTAAGTGCTTTACTAAAAAAGGCTATTGGTTTTTCACATCCTTGATCATCCTTTTGTAGTAAAACAGCTCCAACTATATTTTCAGAAGCAAATGAAAAAATTATGAAATCTCTATCAAATTTTGGACTGGTAAGAACTGGTGTTATGGTCAAAGCCATTTTGATTTCTTCAAATGATTGCTTGGCTTCTACTGTCCATTGAATACTTGAATCCTTTCTTAACATGTTAGCGAGTAATCTAAGTAATTCAGCTAAACTAGAAATGAATCTTCTCAAAAAATTGATCTTTCCTATGAAAGCTTGAAGTTCTTTAATATCCCTGGGATGAGGTATCTACAAAATGGCTTGTATTCTTTTAGGATCAATTCTAATGCCATCTTTTGAAATAATGTGACCTAGGAGTTTTCCTTCTTCAAGACCAAACAATGATTTTTTTTCGGATTTAAAGAAATACCATACTTTCTACATTTTATAAATACTTGTCTTAGATGATCTAAATGTTGTTGATCTGTTTTGGAAAAAACGGTTAAATCATCTAGATAAATAACCAGAAAATCATGAATTTCTTTGGCGAATGAAATTTCCATTGCTCTTTGAAAGGTTGCCCCTGCATTTTTGAGTCCAAAAGGAATCTTAACATATTTGAATGTACCCCATGGGGTTGTAAAAGTTGTTTTGTCTTGATCATCAGGATGAACCAGAATCTGGTTGTATCCTGAGAATCCATCTAGAAGAGAAATCCTTGAAGATCCTACTACCCTTTGTAAGATATGGTCCATTTTAGGCAAAGGATAGTTATCTTTTAAAGAAACTTTGTTTAAATTTCTCAAATTGACACATAGTCTAATCTCTCCAGTCTTCTTTCTTGTTGGTACTAAATTAGAAACCCATTCAGAGAACCTAATAGGAGCTATAATTCTTGCTTCATACATTCTTTTAATTTCTTTCTCAATTGAAGGTAGTAAAACAGGGTTGATCCTTCTAATTTCTGTTTGAATGGTTTTTGATCTGGTTTCAAAGGTATTGTATGTTGAATTATTGATGTATCATATGATTTAATATCTTCATAACTCCAGGCAAAAACATCCTGGAATTCTTTTAAAAGTTCAACATATTTAACCTTTTGATCCTTTGGCAGAGATTTAGATAACTTAACCATCTTGGGATTTCCTTCAGTTCCCAAATTGTATTCTTCAATATCAGCTTTTAACGGTTCCATTTTGGGTTTTAGTGGAATGTCATTTGAGTCAAAAAGATCTTCTAAAGGAGTTAATCCTTTAGGTAAATGATTATCTTTCAGATTAATAATTTCAGATTCATCTTCTATAATCTCATCGAATTCCATTTGTTTCAAATCCTGCATATATTTTTTAGTGAATTTGGTTGGGTGAAGCATGTGAATTGCAGTCTCTTCTGAAATATCTGTTTCTTGTTCATATTTTTGATCGGATTCATTGATTGTTGTGTCTTCCTCTATACTACTGTTAGAGAACTCATTTTCTAAAGTCAAAAAATTATTGATCTGGTTATTATTTGCAAACACTTGCCAATTCATAAGATTATCCGATATAGCAGGTCTATGTCTAATCTTAGCTGTGAACTGATGATTAGGTCCATAAGGTAATTTATAGGTGTTAGCAAACATTGCAAGACTGTGAGCATGATAATTTTGTTTTCTAGGAATTTTGGCAAGTTGAGCTTGTAGAAAAGTGTTGAGAATTTCCACAACTGTTTCTCTGTATTGTCTTAATCTAGGGTCTTTTGTTGAACATTCACCATTGATCTATTGGATAATTAACTCAGAGTCTCCTATGATTGATACTCCAATTGCTCCTAACTTTTTGACATGTTTAAGCCCTAGCAAAAGAGCTTCATACTCTTCCATATTATTAATGCATCTAATGTTCAATCTATAAGCATGGCCTTCGGCATGATCATTTTCAACGTTATGTATCCAAATTCCAGCTCCTGCTCCTAAATTATTTACTGAACCATCAAATTCTAAATGCCACAGAATTTCATGTTCATAATCTTCATCAACTGTTTTAACATGTTTCTTAACAGGGAGCTCTAGTTTTTCAATTTCTTCTGGTATTTCTTGAATGTCTGATGTTTCTTTGTTTTCAGAAATTTCTTCAATTTGAACAGTAGATTTATTTGCAGTTTCTATTTCTGGTGCTTCTAGTTTAGTAGGAAGGTCAAATTCAACATTATAAAGGATGAATGAATCCATATCAGAATGTACTGAGTAGACAGGGAAGTTTTCAGGCTTCTCATGGCTACTGACTAAATATTTCATCAAGGTCTCTCTGTATAGTCTTTTAGGTTGACCAAATACTGAAATAGTAGCATATGACATATCTAATTGAATATATCCTCCAAGTTTGGCACCCCAGGATCTGGACAACAACATACCATATTTGGGAGGAATGTCTGCAACTACTATATCCATCAGAATAGATTTCGTAGGGTATTGCACCAAAGTAACACACAAATCTTTAATCAAACCTAAACATCTTACCTAACTCGAATCAAATGAAAAAATATCTTTATATGGTCTGGTAATGTCTAGATTTAATCTTTCCATCACAGCTTTGGGCATTAAATTGTGAGACGCCTCAGAATCAAGCATGGCGTTATGAATTATTTTGTCATGTACATTTAAAATCACATAAAATGGAGGAGTTCCTCCACTTTTTGGTTTACCGTTTACTTCAGCGCCAAAAAGTAGCTTGGGTTGATCATCAAAAACGTTTACTGAATCATCCATTCTAGTAATGTTAAGGGATCTGCTGATTTGGATTCTATAGACATCAAGTTTAGCTAATTCTGCTAAGGGAACAACTATCTTTATTTTGCCTATTTCAGCTTCTAGATTGAAAGGTTTTTCTGTTTGAGCTCTAGTATTTTGAACAGTTGGATTTTCTCTAATTTTTGGGTCTTCAATGTTTTTCTCTTTTTCATGAGTGGGATTATGAGTTGAAGGTGTTTCTGAATTAACTTCTGTTGGTTCTTCTACGTTTCCTGCAGGGGGAAAAGTATTAGAAAGTTGTTTAATATTTAGTTGATTATCATACACATCTTCAATTATTGGATTTGCGGGGTTAGGACTTGTCCTAGAAAGAATTTGTACAGGAAGAGTGTTAGTTTTACCTTTGATGTTTTTTTTTACAGCTTTCTGTTTGCTATTCTCTGGCACATCAATCCGTCTGCTTCTCAAATTGTACTGTTTATGAACTTCATAAATTGCTAAATCATATCCTTCTTTAAAATCAAAAGTTTCTCCTGAATGAGTTTGAAATGTTTCAAGAATGTGATTTTCTTGATCATCTTGAGATAGGAGAACTTCTGGTTCATTTTTGTGTTCAGTCAAGTTATTTATTTCAACATCCTCAATTGGTTCTTCGGAAGATGAACCTTCAACAAAATTTTCCTGGAATGGTGGCTTGATGTTTTGGTCAGGGACATTTTTCCCAATATTTTGGTTTTGATTTCTTCTAAAGTTTGGGTTTCTAACAACATTTTGACCATTGCCAGAATACTTTCTTTCGATTTTCTCTACTCTGTCTCCCAGCCTTTCCATCCCGTTAATAATTGCATCCAGCTTTCTTTCAAAAGCCGAAGGTTCTTCGTTTACAGGCATCCTTCTTTCAGCCCTAGCCCTAGCTCGTTTTTCTATGAGGTTAGCTTCAACACTAACAACCATGCTTTGCATCTCTTCCAGATTTTGGGGAGCTCTTTCCCTAAGTCGATATGCTATGTCAGAGTCAAATCCATCAGGGAATTTAACTAGTACTGAATCCGGAGGGGGTCTAAGGTTTTGGGGGATAGCGTTATAGGCTTCGTTGAATCCGATGATATAATCTTGCACTGCTTCATTAGGTCCTCTTTTCAATTTTCCAAAGTCAGATAATATTTGAAGAGGGTATTTCTTCTTCTCCCATCTATTTAAAAATGCCCTATACAAGGCTGGTAAGTCAGCAATACTGTTTGGAGCAAGAGCCCTAAACCATGTTTTGACTTCCCCAGTGAGACTCTGGAAAAAAATTCTCATTCGAACATCGTCAACATCTATTTCATAAAATTCAAAGTAAGCTGTCATCCTTTTGGTATGTTGTTGAGTAGTATAAGTACCTGAACCATCAAAAGGGGTGATTTTACTCTGATAATCTTGAGGCAAAGTAGCAGGATTTCCTGACAACCTTAACGGAGCATATCTATTGGCCATTGGAAGGTGTAATGGAATAACAGGTGATGATGGTCTAGAAGGAGTGGGTGGGGGAGTAGAAGGAGTGGCTTGTCTTTGAGAAGTTTGGGGAAAAGTAGCTGAACTTGGGGAAGCTGCAGTAATTACAGAAGTGTTTGAAGTTTCTTCAAAGGTCTGTTCAGATTGAATGGAATTTTGTAAATGTCTGTCAAGATGAAATGAAACAAATTTCAATTGTAAATCTTCAAGAAATAATGGGTCTGGAACCAGTCTGGATAATTTAGTTTCAGAAAAATTCACAAATAGAGATGTTTCAAATCACTCATCAAAAGGTTCTTCATCAAAATAAATCCACTTTACAGGACAAGATGCTGATCTATAAAGAAGTTGAGAACTTCTAGAACTTTCTTGACTTCTAAGAATCCTAGGAATCAGATTTGGATTTTCGAATATCGGTGGTGGGTTAGGGTCAAGATTTGACCTGGTATAACGAATCCTTTCTAAAGCTAGTTTTCTTAGTAGTGTTTCTTTTTAAGTTTTTTTTTTTTAAATGAAATGAAAATACAACTTCGACAAATTCTTCAAGAAATTAAAGATTTTTAATTAAAATTTTCTCAAAGATTTATTGAACTAGAGAAACTGATTGGATGTTTGAGACCAAAGTTCAGTCTATAAACTAAATCGGAGATTGACTGAAGTAGCATTTATTTACCATGCAATTGCAGAGAAAAAATCATTTCAAAGGCTACCTGGCTAATCTTCAGACTTCGTCTGTAGTTTATAAATCAAACAATAGTAACAATAAAATGATTCAGATCCCCAGTATGGTCACCACTATGTTATCACTCAGATTTTCCTTGAAGTTGTTGGAAGAGGAAAGGGGTCTGAGGTAACCACAAACCAACCTTCAGATACAAAATCTAGCCAATCTATATCCAGAGAGGGCTCTCTCTATAAAATATAGCTTTGTTTTTAGAAGATATTAGGCTAGTTGTAAAGTCCAAGGTTTTGATTTCGTTTGAGTGGTGGAATTCGGTAACTGAGGGCAAGATTAAATAGTTTCAGGCCATTGGGCTATGGAGTCAAAAATTTGGCTTTACTGGATTAAGTTTATCAACGAAAGATGGCTTTACAGGGCAAGATAGTCAAAACAAAGAAACAATTATAGAACTTAAAGGAATGAAATGAGTTTAGAATGGATGAAAGGCAATTAAGAATATTTCAACATATCTATGAGAAAGAAAATGAGCGATTACCAATAAAGAGCAATTAAGAGTTCTTTACTAAGTAATCAAATGCTTAAACCAGAGAAACAAGAGAATTAAAAATTCATTGTTTATAACTGGTTTAGAGGAAAACACTTAGAATAATAACAATTGAAATCATAGTACATTTAAGCAATTTCTGATTTAATCCTTTTTGTTCGTTATTCATAAATGAAACACAGTGATATAGTAAATGTATATAAAACTTAAAACACAGGATAGAAATGACTTATTGATCTGTATTTCGACACATGAATCCTGTAAAAAGTCTTCAACATCAATTCATCATCTAGCAAGCTACGAAAAATTTCTCCAACAGCACTTTATTCCGAAAATCAATGCTACAGCAAAGTATATGAATCCACCCTCAATAAGTCAATTGAGGGCTTATTTATACAAAAAATCATACAAAATATCTCTTAACAAAACGAGATATAATCTAAGGTGACTCACAAATAAGTTACAATAAAAATAGAGACAGATGGTCTCATAGATAAGACAAAAAAGCAACTAATGTTGTGTTGTTTCCTCCTTTTGAGAATGTGCTGGAGGCAGGACCTATATTTTAGCTCATCGTTGTCCTCTTCAGTAATTTTGTTCTAACTGACTTGCTTCACTGATACTCTTTGTTCTTACTGATACACTTTAACTGAACTGGTACTCTTTGACCTTTGTTTGTCCCTTTATCCTTTATATTGTAGTAAATAGGCAAAATTTCATATAAGGATAAATTTCACAAAAGTTCCAATAGATCTTCCCACCATTTATCTTCTGCTATTTTTTTCCGTTGAAGCTTCCTCAATGTTTCATCAGCCTCGGTATATCTGAAGAAATTAGGCTGATTAGGAAACAAATGTCTTACTTCATGTTCAAGATAAAACAAATTCTCTAATCTGTCATGAAGATTCCTTCCTGTAGGTAATGTTGCTTCTGATGAAATGGTTGAGGAACTAGCAATGAAATGATTGTGAGCATGTATGTCCAATTTCCTAACATAAGTTTCTAGGTCCATTATTTTATCTTCTGGAATCATAGGGCTAGGCAACCCTTTATTCAATAAAACATTAAACCTTTCTCTGAAAGCAATTATTTCTGCCTGCATGTCAAAGCACCTTCGTTCCAAATTTTGCATAAGAGTTCTTTTAGTAAAAACTCTTTTTATTTCTAAGATTGTTGCAGTTCTATCCTGAATACCCACTTCTTCAAGCTGCTGTCTAGTTTGGGTGTTTAGAAACTGTATAAGCCGATTGGCTTCCTCAGGCCTATTTCCTAATTCTTCTCGTGTGTTTTCAACTTCATCCAGAGCTGCTTTGACCAAATCATTATGTTCGTACATTATCTGAATTGAAGGCCAGAGATATTTTATTGACTGGATAATATTATCCCAAAGAATCTCATTTATTTCTCTCAAAGGCTTCTCCAATGTGAGATCCTTTTCTAATGCTTTAACCAATTTTTCCAATCTCTTGATTTCTCTTGATTTGTCAGCAACACTCATTTTTGAAAGATCATATCTCTGTTCTAAATTGATAAGCTGTAACTTTGTGTGCTGAAGTTCAGTTACTTGAAGTTTCAAGTCATTCATTTGTTTTACTAATTGTTCTGAACTTAAATTTGAAGTGTCTACCTGTGATGATTCTGCTGGCTGACCTGTTGGCTGTGTACCTGTAATTGCCTCTGTTGTAGATATTGGAAGAGAATATTGTTTGTCTTTCAATGCTTGCTCCAGCTCTTTTTCTGTTTCAGTCAGTTGCTCATTCATTTTCAAGAGCAACTCCATCATTTCTTCTTCAGAATTCTTCTTTATTACTTCTTCAGTTTGAGGATGTCTGGAGGCTGGCAATTTCAACTGCTTTCTCAAAGCTGCAATGTCATCATCTTTTTTCTTGATTAGAGCTTCTATACCTTTGACATCCTTTGGATTGTGTCCCAAACCAATTATTATTTCTTCCAATGTTTTTATCCTGTTGTATTTGGCTTGAGAAGAAGCCTTTTCAAGCTGTAACTGTGTATTGGTGTTTTCCAAAGAATCCTGTAACCCGTGAGCTGCCATTGCCTTATTAGTCAAAGTAGAATAGATCATTTCCCCAGTCTGCTTATGTAACTCAATCTGATATAAAGGATGGATATCCTTTTTTAGGACTTCAAATTTTGTCCTAATATAGTCAACAGTTGTTTGGGGTTGTTGCACTTTGGGTTTGAAATGGCTCATTATCATTTTGCCCTGTTGGATGTCAAAAGTTGACATCAATATTTCTTGATTCTTTGGAGCCATTTTCAGATATTGATTATATACTTGAATTCTCAGTGGATCATTCCTGGCCTTGATATTGATAAATGTCTTCTTTATATCTCTTGTATCTTTAACTGGTGTTTTGAAAGAAGATATTTCAACACTCTGTTGCTTCTGTAGCTCTTTCCTTTGTGAGGTAGTGGATGCTCCACTGACTGTACCTGTTTGTTGACTGCCCAATTGTTCTGGTCCTTGACTATCAAGGATTTCATCAATAGATTCTACTTCTGGAGGAGTATTCAATTTCTGTCTCTTGGCCTGAGGCTGTTGTGAAGATCCAGTGAGAGGGGTAGCAGCTTCAGCTTCTCTCTTTTTTTCCTTTTCCACATTTAATGGAGTCTGCAAAATTGACATTTCTACTGGATTGGTTTGAACGGAAGAAACCTGTACTTGATCCTGTCCCTTGGAAGTTTGAGGTTGTTCTGTCATAGTGAATGTTTCTTTAACTTGTGTATCAACCTCTTTCTCTTTTCCCTTAGATGATACTGCAATGTTTTCTTGTAACTCCTGCTGAATAATCCCAGTTGAGGAAGGACCAACTTCTGATCTTGGTACCTGTGCAAAAGAGTCTAGGTCAAGCATCTTTTCAAGATCTTTCATAACATTGTCTACATTGACTTGCTCAATATCCTGCTCTATCAATGTTCCTTCTATCCATTCATCTGTATTAGCATATTTTTCAATCTCTGGGATTCTTTGATGTATATATGGTGCTGATTTATTCTTCATTCTTTTATCACAAATGAAGTTGAAGGGGTCATAAGGCACCCAATAGTAACTCTTTTGTAATCCGAAACGGTCTTCTAATATCTTTTCAGCCTCTTCACCTGCATCCCTAGAGTTACAAATAAAGGGACCTAATTGACTTTTGATCCGAAGTTGAGCCTTCTTCTTTGCATTACAAAAATGAATTATATCAGAATTGTTCATTTGCCTGAAATATTCTAAAGAAAAGATTCTCATGGGGACATATTTTGGCAATTTGAAGGGACACAATTCACATCCATAGATTCTGACTTCTGTGTGATTTTGGTATAAGTACCAATCACCAAATTTATATTGTTTTGAGAGCTGCAAAGTTTTCTTGATTTCATTGCTGAGTCTTGGAGGAGACACTCCTGTCAACAAGGTGGTTGCAGGATGTATGAAAAGATCAATGAACTCATTATAGGAATAGGGAGAATCTCGAGAACTATGAATGATGGCTGACCAAAAGATAACAGATCTTGGATTCCCTTGGGCATCAAGCTTCTTGGTATAGAAAGAGAAATTTTCAGACTGGTGATAGAGCATGAGGTGATAGATGATGGAGGAATATTTGAACACCTTCTCATTTTATAATTGCATGAATTGATCATGGATTTTATCTGCAGTGTATGATGCAAAGTCATACCTGACAGCAGGAGGCTGTCCAACGGTAAAAATAGACAATACAACTAGAGTTAAATGGTCAAAATATTCACTGGTGTTAAAGCCCATTATAAAGGATATCATTTCCAAAACAAGTCTACCCTCCTCTGTGAAAAAAACATACCCATAAGGGGGAGGGCCTTTAGGCTGATGATCAGGCAACATAAAGGTCTGGCAGATGTGGCTTAATTCTTCATGGGATAGTTTGGTGGATTTTTCAAGTAAATATCCCATGAACAGGGGAGTGAGGGCCTGATCTGGTTGAAAATGTAGCATCTCATTGATAGACTGAGCAGTAATTGGGAAAAGGATATCTTGATTTGGGGATAAGACTACTCTTTGGTTAGGATCATAATTTGCATGGCAAAGATGGATTATTTCAGGGAAAATATGGACAGAGGGAAAGAAGTACCTGGGAAGATTAGATTCCCATAACCCAATCATATCCAAGCCATTCAAATAATTTTCTCTGCAGCGACAAATTTTTTGAAGAGGACTATCACTAAAAGCCAGGTCTTTAATTTGAAAATCCTTGTCGACTAATGATAAATAATCCAGGTCTCTGTGAGGGGCGTTTAATTGGGTGACGTTTAAAGCCACATGAACTTCCATTTTTGGTTCTTGTGGATTCAAAAATGGAAATTCGGCTTATGGTGAAGAATTGAGCAAAATTACAGGTTCCGATGGGAGAAACAGGTACAATTGCAGATTGGGAATTCAATTACAGTTCTCGGGATTAAGGAATGAACTAGAAATTAATCTTAACTCTGTTTCAGTGAAAGAAAAGGAAAGCCGATTTTCTTACAGATTTCAGCGCGAATTTAGGGTAAATACCTGTTTTTCTTTTGGAGATAGCAGGTACTGGTTAAGGTGAACAATCTTCTGAGAGGCTTGACTGCAATTTTCTTCGACCGGGTAAAGGTTGGCGAACTTCAGAAATTTGAAATTCGAATTTTCTGCGTGGAGGGTGTATTCGTTCACTGCATACAAAATAATGAAAATGGTGTGAATTTTGTTTTATCGACAAAGTCAACTAGGGGGGAATTTTTTTTATTAATTTAATAAATGACGTCATAATGTACAACAGATGAGTCACGGGAAAGGGTGGTAAGTGGTTTATTCCGCACCACTTTTGAAGGTAGGCGGTTTTGGGCGAGGAGGCAACGACGACATGTGGCCAGGGTACTATTTGAAAACCGCTGTCATTTCGCGCGTTAAATTTCGGACTGGGGATGGCCAGTGAAATTGACGAGAGCCGTCGATCTTGGAGTGGGTGATCGGACGAGGGACGGGATAGGGAGTTGACAGATGTTTAACGGGAGGGACCAACGTGATTATTGGTTTAATTAATCATTTCAGGAGCATTCTTATTGGCGGGGATCGGTTCTTAATTAACCATGAGGATTAATTAAGTCCTTGTACGGCGGATGGTCGGGGGTGAAAAATACATGCGGGATGAGTTTACTTCAAAGTTTGGTTTTAATTAAACTTTGAGTTTTTTTTTTTTTTTAAACACATATTCATATGTTTAAAGGTTTTTCATATATTTTTATTTATACAATAATTAAATCAATGCGATTTATTTACTGTAGGGGGGCGGGAATAATATTAATGTTATATTTTAGCCAAAAGGGGGTATTTTGTGGGTTTTTAATTTGAATAAAATAGGAATTAAATACTTTTGGCTAAAAAGTCATAATATAAGGGTTTTGGAGATATTACTATAAAAGGATTTATATGAAATAGGAAAAGGTGATTTTCATAGGGAGTTAATATGTAAATTAGAGTTAATATGACAAAGGGACAATGTAAACTCAAAACACTTAAATATAACCAAGAAAGTGAAGATTCAAAAGTAAATGGCATTATTATACTTTCATCACTTAGACTTAGAATAAAAGTGATTTTGAGGGCTTTTCATGAAAGAGGTGAATGAAATGTGATAATGGATGATTTCTAGGTACTTATCATTTTTTTTTCCAATTATTCGAGATTCTAGTCCCTCAGGAGAGTCTGAAATGCCTTGAGCCCCTCTAATCTTCAAATACCTTAGCACTTAGGGAAAATTAGTGAATTCTTTAAGGAAAAATGAAGGGGAAGTTAATAATTTTGACTTTGCTTTGCTGTGAACTTTTTCCAATGTAGTATCTGCCTTTGCACTTGTGATGAAAGTAAAATTGAACACATTTGGAACCATCATTCATCACATGTAGTTCTGCAACAACATCTACCTACCCTACCTACTTACTCTACCATTTTCTCTTCTTTATTAGGGTGCACTTAGACTGGCAAACCCTTATCAATATTCTTTTTCTTTTACATGGCAAACCTATCTAAGTCTACACTTATTACATCCAAGGGCTCAGATTAAACTGTTGAGCACCTTTTATTAACTCTACCTATCTACTTATCTGCCAAGATTAAACTGTTTGGCCAGATATTTATTCTCTATCTCTAAAACATAAAATTGAAAAATGAATGAGTCAAGTTTAAACAGTTTGACTCTTCATAAATTGTGGCAAAAGTTTGACAAGCTGCACACAATTTTGTTTATTACAAAAAATAAAATAGTAGTGGCATTTAGACTTGCACACTTTCCTGGTCTATTTTTGTTTGGGGTTCATTTCTTTCACTTTTTTGACCATTTTATTCTTTTTACCCTTTGATTTTTATTTTAGGGTATACCCTCTTTACATTTTTTAAATTTTTTGATTTTTTGATTTTTTAAGAATATGGAACACCTTTGCACAAGAAAAAGGTTTGAACATATTACATAGTTCAACAAGTCAATCATGAAAAATGACACATATTGGTATATGAGTCGCAGTTTTGTAATTTACCTCAAATAAAACTTTTGGATCCTATCTCATCTTTATTTTGAGTTGTCATCACTTATCCTTTGATCCCATCCTCCCATTGAAGGTGGATCTAAAACCTTAGAATGGTAATTGGATAACTACCAACTTACCCCACTCCTCTATATATTTACAACTTTCCATATGAAAGAGGTTGGATTTTGGAGAGTTATTCTACCCTTATGTTGTTGAGGTGAAGAGGTATTATTCCATGCATTTAGGATGATTGGTGGTGCATATTGTGACAAGGAAAGGACAAGACAACTTGGAGGATCTCTTCTACAATATCAAAACCTATTTGTGGTTGTAATCTCCTTCCATTTATATTAATTCAAAAAGTTCTACATTTTCCTATATGTGATGTCATTATTTCATATATTCCAATACCATGTTGTTCTATTTAATAGAGTACTTATATGATACTACATAGATCTGGTAGCTTCTTGGCTTGTGTTATCTGGTTTTGCATGTTCTAATTTTTGAAATCATATTTGGAATTGGAGCATTCAAGTTGAAGGAGTGAAGCATGCGGAAAATTCCAAGTAGGCTTCATTCTGTCATATATTTACTTTAAGGAAAGCATTGGGTTCCTTGTCTCTCTATTATTCTAGGCTGGCCACCAAGCCTAGGGTAGATATCTTTGTCTGCAATCATATATCCCATATAAAAAACTGGCAACTCCACTAGGGAACATTGTATTCCCACGGTGGTTTTCCTTCCCCATTGTGTTTCATTGCCTCTTTGATATACCTTTGTTTCTTTGATGCATTAATAAAAGACCTAGAAAGTGATTTCATTGATAATTTTTGTAATAGAATATTCTAGCCTTCGACAAATGCTCCCACAGTGCCTTTGACAGAATGTTGCACCTCACCCAAGACTATTTTGTACCAGCGTTGCAAAGGATGGGTGCATCTTCTGCACTAGTGTTGGCCCCTATTTTTTACACAAAATTTACCTTTTTTTTTTAGTGTCTCTTTGACCATCCTACTTCCAGTCGACCTTCCCTAATTCTTGAGTGTCTTGTGGCCTCTATAAAGAATCCATTTGGTTTTTGTTTATTTTTTATTCCCCCTGGTAAGAATTGGTTTTTACTTTTCTTTTTCTTATCATTTGGTTTCTTGAAAATTGATTTTATTTGTTCTTTGATCTCTTGGATGAATTATTTTTCTATTCCTCATTCTGAAAAGTGAATTTGAATCAGTGGTTAAACATTTGCATCTTATTCTTATTCATTTCAAAATTTAAGTTTGTTTAAAAGAAAAAAATTTCATGTGGGATTTAGGGTTTTGTATGTGCAACAATACAGGTACAGTCACATTAAAAGGGAAATTTAATCTTGCCTCTTGTTTGTTACATTTTGTATGTTGCATATTGATTGTTTATTCCCTTTCGCAGCTATATTTTCATTGAAAGAGAAATAATTCCATTTTCCCTTGCTAGATTTTCATTTTAGGATATTTGGGTGAAATCTGCGGTGAGCTCAAAACTTAAACTTAAAAAAATATAAACAGTAAAATTTATTAAATCAACCTGAGGATAATTTGTAACATTAACACAAACACATAGATATCTAGGCTAGAGATGTGTTATGATGTCGTTAAACATAGCAGTTGTGGTTTTTTTCCAGCGTTTCATCATGGGGATGATATACCCTTCCACATATGTGAGGGTGTAGGATCATTCTCCATGTACCTTTGGGTATATTGGACATTTATCCATGCACGTAATGTATAAGGGAACTCTCTCATCGAACAGTTACGCATTATAAAACACCACTATAGACTTCAATCCCATGTACCGTCGAGTATATTTTAAGAGTTCCCTATAGGTTTCTATCCATCCATAGGTAATTGTGTCTGTTGCCTTCTATACTATGATACACGGAACACAACATTATTGGATATTCGATGACGTACATTAAGTCCTTGGTTCGCCAAGGTGTATAATGCAGTTCATGGTTTCTTGGTAATCCTTTATGCCTAAATACCCTATTTTTTATTTATTTATTTTTGTGTTAGTAAACTTTATTATCCAATGTGGAAGAAAAAAATCCCCCACCCAGTCATTCGCGTAGAATGCAAAATAAGCCTCCTCTTCCACCAGAGGCTACTGTTGGTTGTTTTCAGAAGCATAAGAAAGCACAAACTACCGATTTAGAAAAATAAAGAACTAATTTTGGTCCTCCTCTAGATATTTATTTTCCAAAATTATATGTCCCTCTGAGTTCTGAGACCGAGATTACATATACTCTTGACGGTGAAATTGACACAATCAAAACAAAATTCCCTAAAACTTTTTTTCCTGGGGTTTTTGAGCCTGACTTTCCTGAGTTAGACACTTTTATTCCTGAGGTTGTCAAACCTGAGGAGCCTCAGCTATATTTACCTATTACCTCAAGGCCTTCCTCTTCTCTTGCTTTGTCTCAGATATAATCTATATATCTTGGTCTGAGTGATGAAACTCTTACATACGACCTTGTGAGTATTGAAGAGATCTCGCAAGAAGTGCCTCATCCCTCTAATCTTGTTCATTGGGAGGGAATTTATTTCTATCATACTTGTCATGTTCCTCTTCAAACTTTGAAAAAAAATCCTTTTTCTGATTCTTTGGACTTAACCATGGATATCTCACGACAATATTCATCAAGATTGTTAACCATAACTGGAACAAATCCGACCTCTCAACGTGTGTCCACCACTATTGTTGAGACATAAAAAGTTTCTTCCACATATATGTCTGCAACATCACCAGAAACACATCTATATGGTTGCCTATCCATCCCACCAGGCTATTAGTCTTTATCTGGTACCTTTTCTAGTCCAACTTCCATTCCTTCTCCCATGTTTTCCAATTCATGAATATCAACAGGTACTTCTCTTATGAGTGCCACATGGTATGCTCCTTCTCCTCTGCCACTTATACCTATATTTGAGTAGCAGCTTGTACCATTTTTTAGTGGGGCAAGGTTACCTTCAACACCCTAACTCGCCTTATGTTGGGTACCCTCTATATGGATCACAGTTTTCTTCATAATCCCCTCGTACTTTGGCAGGGGGGGAACTTGTTGTTGGTATACCTCAAATTATTAATCTACCTCATTATAGTCCTCCTTATCTTGGAATGGCTGCTATTGCTTGGAAACCTACTTTTCCCATTAAACCTGGTTCATATTGGGACTGATTTTTGAATCCGCAACCTGCACCATATTCTCGAACTGGTATCCATCCATTAGCACCCCAACAAGTTGAAATACATGTGATCCAACCTTTACAAGTCTTCATTTCCTCGCATTATTTTCCAACGATATATGGTACTTCCCAAGTCCCACTTACCTAGCTATTACAAGGTACCTCACACTCTCGGTCCCTTTCACGGGGTACTCCTTAAGTTTCGATAGGAAATATTATTCACACTATGGTGCAATCCCAACTGAACCCACCTTATCATGTAACATTGAAAACTCCCATTGGGAAAAAATATGGTCCATATCAAGGTATTTCTTAAGCACCTTTTCAAGGCAAACAAATCCAAACCCAACCATTCTAGTAGCTTCATCATCATCATGGGGCTGGGAAACAAGGTCACTTGTATACTCGTTATTAGAATCCTCCTTATCCTAGTACCAAGGTTCCTTATTATCAGAACCCTCCTTATCCAAGAATGCAAGCTCCTAATGCTCAAGCAATTCCTTCATATCCAGTTAATACTCCTCTGGAATTTAATCAATAGTTTTCTTTTGTGGCTACTCTCGAATTTCTAAACTTAACTCAGCTCACTAATGTACCCATCACTCATTCACCACGGTTGATGATAATTCCTACTAAATTGCCTTCGAATATCCCAAAATTAAATTGAAATTTAGGAGAAGACTCGTCGACGCACATTATGACTTATCATCTATGGTGTTCTTCGAACTCCTTGAACGATGATTCCATTCCACTTCCTATTTTCCAATGAATGCTTACAAGTACCGCAACTAAATGGTATATTTAGTTACTTAGAGATCTACTCCATGATTTCAGCACTTTGTCCACCACCTTCCTCACACATTTCCAGTTTCCCATTAGATATGAAACTGGACAGAACTGTTGACCGAATTCAAACAATCAGATTCCACTCACATCTTAGATCACATTCATGAGTGGAGGTGTCTTTGCTAATTGGTCAAGACTTATGTTCCCGATCAGTTTTTGGCAGAATGTCTCACCAAATCTGTTGTCACCCATAGTTTTTATATCGAAAAATCCCTTTCGTGGACAAAATTGATCTCCTTATAACCATAAAGGAAAACTAGAAACAAACAGACATAATATTAGCTCTTTCCCTAAGCTAACTTCATTTAAATCATTAAAACTAGAGAATTGGAGTGATTCTCTTACCTCTTATGGAAATTATTGATGAACATCCCTAATCTATCCCATTGTAGTTCCCAAATTCTTTGATGGAGCCTGCAAACACAAATATAAAAAGGATCAAAGGCATATGGAATATAATGATAAAAAACAAGCTTAATCTAATTATTAAGGAGATTATAAATTGAAGTTATCTTAATGAATACATAATGATCATGAACACATATAATTCCAATAAGACAACACAATGAGAAAAAGTAGCCAAATGTATTATTCGAATATAAAAGAAGATCCTTACAACCTATCCTTGATGTTGTGAAGTTTCCTCCCAAATGTCTCTAATATTTTTCCTTGGATAATAAGCTTTCCAATCCAAAATTACCAATGTAATACAACCATTTGTGAATTCCCCTAATCCTGAAGTCTCTATTCAATTTATAGGAAAAATGGAGGAGGTTTCAGATCCACAAAAGAGGAATGAGATGCACTAATAGTAGGATTATGGTTCTATGATCCAAGGGAATTAGATCCTTGATTTATAGGAAAAATGGAGGAGGTTTCAGATCCACAAGAGATGGATGAGATACACTAATAGTGGTATTATGGTTCTATGATTCAAGGGAATTAGCTCCATGTTTAGAGGGTTCTGGCTAGAACAGATATGACTCAAAAGCTTCTAGATGGGATATATCCGCCCAAAAATGCTTCTAGAACTTATTTTTTTATTTTTACTTTCCTTTAAGTCATTTTTGAATTCTAAAATGGAAAACATAGTGCAATTATGCACGGGTATTAATGGAAGAAACAACGCATGCACATAAATAGACTAGAAAAAGTGTGGAAGTCATGCTAAAGAGGTCAAAAATACCTTTTCCCCAAAAATCATGATTTGGTCAAGGAATATAAATGTTTGAATTGCAGAGGAATGCATTGGAACATAAGTATTGATGGCGATAGATCCATTTTAATTTTCAAGTGCCATGGTGACAAAATAGCAAGTAACAGTAAAAAAACATGTGGCTAAAGGTGAAGTCATGACCGAAGAGAAAGTTATTGCTTGTGCACTATATTTGGACCTTGTCTATACCCAATCAGGTACACTCTATGATAATATATCGAACACTATGAGACCTTAAAATACTATTACTCATCCACCTGGTAAATAATATCATGCTTTTGATGGCGTGATTGGTTTTGTCAGTTCGGATTTGGTGAGTAAACCATATGGTGTTTCTCTTAGAAAATCTACTCAAAACCCTCAATCCTATCCTCCTGCGGCTTCTGCTTCTAAGATAAATTCCATTTCATCTGATAAAGGCAAGTCTCTACATCAACCTAGAATCAATAAGAAAGGAAAAGATAATAAAAATAAGGATCCTTTGTCACAGGATTAAAAATCTAATTAGTATTCCGATGAGAAGTGAAAGCCTCATTACCCATGCTTAATTTTCAATGAGGATCACTTTACACATGATTGTCCACACTGGACTGAAGTGAATCAGTTCCTTAAATATTCCACTTCTCTTGTCATGTTTACCGACCCATTTCTAAATTAGGAGTTCCACATGGTTGCCCGAGACCCTTCTTCCTCTAACACAGTTTTGTTGCTTTCATCCTCGAAGATGAAATTTGACCTTATGGTTTCCACTCGAAATAAGGACTATGGTAATGTGAATCCACTAAACAGTCAGGCTATTGATCAATTTACTAATTTAGCATCACCTTCATCTTATCCTATTCCACCTCTTATTCTTACATAATTGACTATCAAAGTTATGAAGGGCGTTATTCAGAAGTCTGATTTCAACCCTCATTCAAGAGTTTCCAAAAATTATAACGTAATTGAAGACTTGGCTCATTCTCCATCAACTATGTCAACTCTTGAGGTGTTTCAAAACTTCCCCACCTAAAATAAGTCCTTGTTTTCAGCTATCGGATGTGTGGATCCATCAGATTCTAATCTAGTGGTTTTCTCTCATGAAAACTATAACCCTCGGCTTTTAGCTTAATTAGCCTTTATAATCCAGGTCATCGTCTTTGGTAAGAAAATTCATCGTTATATTTTGGACAAGGGAGCCTCAACCTGCATTATATCCTTGTCTTGCTGGAAAGTGATTTTTTCACTTTAAATAAGTCAATCAACCATCATATTAAAATATTTCAATGGAAGAACATACAAACCTTGTGGGATTTTGAATTCCCTGCAAGAAGAATTAGGGGGAAATACCGTCTCTATAGAAGTAGAATTTATTGACGAACCTCTTGATTATAATCTTCTAATAGGATATACATGGGTTTATGACATGGTTGTTGTCAATTCGACTTACTTTCATATGATTGAATTTCCTTATAAATATAGGATTGTGTCCATAGATCAACTCACCTTTTTTGCCTATAATTCTCATGTTACTGGAAGTGTCCCTATTATAGGGGAATCCCTACAATCCTATCAGAATGTCGAAGTTGGATTGGCGAAGGATTCATTACTTATGGGAACCTTTTCGCTCCCCCCTCCCCTCCTTCATGACAACTCATCTTCGGTTCCTTATATCAACATGATATCATCATATACTATCGTGGTTGGTCCATGGATTGTACCTGATGAAACCAACATCCATTTTTTTGGTGACTGAATTTCATTTAGCATTGTTGAGCTAGATTAAAAATCCATCTATTTTGCTTGTGTAGCTTATACCTTCTCCTATATCAATTCGGTAGATCGATCACTGGATTATGGCACACCTTCTGATATTTTTTGTCGCATATTCTCTACCGATGAAAGAAACATGGATATCATGATGCCATATGATGGTTCATGGGATGAACATAACCATCGTTCCTCCTTACCATATTTCATTGAGGATAATATCAACGATGAATATTTGCATAATTTTTTCGAACGTTTTACGAATTATGTCTTAATTCATGAAGCCGACTCTGAAAATAACCTTTCGAATATAGAGGAGATGATACATCTTGATATTTATAATAAAATAGGCATTGTCTAAAATATATAAATTGGAGCATATTGTTCCCCACCCAAGATCGAGATTTATTAAGCCCATTTTCGTGAGTTTTGAGATGTCTTTTCCTGGACTTATGAAGAAATTCCAAGCACAGAATTCAAATGTATCCTGATTCCAAACCCGTATGGTAACACCTTCGTCCATTCTATCCCAAGAAGGCTACTGGGATTAAGGTTGAAGTTGAAATCTTCTTCAATTTGGTTTCATATATCCAATTCTTTTAACATGTTTGGTATTGAACTTCGTCCGTGTCATGAAGAAATAGGGAACGATCCGACGATGTGTCGGTTACCGGGATGTGGTTTTTTCTTTTTACTAAGCACAAATATCTAACCCCATTTATTTACTAGATTTTTGATGACTATGCTAGCTATGAGACATATTCATTCATAGATGGATTCTCGGGCTATAGTCAAATAAGAATCCTTCTGGCGGACCAATCTAAGATTTCATTTTTTTTTCCCTATGAAAATTTTCTTATCATAATCTCCCATTCATCTTAAAGAACGCAGGGGCCACATATCAATGTAAAATGGATTATGATTTTCATGACATTAAACACGTCATGCAACCCTATTTAGATGATCTCCTTCCTCATTCCAAACATCAGTTTGATCACTTGATGCATCTTCGGGTTATTTTCCTCTGTTGTAAACACTATAACATTCGAATGAACCCACAAAAATTTTTTCTTTACAATGGTTCTGTTCGAATCTTGGGTTTTTTAATTTCAAAAAAATGAATTCATATTGATCCTATGAAAGAGCAAGAAATTGTCGACTTACCTGCACCTTCTTCTCTTGTTCAGTTACAAATACTTCAAGGGAAATCTAACCTCCCGTGGAGGTTCATCCTTAATTACAATGATCTGACCAAAGGATTCACTCACTTACTGAAGAAACAGGTACCTTTCCATTGGGATGGCATTGCTCATAAATCATTTAATTCCCTTAAATATGTACTAGTTTGGGCATCTCTTTTATACACCCTAACTATCAGTGCGACTATATCATATACCTAGTTGCTTCCATTTCTACTATATATGTGGTATTGGTCCAGGAAGACAATATTGGGACTAAAACATCCCATTTATTATCTAATTCGGAACCTCAGTGATACCCAAATCAGATATACTCATGTATAAAAGTTGGCTTTGGTGGTCGTTCAAGCCATCCAATGGTTTCATCATTACATATTTATTTTGAAAGCTATGGTCGTTTCATATTGCAACCCTATGCCATATATAATATCACCTCAATTTTTGGGGGCAAAGTACTCTAAGTGGACCGCTATTCTCCAAGAGTTCGACCTAGAGTTCATCAAATACAAGTCGAATAAATCCCGAGTTGTTCGCTCAATAGGTCCTGACCCAGGTTCGGAGGCGAAGGTTTGCCAAAAAACCCCTATACTACTGGCCCTTTTGGAAGTGACCCATTTGCGTAGGTCAAAGTCTCACCCAAAGCAGTATGGGAGGGTGCTAGAACCAGGTTTCCACACCCTGAGAAAGAGTATGTAATAACGCAGGCCGCTATTATTAGATCTACACATAAGGGTGATTTACAAGGTTCTAGAACGTAACTAGACTAAATTTCTTATCATATCTACTCTAGCAAGTTCGCATCCATGTGCGTATCATCAATTACAACCATAAAATAGCATAATCGCAGCCAATATTTTCAACACAGATAGTTCGCGTTCATTAACAGAGATGCAATCAGTAAGTGAAACAACAGTCACATCATAGTAATATACTAAGTGCAGATACTTTCATACCGCAGAGATAAAATAGACAAGTTTGCAGCTTAATCAGACAATCTTAGTTCGCAACAATCATAACAGAACAGATCTAGACAACATCATATGTTTCAACAATAATTCACATATATTACTTATTAAAATCCTCTTACATTCCCCAAATACCACCTACACACATAGCCAGCAGGGTCCGCACACAACAGGATAGAGGATCTCCTTGCACATAGCCAACAGGAGTCCTAACCCAAACAATCCAACCCAAGATCTAGCAATTCATACTTCGCAACAATCTCTATTCATCCTCTACCTATCGACTCAAAAAGGCTCAACTATTTTTACTATATTAGCCTATGCATCCAATGGTTTGCGGACTCTTGGTCTACCCTTGACCCACTTACAATGCATTAGGGGCTTTAACCCACCCCAAAAGCTCTGCTTAGACAAAATATAATAAAAAATATACAAAATGGACTAGATTCACAACCTTGTAGGAGACCATGTTCCAACAGTCTCCCAACACAATCTTGTGACTCATCCCAAGTCACTGAGATGGTGGTTCTCCACCTGCACCTGCAACAGTTTAATCGCTTCAGCCAATGGGGGCAGTACGGCTTCGTTTTGGGTAGCAACATTCTGGGTGATGTTAACCAATTTCTATGAAATCGAGCCTTCCATCGTACCGGTGATACTTTCCAGAGTCTGGTTGAGCTGCTTCACGGCTACATCAGCATCCTGCGATAGTTTAAGGGCATCAGTAGCCCAAGGATTCAGGCGGTCGTTGAGGGTATTCTTCTTCTGTCAAAGCTCCTTTATCTTAGCTTGGAGGTCTTGGCTGGTTTGTAGTCATGCCAAGAACTGAGAAGGAACCAACATGGATAGGGTGGCTTCCAATGTTTCAAACGTCTACTCTTTCTGCCGCAGGGCCTGGGTTATTTCACGTAGGAGTGGATCGCATTTGACCTTGGTCCATAGCTGCATGGTAGTTTCCAGTGGTTGAGCACCCTATGAGATCTACCTTGTGATGATGTTCGTAGCTGCGGTTACCAGTGTAGATAGCTGGGCCCACACCTCTGGAGGTGTTTCGAGGTGCAATTTAGCCTGTAGATCGGCAATCTTTTGCTCCATCCATGAATTAACCTCTGCAACCTCTGTTCGAGATGCCTTCAATGCGGCGACCAACCCCTCAACATTTTCCTAGGGTATAGCAGTAGCCGGTATCTCTACTGGAACTTTTGCGCAGACCTGGTGAATGAAGCTTTCAAGCTCCTTATGCTACGTGGTGGCAAGGGCGATTGCGGTGTTGCTTTCAATGATCGTTTTCTTAACCAAGACTAGTTGTTGGTGAATATGCAGGTCGCAGTGTTGAATCTCCTAAAATATACCCATGTGGAGTCCCTGCAAAGCATCTTGGGGTAGTCTAGCTAAGTCTAGTTGTACCTCCTGACAACTATGGACCTACGTGGTCAGGTCAAGCAGACTAATCATAAGGGCAGCTCTAGGCAAAGGGCATAGGCGGCTTTTTATCATTGTGAGTGTAGCACTGCTGGTGGTTTGCGGCGTTCGTACTAAAGTCACACTAGTGTGTAGTGTGTCTGTCTTTAGTTGAAGTTCACAGAGCTCGGCCTGTAATGTGGTGAGCATAGCCTTCTGCTATCCTTTGAGGGCTTCCCATTGATCCTGCATGGCTAGAGATACTACATCAGTAATCTTTTCAATGTCATCATTGGTCAAGGTGATAGTTTCATCATGCTTTGTCTGCTGAGCACACTGCTTCTTTCGGGTTCCTTTGGCAGGCTCGCCTGTGGGCTTCATCTCGCGAGGGGATGCAGTTCCTCCTACATCCCGTCCTTTTGTCCCTAAGTTGGGCTGCAAATATTTCTATGCTACTACTTCGGTGTCGTTCTCATCAGTCCACTTCTCTTGCACATATTTCTTCATAGCCAGTTCTGTGTCCTTCGCGGTACTTTTGTTGAAGCCTCTATGTTACACAGTAATTTGTCACCATCCCTGAAATACCCATCTCGCCCATTGGAGGGTCGTTTCTATGACCAATAATCAGTGTCATGCCTTGAAAATACCATCATTGCATCCCTTTCCATGAGGAAAACATTCCTTCTGTTGATCATTTCCTGAGCAGACCCCTAAAAACACTTGTTTTTTCCTTGGCGCTAGTAGCCCGTTATGTACTCGCACCAATGAGGAAAATTAACACTGAACCCATGCCAATTGGTGCTCTGTCACAGTTAAGCACTCGCACTAATCTACTTTTGGAAAATTTTGTAAAAAAGGAGGCGAAGTTTTGATTACAACAACTTCGTGGATGAGTCATCAGGAGTGGTTTCGACTGAATAGCCACGGCCTTCCTCCTTTTGCCTCTTGTTTCCACCTTATGGGGAACCTCCCAAGGGATAAGGCCTCCCTTCCACTATTGTATGGATCCCAACCTACTCCTCTCCTCTATAAATATAGCCTTCATCCATTGCTGAATGGCTGAATGGCTGAATGGTTGAATCTCCAAGTTCCTAAGAGCCATCAGAGCCTTATGCTGCAAGAGCCTTGATTCATTCCATTAAGGCCAAATACAAGCAAGGAGATTATTGTCAAGACATCCGAAGAGAGAGGCTTGTCCTATCCCCGATAGGATTTTTTGAGACGTGTTCCGCTGGCGACCCTCCGAAGGAGAATTCAGCGTCAGAGCCAGGTTGTATCCTCCTTTGATTGATTAATGATAAGCGACTATTGGTTATGGTTCCACTCTTGTTGTTGATTATGATGATGAGTTATGTCTTCTATGACTGACATATAGTTGCATATACTGAATTTTACACTTGCGTTTGTTTTGTTTCATGCATGTGCAAGTGTCCGATCACGGAGATCGTGAGGATTGTGATCTGCCGGAGCTAAGGAACGGGAGTGCTACTTTCTCTACAAGCGACAGCGTTAGATTCCAGGTAAGCCTTCATCGCTAGTTGGTTTATTTGCAATTAGGAACCTGCACTATAGCGTGAATGATTGTTGCTAGACCCAGTCTGGGCTAGTAGGGATCGCCTCTATCCGCAGAGGGGATTTACCTCCACAAAAAATTGGTGACTCCGCTGGGGATCGTTGATTTGGAGCATTGTCTTGTCTTTTCGGTCGATTCTTGACTTTGATTTCTTGATCAGCTCTTTTGGTTTTCTTTTTTCTAGTGTACAACCTCTATTCAGCCCCCAGAGGATCAAATCTGACCTCTGTTTTTCCGAATTTTCATCTTTTCATGGTTGTCTTGATTGGCACAATTTCCAGCCTGACAGTTGCGCCAATTGGCGCAGGTTGCCAGTTCATCACTCGCGCCATCCCCTGTCTAGCGCAGATTACAGCCAGACAGTCGCGCCATTTCTTGTAGGTGCTAGGGTTTACCCTTGTTTGGAAGTTTCTTTTGGTCAGTACTTTTCTTCTGGGTTTGTTTTAGATCCTGCTTGAAGTGGTGAGTCTGGTCTTGGTTGGGAGAAATTCTTTGTTTTTTTCATTTTCAGGCATTGGTGCTTGTTGTCAGTTATCAAACCGCGCCAATTATCCATTGGCGCTAGTTTTCAGTGAGCAAGTCGCGCCAGTTGGCTCTAGTTTTCAATGATCAAGTCGGGCCAATTTCAGGGTGTGTGAAAATTGAGACTTTTTCCCTGAATCCTTCACTAGTGTGTCTTTCCCTTTCGACCTTTCCTCTGTATGAGCATAGATTACATTGCTCATTGTTTGGAATGTCTTCTTTCCATGATTGTTTGATGTAAAAGGAAATGAATGCCTTGTTTTCATCTCATGCTTTGGAAGTCCTCTTTGTGTTTGACTTCATATGTCTTGTCACCTTTTGAGGGATTTCGTTACAAAGTGTTTTAAATAACGATTGCATTCTTAGTGTTTGTTTACATCTCTTTTGCATTCTTCCTTCATTAAGAAGATTTTTGTTTATTTAGTCTTCGTCTCAAAGTGTTCTTTTTGTTAAAATGCATTAGATCACATTGCATTGAAAAGTATTTTTGAAATTTATCATTGAACTTAGATTACATTGTTTAATGATCAAAAACTAAAACTCGCTATGAGTGCATTCTCTTTCATTGAAAGCATGCATTAAGTAGATTCTCATTTCGTCAAAAAATGCATTGAGTGCATTCTTATCATTTGAAAAGAAAAAGGAAATTGTGCATAGATTATAATTGCATAGTTTTCGAAAAAGAGGATTTTGCATAGATTACATTGCATTGTTTGCATCGTTGAATGTTTGAAATTACTTTTGGATAGTGAAAGTCATCTAGTTTGGAAAAGATTTCATTTGCAGTGTTGTTTTATGTCACATGATTGTTTGAAGCTCTTCCCTTAACTAGATAGCATTCATCGAATTGAAAAGTTTTCTTTTCTCATATAGCTGCGTATAGGAGATTGTCAGATGACATACGGTAGGGCCTGAAAATTGAAACATAATTGAAGATAAACCATAAAATTCATTCAATTTACACTAAGGCAGCATTGAAACATTAACGCAACATTTAGAGGTCTAGGCTAGTGACATGTTCTAGTGTCGTTAAACCTAGTAGTTGTCGTTTGCCTCTTGGATTTAGACAGCATAGTACGGACTTGTGCTCCCCGTACCGTCGCGTATATAAAGGGAGACCCCACTAGGTTGCTATCCTTTATTCATAAGAATCCGAGTCTGCCACCTTATACCTGTGATACAACGGACACAAAATTCAAGGAGATTGCCTGCACGTACGTTAAGTCCTTGGTTGATTTCTCTTTCATTTTGAAACCAAGGTGTATATTGCAGTTCACGGCTATTTGGTACACCCTTTGCCTAGCATTCCTGACTAGTCATTTCAATCTTTTCTGACTCTTTAAATTTGAAAAGGTCATCAAGCGCTTGTCCTTTCATGCTTGTTTCCAATATGAAAGCAATAGAGTCACCTTTTGCCTGTTTCTTGACTCTTAAAATATAAAACGGTAGAGTTTTGTTTATGTTTTAAAAATTAACTGCCCACGAAATATTCCTGGTTAAAGTTAGTTTCCTTAGGGTGTTTTTCTGAAGATCATTTATGATGGAAAATTTTTCGGAATTCACCAACCAAGGAATCCCCTCCGATGGGAATCCTGGTCCTTTTCATCCTTTTGGAAATGTTGGTGCTCCTTATATGGCAACGTTGTCCCTTCCTGGGTTAACTGTTGGGTTGCATGTTTGGTTGTTTCCAACCTCTGTGGTCCCGAATGTCCCAGCTACTGTTCAACTGTCTCCTCCGCCTGAACAACGTCATGTTGATTCTAAGGTGGACCTCTCCCCTTATTCGCCTATTTCTGCGTCCTCCTCTTCTACTTCGCCTAGTGAAAGTCTAGATTCTAGTAACCAGGTGGCTAAGAAGAAGAAGAAGAAGTCCGATAAGAGAGAGGCTAAGGCTGCAGCTACTGCTTCCGAAACATCTCCTCTTGATAAACCTTCCAACCCTCCATGGAAAGTCAAATACCCTTGCATGTTGTGCACGGGAGACCATCTTCTGCGAGATTTCCCTGGCATTCCCAAGGTGCTCGAAGTATGGTTTAATGGTCGTCCACCGTTACCTTTGGCTTCCGGGAGTCAGGTTGGGGGCACGTCTTCAACTGGTACTGGTAAGGCTCCTAAGAAGCAGGGTAAGATTACCAATCCCTGTAAGTTTTGTGAAGGGCACCATGCCATTCACCTTTGTCCATATATGGATGAAGTCAAGAGAGTTTTGGACAACTCAACTATCTCTACATCATGCCTCCCAGATGGTTATAAACAAATTTCTTTGAGTCCTCCACCATTTGATCCTATGATTGGTCAAGAGTCATCCTTGGTCGATCCCAATCCCTCGGAAATTCAAATTCAGGAATCCATTCTCGACCAACCATTGGTCGTGGGATCGGTTGATCTGGCCCCGTCTGCGGTGCACCAGGTGTTTTCCATTAAGAGTGGACCTCACATACCTCAGGTTCTTCTTCAGATTCCTCGGATTTGGAGAAAGATTCTCCTGTCCCTATACCTCAAGAAGTTGCTCCCCCGCCTCCCGTGATGGAGGTTCAGGAAGATTCCCCTCCCACCTTCGAGATGGAGGTCGTGGAGGATGCTCCTTCTTCTTTCATAACACCAGGGGAAGACCATCTCGATTCGATGGTAGCCCCTCCGAGTATTTTGGTCGCTTCCTTTGATTGGAGTCGATTTTTAGGATACCGCCTTCCGTCTTATGTGCCTTTCGAGATAACAGTACAAGCTTCTAGTCTGGTCGTACCCAGCACCATTATATACGAAGGCGTGTCTGTTAATGTTCTATCCTTGACTACCTGGCAAGCTTTCGGTTCACCGTCGCTTGCGCCCGTTACGTAGAATCTGTTGGCGTTTAACAGAAGAACTAGTCAACCATTAGGGATCCTTCCAAGGTTACCCATTACTTTGGGAGGTAAAACCGTCCATATGGACGTGATGGTTGTTCCAGGACCCTTGGATTTCAATCTGCTCTTGGGGCACGATTACACCTATGCCATGGGAGCACTTGTCTCCTCCCTTTTTCGTGTGGTCTGTTTTCCACATGAAGGATGGATCGTGACCATTGATCAGCTTTCGTTCTTTGGTCCTGATGTGGCAACTGGTCCACCATCATCCCTTCCTGATTTTTATCCACCCATTGTATCTGCCCCACTGCAGGTCAACTATGTGGCTACTTACCCCATGCCTGTACCCAGTGATTGTGCCATTGTGCATCAGGTGCTGGGGGCATTGGGTCCTAACTTCCAGGATGTTTTCCTTCCATCGGATGTGGAACTCTTGGAAGCCATGACTTCTTATTCATTATGATGAAGTCAGTCGGAGCAGAGTTCCTTATCTTGTGTCAAGCTCCTTAAAAAATGAAACAAGGTCGTTGGAGCATGGTTCTTTTCTTGTGTCAAGCTCCTTAAAAAATGAAACAAGGTTTTCGGAGCGTAGTTCATTTTCTTGTGTCAAGCTCCTTAAAAAATGAAACAAGCTGGCTGGAGTATAGTTCCTTGTCTTGTGTCAAGCTCCTTAAAAAATGAAACAAGATTGTCAGAGCAGAGTTCCTTGTCTTGTGCCAAGCTCCTTAAACCATGAAATAGGGTGTATGAGGATAGTTCTTTTTAAGTGTCAACCTCATTAGAACAATGAAACACGTTGTTGTTCAATTCGAGTCTTTGATAAGATCTCGCAAAATCCCAGTCGAGTCTTTATCTTTATCTCGTAACTTGACCCTTCACTCCATCTGCCTTTCATATGGATTGAATCTTGGGGGGCATGTACCTAGAATTGAGTCACCATGCTGGGGGCATGCTTAGTTTTTCAAGCATAGTTTATCTTTGTTTCAAGCTTGTGTAAAAATGAAACCAACTTCAAGCAAGTTTTTCTAATTTCAAGCTTGTGTAAAAATGAAACCATTCCCATTTTACCTCTTGTGATTGCCATTTTATCAGCCTATTTTTGCCAAATGAGCCTTGGTTCTCTCATTCCATCGTCATTATCTACTTGGCCGATCATATGCCTTCACTTGGTTGTTTCACCCATTCCTGAGGAACCGCTGTGATGAGTGGTCTTGTTAGCCAGCCTCTTAACCTTTACTTGTTCTGATTAGTTCCACCATTACCAGAACTAGTTGCTACCCTTTATACCACTCGTTCCTCCAGGAGGAGTCACCTTTCAGCTCTTTTTTGACTCTCTAAAATTGAAAATATTGCTGATTCCCTTGTCATTTTGATCTCGTTAAATTGGTTGCAAAACGACATCTACCCAGTATACGTTTACCCCTTTTTAGGGCTGGGATAGATTACTTACGAAAAAGGAATACCCTAGCCTATCGCGACTAGGAGGCTTTCTCAAAATTAGTTTTCTACCTTTTCAGATCTGAGAAACTATTTACGAAAAGGGACCTTTGGAGTTTACTTTTCTGCTGTCTTTTCAAACTCTCTAAACATGAAAAGATCGTCATTCTTCCTTTTCAGACTTGTTAAAGCCCCAATGACATCGAATCCGGGCCCGTAATGAAGATATGTCTGTGTTTCTCCTTCCTAGGCCTCGTTAAATGTACTAGGATGGGTTTGTCCATGGACGGACTTGTATGATACATATGGTATCCTTCCTTCAAGCTTGTGTAAAAATAAAGAGGTATTCTGCTTTAAATGGTGGGGGAAAATCGAACTAGTATCATGTGGTCGCATTATGTCACTCTTAAAATGGCACTTGTTCCGCATTCATGTCAAAGTTGGGGACATCTCATCTCATTTTCTGCTTACCTCCGTCCGTGGTTTGGGTAATCGCTTTTGACCTCTCATCTGCTCTTTGCCTCGTCACCATGACCTCTGATCTTTTGATGTCAAATACTGGAAAATCCACTGTCGTGCCACCAATATGTTCAAGAGAAGTTGACCTCTGCAAGTACCAACCTTCCTCTGATTCTCATATGATCCTGATTCACAAAGACATTATGTTCCTTTGTCTCGTGTTGATGATGTGGAAAACACTATGGCCCACCTTCAATCAAGATCACTTCCTGTCGACTCCATCTCATTATCCAAGAAGTTGATCTAGAGACTCCCTTTTGGTACTTTGGAGCCTACATGCCTTAATGGCAGGTTCTTCACATTCGATGTGAGGTTTTCATCATTGGCCTCCGATCGAGTGATTCTACGGTGTTCAATGCGGGCCCACCGATTCACATTCCGTGGATTGTACCCTTCGTAGGACCTTGAGGGCCATTGTCATTATTGGTGGTACCTCTCGCAATCATAATGATTTTCATCATCGTCGAAAATCGCGATGTTCTTGCGTGTTCAACTCACCACATATTCACACATGCTTGAACTTGTACTTGCTCAAAGCCGAGATGGAGCGCAAGACCCTGGATTCCCGTATGTTATAATCCAGGCTAGGCTATGATTGTGATTATTATGATTAGTTACATGACTCACTGATTGGATGGCTGCGACCATACCTGAGTCTATTTATCGATCCTCACTGGATGGCTGCGCCCATGCCTTGGATCTGGATTATTGTATACTATGTTATGGATGGATGTGCCCATACCACATATATATCATGTATCTGAGATATCACTTGTATTTCTCTACGCAGGTTTTCCGACGGCGGTGTTTTCAGTTGGACACGTTCTCGTAAAGCATTTCACCCCTCTCTCTCTTTCGGGCCTCATGCTTTAGGGGGCATCTGTTACACAGTAATTTTTCACCATCCCTGAAATCCCCATCTCACCCATTGGAGGGTCATTTCTGTGACCAATAATCAGTGTCATGCCTTGCAAATACCATCATTGCATCCCTTTCCATGAGGAAAACATTCCTTCTGTTGATAATTTCCTGAGCAGACCCCTAAAAACACTTGTTTTTGCCTTGGCACTGGTAGCCCGTTATGTACTCACGCCAATGAGGAAAATTAACACTGAGCCCATGCCAATTGGCGCTCTGTCCCAGTTAAGCACTCGCACCAATATTCTTTTGGAAAGTTTTTTAAAAAAGGAGGCGAAGTTTCGATTACAACAACTTCGTGGATGAGTCATTAGGAGTGGTTTCGACTGAATAACCACGGCCTTTCTCCTTTTGCCTCTTGTTTCCACCTTATGGGGAACCTCCCAAGGGATAAGGCCTCCCTTCCACTATTGTAGGGATCCAAACCTCTTCCTCTCCTCTATAAATATAGCCTTCATCCATTGCTGAATGGCTGAATGGCTGAATGGATGAATGGTTGAATCTCCAAGTTCCCAAGAGCCATCAGAGCCTTATGCTACAAGAGCCTTGATTCATTCCCTTAAGGCCAAATCCAAGCAAGGATATTATTTTCGAGACATCCGAAGAGAGAGGCTTGTCCTATCCCCGATAGGCTTTTTCGAGAAATGTTCCGTTGGCAACCCTCCGAAGGAGAATTTAGCGTCAGAGCCAGGTTGTATCCTCCTTTGATTGATTAATGATAAGCGACTATTGGTTATGGTTCCACTCCTATTGTTGATTATGATGATGAGTTATGTCTTCTCTGACTGACATATAGTTGCATATACTGGATTTTACGCTTGCGTTTGTTTTTCTTCTTGCATGTGCAGGTGTCCGATCATGGAGATCGTGAGGATTGTGATATGTCGGAGCTAAGGAACGGGAGTGCTACTTTCTCTACAAGCGACAATGTTGGATTCCAGGTAAGCCTTCATCACTAGTTGGTTTATTTGCAATTAGGAACCTGCACTATAGTGTGAACGATTGTTGCTAGACTCGGTCTAGGCTAGTAGGGATTGCCTCTGTCCGCAGAGGGGATTTACCTCCACAACACTCTAATATCCTTAATAGTGACGGGGGGACTTACTTGTGTTGTGCTGGCATATTTATGGACTTCTGCCCTAGTCTTGAAGCCAATCTTCCATTGCGGGGGCTAGAGTGCAATAACATTATCAATTTCTTCGTCTGCGACCATATAGGGGAGAGAAGTCCAAGATTTCTCCTTTCGGATCTGAATCTGTATGTTGTGCTTGGTGACCTAAAAATTCACGATGCGCTTGTACCTGTCGTAGAATATGGGTGATAAGCGTGGTCGAGAGTTGATGGCAACTACCACACTGCTCTGGAAGAAGACCCAGAAGACTTGATTTTCCTCTATGCGTTGTGCATCCTTGGAGTCCCAAAAGTGTGCATAACGGGATCCTTCAAACATATCTAGGGTAAGCTCAGGGAGGAAAGAATCTGCAGGAGCTTCCCAGGCGATCAATTCTATGAGGAACAGCAACCATGAATAAAAAAATACATTCCCTAAGTCCTGGGATTCTCGGATATTGGCCAAAAATTCGTCACATAAGTACTGAGCCCAATTGAAATGGACCCCCTTCCCACATAGGCCTGCTAGTTGGATCACATCGCCGGGGACGGTGGCGACTTGGAATTTCCGCATCAACTTGCATGCCAACAAAATCGTGCCCAACTGCGTAGTAGGATCATTGATAGATTTTTTGATAAAGCCTCAGGTATTATGCTCCACCTTGTATTTTTGGTTCACAAATTCAGCAGTCTCGGCTTCGTATTTCTTACCCACTCGCTCCAGATGGCTTGGTCCACTCATCAGGAGAACAATAATCCTATGATTCAGCGTAGCATCAATAGGAGTCTTGTCCTGGATCCAAAAGTAGCCTTCGGGAATTAGGGCGAGCAGCTGTTGTGCGAGTCAGCTCGTAATATGGTAATGACCAAAATGAGGCATCTTGAGTAAGTTCAGGAGACTGGACCCAACCAACCCACACACCCAACGCTAGGGGATGACTGTAGCCCCATTTTCATCATGAATTAAGTCGAGGTATACTGCAGGTGCTAGCTTAGGGAATGCTTCGAAGTTGGCTAGGTCGTTATCATCAAACTTGACCTCATGAAGCTTACCAAAAGGTTTGCCAATACTGGGGACCTCACCTGGGGTCAGTGGCATCTGCAGGTAAGTGATCAGGCCATCAATATTCTTCGACATGCACGCTGATGTCCTGTGTGGTCGAAAAAAGGGAGGTAACCAGTGAATTGGCTCGATGGGTTGTGCTTCCTCCCGAGATGCATGCAGGTTTACGGTTCGCGGGGAAGTTCACAGCTTTCCTGCAGCCCATTTCGTGGGCTTCGGGGGCTTTACGGAGCTTTGTGCCTTTGCTTTTCCTTTCCTCATGGTTGGGCTCAACATGGAGAGAATATCTTCCGCGTCAGACTCGATTTCCACCACTTCCTTAGTCCCATGTTCTACTTAAGTCATTGGTTCAGAAGTCTCAGCAGGGTTTGTAGTCATCATCCCGGCACAAAAAACAAACTTCGGGTTGCTATTGTTTGAGGGGGTAGGTCACTCAGACATGAAGGAGATACTGTAAACACAGAACGTCTTGCAGCACCAAATAGTCACGATAAGATATGCCAAGTACAAGTTATACAATTGATATGGAACCCTTGTTGGGCAAGCTACACTTGGAACTTACCATCATGTAAATGATAAAAAGTCTTCCACAATTGCCTCATTAAATTCCAGCCTCTCACTCCATTCAATGGTAGATTTTTCATTTTACTCAATTTGACTCTCCCAATAGGTATTTTTCGTAGCTCTGGTGCGCTAAATGCACACCTCCACTCCCAACGCGCCTGTGTGCATTCAACGGGCCTACTATGTGCATGGTGGTCCAGCCAATGTTCCATCTGCATTCTAAGTGGGCCAATTTTTTTCTTTACTAGTTTGAAGTGCCCTTGACATTCAATGTCCCTGCAAACTAAAATGGCCTTGCGAAGCAGCACTTTCAGAGGCGCTATGATCAATGCGTACTCCTGCTTGGTTTTTATGTAGTAGCCAATGAAGTGGAGGAGCGAGCACAGTTGTTTCATAGCTGTAGGTGATGTCAGATCCGTAGCTTCCACAGTATCCACCATCTTAAGAGAGTTTCTGTAGGAGATGCATCTATCATTCACGCACCCTTTCCCACCAGTGGTAGTTATCTTGTGCAAGTCTATGCAGCTTCAAATTACCAGTCTAGGTTGTTCCCTGTGCAAGTGAACCAGAGGGTCGAAGAGCAAGAGTAACATAGTCCGACATGCCCCCCATTCCTAGAATGTTGCCTTACGCTCATCCCACCACTTCACAGGTGTTGCGCGTAGGGAGAGATTGAGGGCCCATAAGCTTCATTCCTTTGGAACTTCAGCTTCGAATACTTGCAAAAATTCCTTAATGCTACCAGAAACATCAAAGTAGGGCAGATATGTTACTTCTAAGGATATATATCAGAAATCCCTTGAAATTTTGAGACATTGCAGCACGGATACGTCGTGCAACCGGTTTTTCCAATTTTCCAGTTCTCTGTTAGAGTCAGAAAAATAGTTGCTATCCTTTTCCCATTAGAGCATACTATCAGCCATAGGGTTGATCCAATATTCATCCTACATAGTTAACTTGTATATGTGATCTACCTCCTCATCGATACACACTGTCTCCGTATACCTTTCTCCTTCTGCTGGGTCTAAAGGGACTATTACCCGTATCGCTCCGTTCTCAAATACCATGCTTCTCTTCTTCAAGTTGATAATACCGCCCATGTTGATGGCCCAATCTAACCCTAGGAGCGTAGGGTAAGGGTCCACATCTTCCACAATCTAAATGACCTCAAAGTCGGCCCGGACCTTAACTCCTACAATATCCACTACAATCTATGATAACCTTCCTAACGATATGATCTTCTGCTGATTGGCCATGCATAGCTAGATAGTTGACCATTCCAACTTGGGTTCTCCCATGAGCTACCAAGTTTGCTTGGGTAGCACATTAGCGTCCAACCCTAGATCCAAAATAACTTTCTCCATTTCATAATCCTCGATTTGTGTTGTGAGCCACATTTCCCTAACAGTGTGTTTACATCCTTAACTTCCAGGGGTGGGTTGGTTTTCTCTGTGCAGTTGTTTAATAGTGCCTAGAGATTCTCAACGGCCTACTAGTTGTGCAACAGTTTCATGCATACTTGTAAAAATGGTCGGACCCCCTCTTCTTCATTGGTGGCCGCAAGGACCTGCGAAGTAGATTCTTATGTGAAGTCCTGCTGAGCTGCAATAAAGGTTTCCCTTCCCTTTTGTAGGTTTAGGCCCTTTGATTTGATGACCTCTTTCCTAATCAGAGGCTCAGCCACAGCTTTTCATTCCCCCCCTGATGGCTAGGCTGCTACGAGTTATGATATTAATACCTAGTCCCTCGTTCTGAGGCTCCGTCATAACCCTTTGCACATTCTACATAGGTGTTTGTTTTTTCTCCTGCACCTTAGCCATCAAAATCAAGAAGTCCTCAATCACATGATCTAGTTGCCTGCAATACCTGTAGGATTTCCTTGTAAGGTTCGAGAAGTCCCTTGAAAAGTGACCTATCTCCCTGTAGTTATAACAGATTAGTTGGCCTCTTCCCCTACCTATGATTCCACCTTGGCCCCCTCCCCTACCCCTAAAGAGGGAGCCCTCGATACTAGAGGGGGTCCTTGGGTGACGAAGGATCTGTCTGTACCCTATATATGTTTCCTCAGTCTATCAGCTGATCATAAGTTCGACAGTTCTTCTCATCATGCCCCACAGACCTATAAAACTTGCACCATTGTTGCTTAACCTCCGGAATACAAGCAGCAAGGTGAGGGCAGTGGTTGGTGTGCAACGCGATAGTCATCACACCATAGTACCGACCTACACCCCGCAGCTTCTCCAGGGCACAGTGGGCTAGGTCCTCCAACCTGCATGTAGTCTGCTAATAGCATACAACTATCCTTGGTGTGGCCATTCACCCTACATCATATGCACCACCTGTCAAGGCTAGCCTCTGCTCCTCGTTCCTTTTGCAAATTCTAGATTTCTATGTGCATTGCTTCCAGCTGGCCTTATATCTATTGGACACCCAACTGGGTTTCATCTCGTGGTGCAGCCTCCAACTTCATTTCTATCTCCAAGGCCTTCTCCTTCGACTCAACCTCTCAGTGACTCATCGGTATGCATAGGTGGGGCAGCAACATAGCAACGAACCACTTCGCATGTTGCTTGTCATCATACTGGAATCCTCCTTATCTGATTAATTTTTTCAATCGTTGATTAGCTTCCCATACAGGCATAGATGCACCTTGTTTGAAATATTTCAGTTTCTTCACTATCTGGGAGTAGGCCTTAGGCTTCTTGAACTATTTCTTCAATGTTTTCTTAATGTCCTCAGTGCTCACGTTTGCATGTTGGTCGAGGTATCCCATGTACCAGTCCAGTGCCCTTCCTTAAAAAGTAAGAGATAGTTGTGCTCTTTTCACAGCATCACTCGCTACATTCTGTGTAGTGCATACAGACCCTGTAACAAACCAGAATCGCTCCATATATTCATCCCCCACACCCTTGAAGGTGGGTAACTTCATCATGAAGCCATATCATCTTTCGGCGGTGGCAGAGGTGAGTTCTTGCCCTTACGAGGATTCGAAGGTGGTGTTGATGGAGGGCTATTCGCAGAAAAATTGGTTACTGGACTATAGACAGATCGATCTCCCTCTTGATTAGTTGTATAATACTTACCATTACACGTTGTACCCTCACTTTGATTGGATCTCATTCACTCGGTATGGCTACACAGGATACTTTTGTCACACAATAAGATCTTAATCAGTAACGGATAAGGTTTTAGAAACTTACCCCAGAAACGCTTGAAGAACCTTCACTCCGCTTCTGAGTAGGACACAAATTTATCGATTGCAAATTCAGTCACAAATCCTCCTATCACACTGTCCACCCAATGATCTACCGTGCAAGTAATGGTATTATTAGTCTTTTCCAACTGCTGGATTAGTTTTGGAGTCCACTATGTGACCTGTTCGTCTTTCCAACACTTCTAAAAAATGACCAGCCTTGTGAGCCACTCCTGTAGCTCGATTGAAAAATTTACGAAGAAAATCTCATAGATTTCCAAGAAAATATACTTATTTTTCCACTCCTCCGCAGTTAAGTTCGCACAACGATTTTATTTTTATAGCTAATTCCTAAATTTCTTTTCAAACCATTCGTCGATTTATTTCTTTTCAGGCTTCCAATATGGCCTTAGCATTACCAAATCTCTCCCTCAAAATACTACCAGTCCTGGCAATGGAACAATTTGTTGGCTCGAGGGGTCCTGACCCAGTTTTGGAGGTGAAAGTTTGCCAAAAAACCCCTATACTACTCGCCCTTTTGGCAGTGACCCTCTTGCACAGGTCAAAGTCACACCCGAAGTAGTATGGGAGGTTGTTGGAACCAAGTTTCCGCACCCTGAGACAGAGTAGGTAATAACGCAGGCCACAATTACCAGATCTACACAGAAGGGTGATTCGCAGGGTTCCAGAATGTAACCAGACTATAGTTCTTATCAAATCTGCTCTAGTAGGTTTGCATAAATGTGTGTATCATCAATTACAACCATAAAATAGCATAACCACAGCCGATATTTTCAACACAGATAGTTTGCGTTCATTAACAGAGATGCAATCAGTAAGTGCAACAACAGTCACATCACAGTAATATACTAAGTGCAGATACTTTCATACCACAAAGATAAAACAAATGAGTTCATAGCTTAATCAGACAATATTAGTTCACATCAACCATAATAGAACAAATCGAGACAAAATCATATGTTTCAGCAATACTTCACATATATTACTTATTAAAATCCTCTTACATTCCTCGAATACCACCTGTGCACACAACCAACAGGGTCCGCACACAGCAGGACAGAGGATCTCTGTGCACACAGCCAACAGGAGTCCTAAACCAAACAACCCAACCCAAGATCTAAAAATTCGTACTTTGCATCAATCTCTATTCATCCTCTACCTATCGACTCAAAAAGGCTCAACTATTTATACTATTTCAGCCTACGCATCCAATGCTCCACAAATTGTGGTTTGCAGACTCTTGGTCTACCCTTGACCCACTTACAATGCATTAGGGGCTTTGCCCCACCCCAAAACCCCTATGCTAGAATAAATATAATAAAAAATAATAAAAAATATACAAAATTGACCAAATTAGTAGCTTTGTAGGAGACCCTATTCCAACACTAGTTTTCGTCGAGCTTATGTGTGACCTTCCTTCCCCTAATTTTGAACCTACATGTGATTATTTTATCCCTGGAAAGTCGTTCTTTATGCTTATTTCAACTGACCCGTGTGGTATGGATATTTTTGGATATATCCCCTGACCTAGATTTTCTAGCCCAATACCTCTTTCTCCGAGCCACAACATATTTGATACCAATCCCGAAATTACATCATTATAGACGACACCCTTTACCGTTGTGGTATTTATACAATTCTACGGAGATGACTCACCCTTAAGGAAGTCGAGAAAGTCCTTAATGAATGCCATTAGGGGGCATGTGGAATACATCTATGTGGTTACGCTACTTCACATAAGATCTTACACGTTGGTTACTTTTTCCCCACTATCTTTCGCGACTGTATCCTCGTTGTCCATAAATGTCATGCATGCCAGATCTATGATCATAATATTTGTGCTTTGCTTGCTCCATTGCATCATGTTTTCATTGTTGGTCCTTTTGAAAAATGGGGCATTGACTTTATGACATGTAACTCTCACTCGATCGAGGGAATTCTTATATTATTATCATTATTGAGTACTGTACTAAGTGGATTGAGGAAATGCTAACATTTTACAATGCTGGAAAAATGACTGCATAATTTTTCTTCAATCAAATTATTGCCAGCTTTGGTGTACTACAAGAAATAGTTACAGATCATGGAAAGCATTTACGGAATCATATAATAACCTAATTAGCTGCTAAGTTGGGACTTTTTCATTAAAATTTCAATCCATACTATCCATGGGATAATGGAAAAGTTGAAGTTGTTAAAAAATTTATTAAAATTATGCTTCAACATATGGTAGGGGTCAATAAGCTCGACTGGAACTTGCTTCTTTACGTCGCCTTGTTGGCATACTGAACCTCAATTAGGACTACTACTAGATTCACACCATTTCAGCTAGTCTATGGTCTATAATAAATCCTCCCCATCGAATTTGAAATTCGATCTTTTAAACTAGTTTTCAAACTTCTTCCTGCCACCTCCGTAGAGGAGGAGCGTATTTTACATCTAACTCATTTGGAAGAAACTTGGTGTGATGTTTCTTTAGCCAATGAAGCTCATTAAATATGCCTCAAGGCACAATATGAAAAAAGTGTCAAGACTCGACTTTTCTTGGAAGGATACCTAGTTCTCTTATATGACCAAGAGGTCGATAAGTTAGGTCCAGGAAAGTTCCAACCTATCTAGTTGGTTCTGTACATTTTCAAGTGAGTACCTGAAAAAGGGGCCTATGAGTTAGTGTATTTTGATGGAGTTTCATTGGTGCAACCTAGGAATGTGTTGTACCTCAAAAAATACTATGCTTGATCTCATGCAAAGTACACTGTGTACATATTGTCTATAGGCGTGTTTGAGTTTTTTTGCAGTGTGTCTATTCAAAGTTTCCCATGCTTTTTGTTGATATCAATTACATTTGGTTTGCATATGTCGACATCTCTCAAACCATACATTGTTTTTTTTGATGATGCGTGTTATCACTATGATGGTACCAATTGGGCTATTCAATGGCCATCCTAATGCAACTATTTCAAACCAATTTGGACTGGAAATTAGCCCTTCCAACTAGAGAGGGCTCTCTCAAGGAAAATATAAAATATTCAAGATAAAACTCATATTTGCAGATTGATATGAATTATGCAAAAGGAATTATTGACATCTATGTGAAATTGTTTATGTTATATTATGCAATAGATCGAAAATATTGCAATTAACATAAACGATATAAGCCATTAAAAACACATTTTAAACATATCAACACGATAAAATTTAATAAGGAGTTCACCAGAATTCCTGGCTACGTCTCCTGGTCCTTTAGCTTCCAGTGCTAACTTTTATATTATGTCTTCAAACGCTATACAAAAATGAGCTCAAAAATTTAGACTCAAATGATGAAATAGACCTCACCATGATGACTGGATTAGAATTCTGGTCAAAATGAGTACCCATTTACCTATGTTTGGCCATAGTGAATTCTAGACCCCCTGGAAAGTCAAAAACCACTCTGCCTTTCTGCAAAACTGCCTCTCTGCAATTAAAACCGCTTCTAGAAATTATGTGTTGGTTTGGGTGCATTTGGCACCTGCATAATTAAATAAGAGAATTCTAGACCCCGTGGAAAGTCAAAAACCACTCTGCCTTTCTGCAAAACCGCCTCTCTACAATTAAAACCACTTCTGGAAATTCTATGCTGTTTTGGGTGCATTTGGCACCTACATAATTAAATAAGAATCGGGTTGATGGACTTAAAAAGTCTGATCTGTGGCGCAAATGGTCTGCGCTCTTGTGTGAAGGCATTGGCATATATAATTTTGGAGGGTCGGCGGTTCAAACCTCTGCCTGACCCTTTCCGTCAAACCTCTGCACTTTGCAACCATATATAGTAGTAATGCTGTATTAAAACCTTAGGATAAGGTTTATCAACCCGTCTGTTTGTTACATTGTATATACATTAAAATGTATACGTGGTGGCTTTTACATTAAGGTTCGGTTCTTATGTTACATTGCATATACATGAATATATATATATATATATATATATATATATATATATATCGAAATATATATACGGCGACTATGGTTCCGACATATCCCATATATGATTTATATAGTATCATATATATGCAGTGGTTACATTTATATAGCTCTGGTGATCACGCATTTAATATATGCGATGTCATTTATCTGTTACATACACCTTAAATAAGGTTTATCCTATGGTTTAATGCCAATACATATGCCGTCATATATTTAATATAATACCTTTGATTCAAAAGCCAATTGAAATGTTGGCCCAACCAGTGTGTGGACTCTAATGAAAACTTATCAATTTGAGAGGTCACGGGTTCAATCCTCCCCAACCTCCATAATTTTTCAAACAAGGTCAAACTGGGAAAAATCCAACCTGCCACATGTCAGCTCCGGATTGGCCCATATCAACCAATCATATCTCGACATGTCACTGAGATTGATGACATCAGCCTGAACAAATGGCACATTCCCAGGATGAAACATGTCCTGCTGACATCACCCTGTTTACTTTGACTTCGACTATTGACAGTTTGACTTTGACTTTTTCCATTTTGCCCTACTCTGCCCTGAAACTTTGACTTGCCACATCTTCCTCATATGAATTCGGTTTCACGCATTGTTTGCATTGTTGGAAATCTATCGACGAGCATTTCAACTTGATTCCCTTTTCAACTACATTTGAAGAATCTGATCTAGAGGAAAAACTAAATCCATTTTGGATCACTCCTCCCCATTGGAAAGCTTTTGGACCACCAAAATTTGGTTTTAGCTATCGAGTAAGTGATGATATGCTTCCTTCACTTTTCCAATTTCTATCCATCGTGCTTTACTTGGATTTTTACCTTTAAGTCCAACTCGAAGATACTCATCTTCTCCCATCGCGAAGTCCTTATCCTCCTATCGAGAATTGTGTCCTCCTGTAATTCGTTGAGATACTTTGGTGAAAAATCTTCAATGGAAGGTACCTGAATTTTCTCTTCTGGATCTTCAATCATTGAAGGTTCATACAATCATAAGTTTTCCACATTTAAAATGGAATAAGTTTTCATATAAGCTGGTAGATCAAGGCGGAAAGAATTCTCACCAATTTTATCAAGAATTTTGAAAGGACCATATCTAATTGGTTTTAACTTTTTACCTTCCCCTTGAAGTCTTTCTTTCCTAATGTACAACTAGAGTTGATCACCAACTTGAAAACTATGCTCAACTCAATGCTTTTTGTGCCTCGCCTTATACTTTTCTTGGCTCTTTTCCAGTTGTTCCTATACTTCCTGGTGAATTTTCTGGATATGTTCAATGAAATTGTTTGCTTTGTCCACATCGTTGTGTCCATCAACTGCTATGTCTTTACCAAACACAAAATCCAAGGGAGACTTTGGTTCAAAACCAAAACAAGTCTTAAATGGATATCTCTGAGTAGAAGAACATTTTGCATGGTTGTAAGCATGTTGTACATAACACAAATTTTGATCCTAAAGCTTGGAATGCTTGCTGCAATAAACTCAAAGCAACCGTACCACTGTCTTGTTGACCACTTCTATCTAGCCATCTTTTTTTGGATGAAAAGTTGTGCTCTTCTTTAACTTCGTGTCCATGAGTTCCCATAAAGTTGGACCAAAAGTTCCCGACAAATCGAGAATCTTGATCAGATACAATAGAAGTGGGTAACCCAAAGTGAACCCATAAATTTTGGAAGAAAAACTTTGCAGTTTGTTCAACTGTGACCTGTTTAGTACATGGAGTCAAAATACACATCTTACTGAACCTATCAACAACTACATATAAATAATCATGACCTTTCCTAGACATTGGCAATCCCCCAACAAAACCCATTGATAAGCTTTCCCAAGGACGAGAAGGAATTGGAAGTGGATTGTACAAGCCTAATTTTCTATTACTTGGCTTGCTTGTAGCACACATAGTACATCCTTTAGTATATCCTGAAACTGTTTCATTCATTCGTGGCCAATAGCATAATATTTGTATTTGTGCAATTGTTTTACTTACACCAAAGTGACCTGAAATTAGAGAAGTATGTGCTTCTTGAATCAAATTAACTCTTTTAGTTTGTGGAATGCATAACTTTCCCAAATGATATAAGATTTTTTCCTTTATGAAATAATCAAATTCTTCTACCTGCTTGCCATGACTTAAAGTTGCATATACATCCTTAAAATCTGTGTCTTGAGCATATTGTTCAATATAGCTTTCGTGCATTACTGAATTATGCTTAAGTATTGTGGATGCATTTATGATTGGTCTTGTTAACATGTATGCAACCTTATTATGTATGCCTTTCTTATATTTGATTACAAGATGAAATCGTTGTAAGAAACCCATCCAATGATAGTGTCTTGATTGATGCAATTTAGATTGTGAGTGTAAATAGTGTAGTGGTTGATGATCTGTATGTATGATTGTTTCTTTTCCCATTATGTAATGTTCCCACTTTTTAACACTCTGTACTAATGCATATAATTCTTTATCGTATGTAGAATAGTTAACCACTGCTGATTTGAATGTCTCAAAATGAAAGCATATAGGCTTTTTGTGCTGCATCAACACTGCCCCCATGGCATATTCACTTGCATATGTCTCGATCTCAAATGGATGTTGAAGATCTGGCAGTGCCAGTACTGGCGTTGTATAGATCCTTTCTTTCAATGTGTCAAAGGCTTTCTGTTGTTTGTCTCCCCACTGAAACACCTGTTTCACACTTTTCAAAGCATGTAGAGGAGCTGCAATAAAAGAAAAGTTAGAAATAAACTTTCTCCAATATTGTGCTACCCCTAAGAAACTTCTAACTTCTGTAGCAGTATTGAGCTTAGGCCAATTTACAATGACTTCAACCTTAGAGGGATCTATCTTCAATTCACCACCCCCTACAATATAACCCAAATAATTTAAATATGTCTAGCCAAATTCACATTTGGTTAGTTTAACATAGATATTTTCTCTTTTTAAAACATCTAAAACCTGCTTTACATTCTTTATATGTTCATCCCATGTCTTACTGAAAATAAGAATATCATCTAAGTAGACTATTACAAACCATCTATAAATGGTTTAAAAACATCATTCATGACTCGCATGAATGTAGCTGGAGCATTGGTCAAGCCAAAAGGCAAAACCATCCATTCATAGAGTCCTTGTTTCGTTTTGAAAGCAGTCTTCCATACATCCTATTCTGAAAACTCTGATTTGATGGAAGCCGCTTCACAAGTCTAACTTAGTGAAGTAAACTGCATCTTTCAACTGATCTAATAAATCTTTGATACGAGGAAGAGGATAACGATTATTTATTTTTACTTTATTTAATGCTCAGAAATCAATGCACATTCTCCAAGAACCATCTTTCTTTCACACCAACACAATAGGGGATCCTCATGGTGAAGTGCTTGGTCGAATAAACCCTTGATCGAGCAATTCCTGTACCTGCTTCTTTATCTCTGCATTCTCTAGAGCTGATAACTTGTACATTCCAATGTTAGCAAGAGGAGCATCTTGCTACAAATAAATCTCATGTTCTATCTGTCGCCTGGGAGGAAGCCCCTTAGGCTCTTGAAACAGAATATTACAATTAGAAACAAATTTAACTAAATCTGCTTTCTGTTTAGGATTATAGCCTTGAAAAACAATGGATTTATCAAGATTCTTTTCTTTTACAATCATAAGTAAAAATTGTTTACTTGAATTTATAATTCTTTTCATCTGTCCTGAATTTATGAGAGTGTAGTTATCTTTGAGTTTATGAGCTCTTAATACATATTCGATTCCATCCTTAGTGAGTTGATACTTATTTGCCTTTCAATAGAAGACAAAATCTCTATCATACAAGTATGGAATCCCTAGTACAATTCCACATATATCCAATGGGACTATACCTAATTCAACCTCAACTAAAAACTCCGATCCAATTGCAAAACACAGTTTGCATTGTTTCATAACCTATATTTTAGTTTTATCACAAACCCAACCCAGTGGGTATGGCTTTTTATGAGGTTAGCTTCAATTCCCAATTTCTTTGCAATTGATTCAGCAATTAAATTAACTTGAGAGCCACTATCAAACAAAGTATCAATTTTATTATTCTTGGAAATGACTCTAATATGGAATAGCTCATTTCTTTTCCTATCATTAGTTTCATTATCAACAGAATGTGAAGAAGTACTTGTAGATGCTTGAGAATTTTTACCTTTTTTACCTGTAGCTGTAATTGTTGTTTCATCTCCTGAATCTAATCCCAAGTCCTTTTTCATAGCAGCAACACTCTTTCGCTCTTTACTTCCAAACTTCTTAGGCTTCAATTCTGGATGCAGTGCCCAACAATGTGCCTCATCGTGTCCTTCTTTCTTACAATGAGTGCATGTAGGATTTTCTTTCTTACAGTGTTCGCTTTCCTTTCCTTCCATTTTTGTTTCTTCTTTTCTTTATTCTTGAATTCAATAGATTTAGATGATTGTACAACATCATGAGATACATTTTTACCCCTAGCTTCTAGATGTGTTGCTTGAACTGATACATCATCTAAGCTAGTCGGATTTAACATTAGTATGGTGTGCCTCAAATAACTATGTAGGCCACCAATGTATTTCAATAATGTTTCTGGTGAGTCCAATGATATGCCTAGTGTCAAAGCTCTTTTACGAAACTCCTGAGTATAACTTTGCACACTTTGACCCTTTAACTGACACAATTTTTTCCAACTCATCATAGCTTGTTGCATATAAGCCAAAGGATAAAATTTATTTTTAATAGCAGAAACAAATTAATTCCATGTCAAAATTATTTTACCATTTTTCTGAAGATCTGATTTTGTCTTACCTTCCCACCATACAAGTGCAGTTCCTCCAAGATGAAGGCTAGCAAGCTAGATCTTCTTTCTTTCTGACACAACTTTCTGTACCCTGCTATAAAATTCAATTTGTCTTATCCAATTATCAATTTTTTCAGCATTAAGTTCACCATCATAAATCGGAAAATCAAATTTTACATCTAATCTGATCAAAGAGGATTTTTTACTCTTCTTCTTTTTAGAAGAACTAGATTCATGAGAAGAAGATGATGATGATGGTGGTGGTGATGATGGAGGCGTTTGTGGAAATAATGAAAGAGGTTTTTCACATGTTTCTTTATCTTCTTTAGGTGATGAAGTGCCTTCACCTTTGTTATTTTTAAACTCTTTATGCATCTCTTCTACCATCGCACGTATTTTCATGAAGTTGTCTAAGAACTGAGCTTCTGTTCCCAACACGTTTTCTTCCTTCATATTCTTTTGCGAAAACACCCTTCCAATTTCTAGATTTGCTTGAACAAGTTCTCCTTAACCTTACTTGGACTTTGACCCAGTAAGCATTCAATCTTCACATGACACTGTCAAACCTTTACAAATTTAACCTGAAGCTCTGATACCACTTGATCTAAATTATGCAAAAGGAATTACTGACATCTATGTGAACTTGCTTATGTTATATTATGCAATAGATCAAAAAGATTGCAATTAACATAAATGGCATAAGCCATTAAAAACACATTTTAAACATATCAACATGAAAAAATTTAATAAGGAGTTCACCAAACTTCCTGGCTATGTCTCCTGGTTCTTTAGCTTCCAGTGCTGACCTTTATATTATGTCTTCAAATGATTTACAAACATGAGCTCAAAAAGTGAGACTCAAATGATGAAATAGACCTCATCATGATGACTAGCTCAGATTTCTAGTCAAAATGAGTACCCATTTGCCTATGTTTGGCCACAATGACTTCCAGACCCCCTGGAAAGTCAAAAGCCACTCTACCTTTCTGCAAAACTGCCTCTCTGCAATTAAAACTGCTTCTGGAAATTATGTGCTGGTTTGGGCACATTCGGCACCTGCATAATTAAATAAGAGTCGGATTGATAGACTTAACAATTCTGATCTATAGTGCAAATGGTTTGTGCTCTTGTGTGAAGGCATTGCATATATAATTTTGGAGGGTCGGCAGTTCAAACCTCCGCCCGACCTCTCCGTCGAACCTCTGCACTTTGCAACCATAGATAGTAATTCCATATTAAAACCTTAGGATAAGGTTTATCAACCCATCCATTTGTTACAATATATATACATTAAAATGTATACGTGGTGGCTTTTACATTAAGGTTGATATATATATATATATATATATATATATATATATATATATATATATATATATATCGAAATATATATACAGCGACTATGGTTCCGGCATATCCCATATATGATTTATATAGTATCATACATATGCGACGGTTACATTTATATAGATCCAGAAGTCACACATTTATTATATGCGATGTCATTTAGCCGTTACATAAACCTTAAATAAGGTTTATCCTATGGTTTAATGCCAATACATATGCCGTCATATATTTAATATAATACCTTTGATTCAAAATCCAATTGAAGCGTTGGCCCAACCGGTGTGTGGGCTCTAATGAAAACTTAGCAATTCAAGAGGTCAAGGGTTTGATCCTCCCTGGCCTCCATAATTTTGCAAACAAGATCAAACTGGGCAAAAATCTGGGTTGCCACGTGTCAGCTCTGGATTGGCCCATATCAACCAGTCATATCTGTACATGTCACTGAGCTCGATGACATTAGCCTAAACAAATGGCACATTCCCTGGATGACACGTGTCCTATTGATGTCACCTTGTTGACTTTGACTTCGACCGTTGACTGTTTGACTTTGACTTTGTCAATTTTTCCTTACTTTGCCCTAAAACTTTGACTTGCCACAACTTACTCATACGAAGTCGGTTTCATGCACCATTCGCACCGTTGGAAAGCTATCGACGAGCACTTAAACATGATTCCCTTTTCAACTACATTTGAAGACTTTGATCTAGAGGAAAAACTGAATCCATTTTGGATCAAAGATGGCTAAATTTTCACTTTTTTGTTTTAATTTATTTTGTAGGTGGAAGATATATGAAAGGATACCATTGGGCATGGATTCAGCTAATGGGACTTCAATCAAAATAAAATGTAGTTCATGGAAGCTAAGGTAATTAAGCTTAAAAAGATAATTTTTTACAGCATGCACATAACACATGAAGGAAATTGAAGCATAATACTATGAATTCCAAGTAATCATGAGAATGTGAAGTTGATGACAATATCAGGAAAAAAAAAAACATAGATACATAAGCTTAAAGGAATTCTCAAGTCTGAAAAACACGTATGCAATTGTATATTAGCTTGGTGAAACCAAATTACACAATAGTCCTCTCATATACATTCATCAACCCTCCTCATATTTAATAAAACTCTCATTTATAGAGTGATATCTATCTTAGAAAGGTCTGCCACATGGGCTAGACTTTGACACTTGGCCTAGAGACCTAATTTAACTAGGATTACATCACTTTGAGGAATAATACAGATATTTTTATTTTAATAGAGTTGGTAATAAAAAAGGAATTTATTATTATTTAAACAGATTGTCTAACAATCCATGTTTTCCATCCTTATCGATTCAAACTACCATGTTGAGGTGGCCAACTGATACACTAGATTTAAGGTATTTATACAACTAAATTTAAGATGAACCATCCATTTATTTTAGGTGGAATCGTGGTGATTTTTTTTAACCATGTCAGCCATTTGGAATGGTTTTCTGAGCTACCCCTAAAACATATGGCTCAATGATATCCCTGATCTCACTAATTGAATCAACCACTTTTCTTTCTACATTGAATACAATGACATAGGTTTGGCGATGAAGGAAGGGTGGGCGATCTGCAAGAAAAAGGAATTAAAATGGTGGAAAATGGGTTTTTTTATGGTTACAAAGTATTTTCCATTAGGGGTGTGGGTAAGTTGAAATTTCGAACGATTATCCGAGGGAATGCATTTAATTGGGTAAAGGTCTTAAAAAAAAAACGTAGATACATAAGCTTAAATGAATTCTCAGGTCAGAAAAACATGTATGCAATTGTATATTAGATTGGTGAAACAAAATTACACAATATTCCTCTCATCTACATTCATCAACCCTTCTCATATTCAATAAACCTCTCATTTATAGAGTGATATCTCTATTAGAAAGGTCTACCACCTAGGCTAGACTTCGACACCTAGCCTAGAGACCTAATTTAACTAGGATTACATCACTTTGAGGAATAATAGGGATATTTCTATTTTAATAGAGTTGGTAATCAAAAAGGACTTTATGATTATTTAAACAGAATGTCTAACAACCCATGTGTGTTATCCTTATCGAATCAAACTTCCATGTTGAGGTGGCCAACTGATACACTGTATTTAAGGTATTTATACAACTGAATTGAAGATGAGTCATCCATTTATGTGAGGCAAAATCATCATGAATTTTTTTAACCATGTCAACCATTTGGAATGGATTGCTGAGCTGCCCCTAAAACATATGGCTCAATGATATCCCTGATCTTATTAACTGACTCAACCAATTTTCTTTCTACATTGACTACAATGGCATAGGTTTGGTGAGGCGATATGCAAGAAAAAGGAATTAAAACGGTGGAAAAAGGGGTTTTTTTTATGGTTACAGAGTATTTTCCGTTAGGGGTGTGGGTCCATTGAAACTTCGAACAATTAACCCGAGAATGCATTTAATTGGGTAAACGTCTATCCCAGGTGTCAAGTGATGAATGGAGGGAGGTTCAGGGAAAATTTGGCAGGAAAGGATGGTAGAGAAGCAGTTTTCGGAGGGGGGTTGAGGTAGTTAATGGTTTATGAGGGGCGGGAGGGTGTGAAACGTTGTGGGATTGACACATTAGGTGGGTCAAGTGGGAATGAAACCACCTTTTCAGACCAAACCCCCCCCCCCCCCCCTTCTTTCGGTAAAGGTAGGATTGTGAGGGGGGGCTTAAAAGGCTTGTAGACCGTTGATCAGGAAGCTTGGTGATCGACCACTTGGAAAAAATGAGTGAATTAACCAAAAGTGACAGAATACTCTGTCATATTTGAACCTTTATTACATATAAAAAAACTTTGTATAAAAAACATTATAGCCCAAAATTAGGATAATTATATGTAACTCAATACTTTGAGCTAAAGGTGCATATTTTCACAATTTTTTATGACTTAGGATAAAGACATAGGATGTAAAATTTACCCCACTTTATCCCTTTGAACCATTTTTTGAAATAATTTTAGGGATGAAACATTATTCACGGCATCTAAAATATAATAATCATCATTTATAATCAAGTGACCCTATAAAAATTATAGGACCCTAACAATGCTAGGCATAGTACTCGGAACCCATCTTCCACAGCATGGGCTACCTTTACTCCAAATGGTGAGCTAGTAAGTATGCAAGGTATTTTCATTGGTCACTCTACTAAGAACATTGTTGAGTATAACGCAGTGGTTGAACTACTATATTATGTTATTTCACATGGTATCCACCATTTAGTAATCAAACTCGACTCACAACTCGTAGTACTACAACTTTCTAATGTATATTAAGTTATAAATCCTGCCATCCTTCGCATGGTTTTGAGAGTGTCTTCTAGAAATACATTTTGAACACATACAATATGAACATATTTCTAGAAATATAAACACATTAGCAGATTCCTAGCTAATCACGTTTTATATAGACATTTGCAACAAATTTAGATAGGTTTCAATTCACGTCAAATCATATTTAAAGCATAATAGGAACTAGGAAACACTGAAAAAATGTATATATATACAGTTTGGTTTTATAAAAACTTGTTCCCCGAGACACATATGTCTACATTTCCCATATGAAAAACTACACACGTGTTAATCAAGGTTGTCATTGATGTCAATATGGAATTGACCGAGATGTCAATATTGTTGAGATGCCTAGTACCAGATGATGATTTCATGACTCTTTATTGGCAAGGATGCCATCAATGAAGAGGTCAACCCAAGAAGATGTCAAACCACTAATGAAGAAGTTTCAATAAGTTCTTGAACTAGCTATAATGTTGCATGTACCTTGATGATCTATAACTTAACTCTTGATGACATATGGATTCATACACTTGAGGATGTCATACACTAAACTAATGACCACTAATGATGATGGCACTTGATGAAGGTTGAAAGACTAGATGATAACGTGGAAGATATCATTTGATGGTTGGAATATTATTTTGAAGTTATCCTAATGCCGTTTCATTATAACATATCACTACACAATTAGGTGATGACATGGATGATACACCCATTTTTGGACACTATCATGATGACGTGGATATACTACATGTTCCTATGATGATGAAGAAGCCATACTCTCCCAAACATCTCTCGTGTTGTCCAAATATTTTTATGCATAAAATTTAAAGACAGTCCCAAAGAAAAAGATTTTTTTCCACCTTAGAGACATATTTTCTCAATGGGACCTAGACCATCTTAAAGAGGATTTTTTCCTCTTTCCAATGAGCCCTTACTTGCCCGAAATTCCAAATAGTTTGTGAGATATTTAATTTTCAAGTTAAAAAATATTGTTTTTGACAGTGAACTGACTTGCACCTTGTCTTTCAAGTCGGCCTCCATACAATGAAGTGTCTCTTCATTTTGGCTTGCAAAAAATACTATATATAAGGGTTTCGGAACTCATTCTCAATCATCCACCTCGGTTATTATCATAGAAGTACCACATCAGCTCGGATAAAGGAAAAGATAAGGCACAGGAACGATTTAAATAAGTTTTGGGTCTAAACTACTATTGCAGTAATTAAGATTATACCCTTAAACTTCGGACTATGCAGACCTAAAGTTTCATACCTCTGAACAAAACCTTAGATCTGTTGAGTGATAGCTACGGGACTTTGGACCTGTTTAGTAACCTTGGATAAGAGATATATATAGGACTTCAGACCTTTTATTATTGCAGTTGTTGGATTTAAGGGTCAACACTGTTGGACTTGTTTTGGTTTTCCATATTGCAGTCTCAAGACCAGAAAGGACCATCACTATATACACTTACATTGACGGTTTTTTAATGACCATCACCATATGTGACATTGGTGACGGACCTTAAAGGTTTGTCACAAGCATGACCCTCACCAATGTGATTTTTTCTTGTAGTGATCTATTATACCTCGAAACTGTGGCATAAATTTCAGAACTTGAAGTTCAAATCTGTGGGTTACTAGATTGATCTGAGGCCAATAAAAAAATGTTGTTGTATTTCATCATTTGAAGTAAAGGCTCCTGCTCAATATGTACATACTGTCATCCTCAAGAAGTAAGAGATAAAGGCAACCTTGAATGCCTTTGTGCAGCAATGTTCAAGCATAAATTATGTAGCCTCATATAATATTATTTTAAGTAAACATGAAAGATACTTTCTATGCTTTGTGGAGTTGACTCTCATCTTTGGAGAAGAATTGTAGAAGCCCCTTTGCAGCAAACATTGAAGAGTTGACACCTTTTTGTGGCAGTCCCTAGTGCATGGTTGAAGCACACTTGGAGGCCATCTTGACATTGTGGAGCTTCCTGTAGAAGGTTTTTACAATAGTCTTGAAGGTGCATTGTTTATAAAGTTTTATCTTAGCCCTAGAACAGTTTATGCACACTTTTGGAGCAAGGTTGAAATCCTTTTCAAGGCAGTCTTAGGAAGTTTTTGTTGAAGAGTAGCATCTAGTAAGCTTGTAGAAGCAAATCTTTAAGACATACATTATTGGAGTAGCCATATAAGTCTTGTTGAAGAAGACTTGAAGTTTTGGAAAGGCAGATTGGAGCGAATTTTGTAGACCTGCCTTGAAGACCATGATACATTGAAGCCATCATGAGGTAACCTAGGAGAAATTTTTTGGGTACGATGAAGAGTATTGGTGATACCTTCTAAGAATAAAATGTTGTCATTGAGGATGTGACGTGGAGACTAAGTGAAGGCATTGTTCAAGATTGTTAGGGCTCATTGAAGAAGACTTTGGGAGCCATGAAGAATAACCAATGATATTTTGATGAAGTGAAGTTGCGGGTTGGAGCCCAAGAGGTTGGAGCCTCATAGAGAAAAGGTCAATGCCTTGGAAGATATGGTTGGAGCCCTAGAGGATAGGAGTCCTCAAGAGATCAGGTTGGAGCTTGTACCAGAGATAGGGTTGGATCCCTAGAGGTTGGTGCCTCAAACTAACAAGGTTGGAGCCTTGGGAAGTCCAAGTCAGTGCTTGGCATAATATAGGTTGGAGTCTGGGAGATTGAAGATTGGTGTCTTCATCTAGGGTTGGAGCCCTACACAAATATTGTACTTAATTTATGAATATTAATAAAATAATTTATCCTTATTATTCATTTGTGCTCTAAATATAAGTGATCCAACTGGTAAAAATAACAATTGGAAAGAAATTTTGATTCACCCCCTTCTCAGTATTTCCAAAAATTGGTATCAGAAACAGTACCTTCACTCAAAGCCTAACAACTTGAAGTTTGATCATTAGAATACAAATGGGAAAAACAAGGAAGAAAGTCTCCAATCCTCCTAAATATGTGTCTTCCTCAACCATCGAAATTGAAGTCAATAAATTTGCGAAGGCTCCATTGTTCAATGGAAATTTTTATATACGGGAGGCAAGAATGAGGAATTTCTTGAAGACTAAAGGAATTGAAGTTTGGAAATCAGTTATTACTAATGACACAATGGACGAAGAATCCAAGGAGTAAAATACAAGAGCAATGAAGACAATTTTGAATGGGTTACCAATTTCTGTGAAGGCCATTTTTGAATGATGTTTGTCAGCAGAAGTCATATGGGACAAAATTCATGATCTTCACTCAAAAGGAGCGTTGACGATGATATATAGTCAATAATATGATGAAAAACAAGAAATAAGTCCAGAATCCATCAACAAAGCTAAAGATAAGAGAGATGACAACAAGGCTAAAAAAGACTTAGAAGATGAAGAGAAAAAAAAAGACTTTGAAGAAGATCTCCTTAATAAACTTATGGCTTCCATGGAAGAGATTAGCGATTTGAAAAAGGAAAATGAGTAACTTAAGAAGACAACACAAGATGGTAACCAAGACAAGACAAGGAAGGAATTTGACTTTGTCAAGCTTCAAGTACAAGAAAGACATGAGGAGCTCGCCAAACTTAAAAAGGAATTTCATCAAAACATAAGAAAGCATCATGAAGAAGTCATATCTCTGGAAAATCAATTGGATAAGGAAAATAAAAGGGATGAAACTTTTTCAAGCCACCTTGAACAAAGACTTAAGAGCTTGAACAATCTTGAAGCAGAGATTGGTCAATACAATGAAGAGGTCTCCTCACTTATATCTCAACTAGAAGAAGCAAGGAAACAAGCGCAAGGAGCTGAGAAGGTGATGGAAACTTTAGTGTTCATAGAAGGACAAGTTGATGAAGTAGAAAAGGAGAGAAACACCATGATATTCCAACTAGAAGAAAAGGATGAAGAAATCTTCAAACTAAAATCAAACATCAATCTTCTCAAGGTTGAAACATGTGAAGCTACAAGAATAAAAGAAGAAATGGAGATTAGACTAGCAAAAGGGAATGAAGAAGTCTTCATAATGAAATCAAATATCATCTCCCTTAAAATCGAAGCACATGAAGCAACAAGGATGATGGAATAAATGAAGAAGAAACTAGTTATGAAAGATGAATATTGAAGAAATAATTTAACCGGAGAGACATAAAATTCTTGAGAGAAAAATTAATAAACTAGCAACAATAATAAAGCATAAACACCACAAATGTTGCTTGGGAAGAAACCCCAAACTCCAGGGAAAACCCATCCTAATTAAATTTCATTATCCTTGGCCAAAACCCTGGCCAATCCAGCCAAGTGAGCCTTCACCGCTCACATCCAGGCCTACATTACAATGAAGTCCTATGAGCCTTTTATAGGCTCCATTACATGCAATACCATGAGCCAAAAACCATGGGTGCATAATACCATGTGCCCCAAAACCATCACTGTTTAACTTAGTCAAAATTGACTCTAACCCCGAGTCAATTTACCTAACATTCCCCCCTTAAACTTGACTTGGGGTTCCTTAACTAAATTCAGCCAATCTTTCCAAGTGAGTCAGCCCCACTCACTTTGGCCCTTACCCCCCTCAAAGTTATATACCTAGGGTAGTTGTTAACTTGACATCCCTCTATAACCTAGGTCTAACCCACACTTTACTAGTGATTACCCAGGGGCACGCATGCCATACCAAGTCTTACAGCAATATGCCCATTTACATGCAAATTAAAAATTTCACTACATTATAATAATGTTATTATTTTTATTTTATTTATCCCTTGTTGCTATCTAGCTTCCATTTTCTTGCCTTATTATCTCATCTTTCATGGATATACCCTAGCCCATTTTCCATGTTGTTCATTTCTTGCGTTGAACCTTCCACAAGCCATTCTTGGCACGATTTAGAAACATGATCTGGCACTGAATTATTATTGCATTTGAGCAAGATATTTTTCCTCACACATTATTTTCATCATGGTCCATTCCTTCGGAAACACAGATGAGAATTTAATTCCTTGTTGCTACTGACACCACACTCCACCACTCATATGCCTATTACAAATCTGTCCTGACATCAATTTTTGTGGTGCAGATTTGAACGTTCACGTTCTCCATCTTAATCTCGGCTAATTCTAGGTGGAATGATAAGATGGAGAAAATTTTCAGGACTAGCATAAGCTACACCACTTCAAACTTGGAGATATACCTTCTCACAGTGAGAGAACCTAGATCGACTCAACCAATCTGATCCTTGGATGAGCGTCACGACTGCTTCCTCAAAGAGTGACACGTCAGCGATATCTTTATATGTGAAGGTATTTGTGTCTTCAAACTATTGACAGAGAGGGTGGTCCTATCCATTGTATTCATAGCTATCACCGCCTCCATCGAAGCCTCCACCACCATGAACACCAAAACGTCAACCCTTGTCCCATCAACATCCTCTGTCGCGACTCTGACCTCCACCTACAACAACATTGTGCTCCTCACTATTGCTTCGACTCCAGCCTCGAACACCAGTGATCTCTTCATGACTCTCTCTTGTCATATTCCTCATCGACGTGTTTGTCCAGCCAACACATCGCTCACATCTCACATTGTCTTCTCCAACCACCTACAACATTTGTATGCACAGATTCGCATATGCTGATCCAGACGCTCTGGAACTTCGACGAGGAGCAGAGCCTGAGCCCTGCAACGTCCACCACACTTTCCCCATCTGCATTGATCTTTAGACGACTATTCTAGTGGCTCCTAAGAACAATCGGTCAGGCGCATTGTCCCTCCTGTAGTGGCAGTGCTTTCTCCCACATCGACTCTTCAACCTGGTGAGTCGAAAGTGTTCATCTGTTTTCCCCACAGAAGAGTTGCTTATCACATCCAATAGTGATGTGATCTCTTCATTGATTTTATATGGCCATAACCTTGAAACCCTTTCCTGGATCTCAGATATTTGTAGCTCAGGATTGCCTCATGATGGTTCGTCTCACCAACTTCTTGCGCCCAACGTCCATATTTGATCTTCAAACAAACTCAACACCAATCTATCTAACGTGTCCGTGAGCACTCGTCACAACTTAACTGCTAGTCACATAGCAGTCTCACAACCATGTTATATTTTCTCGGCTACTGGAGACATTTTCTAGCTCTTCTAAACACTTACATTCTAGATCCAGATCTACATCAGTGCAACAAATCATATCTCCATTCACATGCCAGTAAAACCCTTGGCTACAAAAGCGTCCCTCTGAAGCCAAATATGGCTCTGATACCAAATGAAGAAATAATTTAATTGGAGAGACATAAAATTTACTGAGAGAAAAATTAATAAACCAGCAACAATAGTAAATCATAAACACACAATATTTAACCGAGAAAAACCCCAAACTCTAGGGAAAACCCATCTAATGAAATTTCATTAGCTTTGGCCAAAACCCTGGCCAATCCAACCAAGTGAGCCTTCACTGCTCACATCCAGGCCTCATCTTAAAATGAAGTCTTCCCAGAATTTTATAGTCTCCATTACATGTAATAACATGAGCTAAGAACCATGGGTTCACAATACCATGCACCCCAAAAATACCTGATTGTTTAACCTTGTCAACCTTGACTCTAACCCCGAGTCAATTTACCTAACAAATATTGTGAAATGTTGAAAGGAGAAATTGTCTTTCTTAAAAATGAAGTTGACTTGCTGAATAAGAACTTGAAAAGCTCTCAAACCCTAGATGACATCCTAAGTCATCAAAGGTCTCCCCTTGATAAATCAGGTCTTGGCTATGCAGGTGAATCCTCAAGCAAGAATGATAATGCTTCAAACAACAAAGATGTGAGGAACCTAGAAAGAAATGTTGATGCTCCTAGTTCCAACAAAGGCAAGGAGAAGAATCAAGACAACAACGGAAGAAATTCTACTCCAAGGAGACTTGCATATGGTGTCAAGAATATAGAAGGCAATGAATATCATCAAAGAATCCCAAGGCAAAAGTAATTCAAAAGTACTTCAAGGAACTCTTCATCTCCCAGGTATCAAAGTATATTTCTTGGATATTGCTAATCTTGTATAAACTTTGGGCACGTGGCAAAATATTGTAGGGCATATCTCAAAGACAAATATAATGGTCCCCGTCAATCTTCTAGAAGCAATTTTGCAAGAAGTCATAACATTGGACATATGGCACATGAGTGCAACTTGACTTGGGTTCATAAAACCATGACAACCAAGTCAGATCCATCTAAAACATGGATCTAACATGAGCCGAAAGGGATCAAATTCCTTTTGTTGCAAACTTATTTTAGAATACAAAAATTTGTTATTGTTTAAATTTCACTTTTGATTGTTATAGAGATTACATAACATGTGTATTGAAACATTTTATATTAATTCATATTAAATTATTTTATTCATAACTCACATTGGATATTAGATTCTATCATACATTAAAATATTTTCTTTTAACATTTTTTTTCTATATATAGATTTATATAAAGTTGATATCACTTATTAAAATATTTTTTAAAAACATAAGGTTTAAACATCTTACTCACATGTTTTTTTTTACTTCTAATTACTCTATATGATATTAGGTCATATGGACAACTATTAAAAAATGCATAGCATATATATATTTTTTTTCATTTTTATCATAGCCAACATTGTTTTTCTATTTAGAGAATATTTTATTTTTATTTTATGAGGAATGAACATACTTAACGTAGCCTTCACACTGGGATGTAGAAACAATTTAGATGCAGTTTAACCACATATCTACCAAGGACCTTGACAGATCCAATATCAAACTTTTTTTTTAAATTACATGTCGATTAATACATTTTATTGCTTCGTAAATTTGTGATTAATATAGTTTTATGTGGTAATTTTTCATTGTTTAAATTGTATAATTTGATATTTTATCATTATTAATATTTTATATTAATAATTGAATCAGTCACACATTTTCCTCTTATTAAAAAGTAACTACTCTACATTACCTTCAATTAATTTTTCCTTTCAAGCTAAGGTTAACACACACACACATATATAAATACACACTTTCTGTAGAGAGAGAAAATGCATGCTGAAATATATTAGTTAATATGGATATTCAAACACTTTCTTTAAGTTCTATATATATATATATATATATATATATATTATTTCTATAAAGTTGTATAAAACTATAATATCAACCCTTAATTGTTGTGTTAATAGATTTTTAATTGTTTAAATTATTTTTATTATTTTTTGAGGACGTGACATACTTACACATTTCCCTTATACTGGATTCTAGAATCAGCCTTTTGGATCAATTATAATATCAACACTTAATTGTTGTGTTAATATATTTTTAATTGTTTAAATTATTTTTATTATTTGTTAGGGATGTGACATACTTAACATCTCCCTCATATTGAATTTTGTAGAATGAGCCTTTAGAAGCTCCAATTATATCAACACTTAATTGTTGGGTTAATAGATTTTTAATTGTTTAAATTATTTTTATTATTTTTTGAGCAGTATTTGTATACTTAACATCTCCCTCATATTGGATTGTAGAATGAGCCTTTCGGCTCAATGAGCCTTTGGCTCAATTATAATATCAACACTTAATTGTTGGGTTAATAGATTTTTAATTGTTTTTAAATTATTTTTATTATTTGTTGAGGATGTGACATACTTAACATCTCCCTCATATTGGGTTGTAGAATGAGCCTTTAGGCTCAATTATAATATCAACACTTAATTGTTGGGTTAATAGATTTTTAATTGTTTAAATTATTTTTATTATTTGTTGAGGACGTGACATACAACATCTCCTCATATTAAGTCTCTTGAACACTCCAGCCAAGAACACCTATTGTTGACTTGATGAAGGCATCCTTGGAATTCCAAGTATTTTATGGTGATACTCTGCCAAAAAGAGACCATACAGTTAGGGGGAGATTTGTGACTGTTGAGCTTATGATTCTTAAGCATTCTTGTAGAAGCTATCAGTGAATGGGCCCTATGAAATCCTTGATGAATCACACATGGACAATCATCTTTTGATATATCATCTCTCGGGAGAAAGTCCATTGAAGAACATAATCCTTCACTCATCTGATGGACCCTTGTTGAAGATGTCTTCCACTTGATCACAAGGAAAAAAGAAGAGCTCGCATAGGTTATGGAGGCAGGGGGAGTCGATTGACCATTTAGGGGGAGCAAGTTCATTGAAGAGCACCATGACAACAAAAGCAAAATACCTATGAAGAACTATTATTGATGAGGAAAATATGATTAAGAGAAACAACTGGATAGGGGGAGTACTTGCGCACCCCATTTGCCATTGATGTCAAAGGGGGAGAGAATGTTGGAAGGGAAAGAATATTTCCGTCAATGACAAAGGGGGAGATTGTTAATCAAGGTTGTCATTGATGTCAATATGGCATTGACCGAGATTTCCATATTGTTGAGATGCCTAGTACTAAATGATAATGTCATGACTCTTTTTTTACAAGGATGCCATCAATGAAGAGGTCAACCCATGAAGATGTCAAACCACTAATGAAGAAGTCGCAAGAAGTCCTTGGACTAGCTATAATGTTGCATGTACCTTGATGATATAGACCTTAAATCTTGATGACATATGGAGTCATACACTTGATGATGTCATACACTAAATTAGCGACCACTAATGATGATGGCACTTGATGAAGGTTGAAAGACTAGATGATAACATGGAAGATATCATTTGATGGTTGGAATATTATTTTGAAGTTATCCTAATGACTTTGCACTATAACATATCACTGCAAAATTAGGTGATGACATGGATGATACACTCATTGTGGACACTATCATTATGACATGGATGTCCTACATGTTCCTATGATGATGAAGAAGCCAAACAATGGAGAAGCCATATTGTCCCAAACATTTTTCGTGATGTCCCAAAAATTTTATGCATAAAAATTAAAAATAGTCCCAAAGAAAACAAAATTTTCCACCTTAGAGACATATTTTCTCAATGGGAACTAGACCATCTTAAAGAGGATTTTTTCCTCTTTCCAATGAGCCCTTACTTGCCCTGAAATTCCAAATAGTTTGTGAGATATTGAATTTTCAAGTTAAAAAATATTTTTGACAATGAGGCTGACACACGCACCTTATAGGTTTCAATCACGAACGAGTTTAGGAGGACAAATCTTATAACGGAGAGGTATTGGGGTTTAGCGAGAGCATAAAACATAAAAAATAAATAAACATAGAGAATTTCCCACACAAGGTCCCAAACCGAGACAGACGACGATTTTTCATTATATTCCTTTTAATGTTACAACACATATATATACATGTCAAAGCATACATAAACCCTAATCCATAAAACCTAGATTAGAACATAATCGTAGTTCCCTTGACTGTATCTACAAAATACCAGGGGCTGAAAACCATCGTACCCCAAAACCAGGTGCAAAACCATGCACAAAACCATGGGCGCGGACTACCCACCGGAAATTAAGGACCAAAAAATTTTCACGAGAGCACTACTGCTGAAGCACGACGGGGGACTACGCCCCCACAACGACCCCAAATGAAGCCAACAAAGGGGGAGGCTATCTTCGTGCGTGCTTAGTTGTGGAAAGAATATAACACATACCCAACATTCTCCCACTTATTGTTTTCTTTCCACAGGGGGCCACAGGAGAGCTTAGTCATTTGGCCAATTCTTCAACACCCATTGTTTCTCTACACCAAGAGAACTTCTGAGTGCTCACAGACTTCGTCAATGCATCTGCAACATTCTTCAAAGTGTCCACCTTCACCAACAACACCCTTTTAGCCTCAACCATATCTCTAACAAAGTGATATTGAACATCAATGTGATTTGTCTTTGAATGATAAGCAGGGTTCTTAGCGAAGAATTGCACTTTGACGCTATCATAGTCTATCATATAGCTTGTGAAACGAACCCCATGCTAACACAATCTCTGAATAAAATTACTCCTTTCTTGCATGGTGGGCGCTACATGTATTACCCCTCTGTAGTTGAAAGAGCCACTACAGACTATCTTTTACTCATCCAACTAAATGTGCCTCCAAATAGGCTAAACACATATCCACTTGTAGATCTTCTTTGGTCCAGATCTCCAGCCCAGTCTGCATCAACAAAACCACGAATGTCCAACATTCTTTCCAATCCTGGTCTTCCCTGGTAGCAAAAGCCATAATCACTAGTGCCACGTAAATATCTGAAAACCCGCTTCACTACTGTCCAATGCTCCTTCCCTGGGTTTGACATAAACCTGCTCAATACTCCCACTGCATGTGCAATGTCTGGTCTAGTACAGACCATTGCATACATCAGGCTACCCACTGCACTTGCATATGGAACACGGGACATATTCTCCTCTTCTTCTTGTGTCTTGGGACACTGTTCAGCAGAAAACTTTACACCTACAGGAATATGAACATTCATCGGTTTACTATCTTGCATATTGAACCTCTGCAATATAGTCTCTACATACTTCCTCCGGTTTAACTAGAGCTTCCTCTTTGCTCGATCTCTCTTAATTTCCATGCCCAAAATATAGTTTGCAGCACCAAGATCCTTCACGTCGAATTTGGAGAACAGTTGGGTCTTCAAATCTTGGATAATTTCTTTGTCATTTCCAATAAACAACATATCATCCACATACAAGACCAAATAAATAACACGGTCACCAATTAATTTAAAATAAACACAGTGATCCTCATTGCTTTTGGTGAAGCCAAGTCCCCGTATATAGGTATCAAATTTCTGATACCACATCCTTGGTGACTGTTTTAACCCATACAGAGACTTCTTCAACCTGCACACCAGTTCTTTCTTACCCTTCACCATAAAGCCTTCAGTTTTCTTCATGTAGATCTCCTCTTCTAGATCCCCATGAAGAAATGTTGTCTTCACATCCATCTGTTCTATCTCAAAATCAAATGCAGCAGCAACAGATAAAAGTAATCTAATAGAAGTAACTTTGGCAATAGGAGAAAAAATATCTCCAAAATCAATTCCCGGCACCTGGGAATAACCTTTTGCTACCAACTGAGCTTTGTATTTCTCCACCTTTCCTTCTACAATCATCTTCTTTTTAAACACCCATTTGCTCACGATGGGCTTCCTTCCAGTCGGCAACTCCACTAGATCCCATGCCTCCTTTTTGCGCAAGGATGCCATTTCATCACGTGGCCTCCTTCTAGAGTTTTCCATCCTCTGAATCTACTGCCTCCATAAAAATTCTGGGATCATCATCAGTTATATTTAAGGAAAAACCTAAACAGAAAGTAGATGGACTATACCTTTCTGGTGGCCTTCTTTCCTGAACTGATCTTCTCATAGCTGGAGTTTGTGCCTCTTCCTCTTCTGAATCTTATTTTTTTGTAGAGTCGGACTCATCCTCCTTTAGCTCAAACTCTGTCTTCTCAGGTTCCTTTGGTAGGACTTCATGTGTAACAACATCTTTCACCTATCTAAACACCACATCTTGGCTATACAAAACCTTCCTTGTTTCTAGGTTCCAAATCTTGTAACCCTTTAAACCATCCTTATACCCAATAAAGATGCACCTTTCAGATTTATTATCCAACTTGGTCCTTTTCTCCTTTGGAACATGTACATATGCATCACATCCAAATACCCTTAGATGTGAAAGAGAGGGTTTCTTACCAGTCCTACCTCATGTGGAGTCTTATCCTCCAACGCTGATGAAGGTGATCTGTTAACCAGATAGCATGCAGTCTCCACTGCCTCCGCCCAGAATTCTTGTCCCAACCTGGTACCACCGAGCATGCATCTTGGCTTTTCCATCAGTGTTCTATTCATTCTTTCTGCAACTCCATTTTGCTGAGGTGTATATGGAGTAGTTTTTTCCATGCTATACCACACTTCTTACAGAACTCTTCAAATTCCTTCTTGCAAAACTCCCCACCATTATCTATCCTCAGCACCTTTATCTTCTTCTCTCTCTGGTTTTTCACCAGAGCCTTAAATTCTTTAAATCTGTCAATAGCTTCAGATTTCTTCCTCAAGAAATATATCCATGTATTCCTTGAGAAGTCATCTATGAATGAAACTTAGTACACAAAATTTCCCAGTGAAGGAACTGACACAGGTCCAAACACATCACTGTGCACAAGTTCTAATATCTTGTTCGCCCTCTTAGAACCAGAAGGAAAACTCACCCGATTCTGCTTCCCATATACACAATGTTCACAGAAATCGAAATCCAGAGAGAAATTAGACATACTTCAACCATACCATTTCTATGCAGTATCCGAAGGCCCTTCTCTCCAATAAGTCCAAGCCTTTGATGCCATAGCATGGTATTTTCTATAGAGATAGCTAGGATTTATGCTCCACTTTTAGGAACCATAGAACTGTTACACCCATCAATAACGGTGCTACCTTGTAGCTTTTACAGAGTTCTAGTCCAAACTCCCCGCATTAATACCAGTGCTCCTCGAACTCTTGCAGGCATCTTTCTCGAACACTGTTTTACACCTGCATCATCCATCTTTCTTATAGAAATTAGATTTCTGGCCAATGTAGGAATATGCAGAACACCAGGAAGTGTTCTAATCCTTCCACCTTATAGCTTCAGCTTGACCTTTCCACGTCCGACGATTCTGGCCTTCCTATCATCCCCTAGGAATACATCGCCACCATCATATTTCTCATACTCGCAGAACCACTCCCTATGGGGAGTGAAGTGAAAGGATGCACCTGAGTCAATTAACCATGACTCCTGATCTACATGTGTATTTGAAGAAGAAGAAAAATACACATCCCCACCTTAATCTAAGGTGGTTTTTTCCTCTGCAGAAGGAACAACATCAGATCCCTTTCCTTTCTTAGGAGCTTTAGATCTGCAGTCCTTTTTCTAATGCCCTTCCTTTCCGCATTTCCAACACACCTTTACAAACTTTCCAGGAGATTTAGATCTCCCTCTAGATTTAGATCTCCCACTCGAAACCTTATTCTTGTTTCTATTTTGAGACCTTCCTCATACAGATAAGGCATCTCCATTCTGGCCCTCCATATTTCTCCGTCTCATTTCCTCCAACAACAAGGCTGAGAAAATTTCATCAGAATTCAAGGTAGTTGTATTGCTACCTATTACAATAACCAGACTGTCCCACGAGTCTGGTAGAGAACACAAAAAACTGATGCACTTATCTTCATCTGAGATTTTAATATCAATAGATGATAGCTGACTTACCACAGTAATAAAGGCGTTTAGAGGCTCTGTCACCAAGTCTCCATCCTTCATCCTCAAGTTATACATCTTTTTCTGCAGGAGCAACTTATTCACCGGAGACTTAGATTGGTACAAAGTCCCAAGTTTTTCCCACAAATTCTTCGTCGTAGCTTCCCCAGATATATTCAAAAATATTGAATCTGAGACACACAACCGTATTGTGCTCTTAGCTTTCCAATCCAGTTTCTTCCAGTTTTCATCTGACATTGCCGTTAGTTTAGTACCTGGATCTACCTCGATCCACTGATCATTATCCACCAACAGATCTTCCATCTTGAGCTTCCATAACTCAAAACTCTGACCATTAAATTTCTCTATCTCTATCTTCCCTTCGCTCGCCATCTTCTTTCACCGCAAGAATCGATCCCGCAGATCTCCCGCTGAACAGGGTCTACCTCAGGCCTGAGCAAAAAACCCTCAATAGCAAAGGAGTCCCCTTGAAGCTAAAATAGCTCTAATACCAAATGTAGGTTTTAATCCTGAACAGAAATTATCTACACACGAATCGTATAACATAAAATAAACAATAGCAAGAGCATAAAACACAAAACAGATAAACATAGAGAATTTCCCCTGGATCCCAAATCGGGACGACCAGCTTGATTTTTCATTATATTCCTTTTAGTGTTACAATACATATATATACATGCCGAAGCATACATAACCCCAATCCATTAACCCTGGATTAGAACATAATTGTAGTTCCCTTGACTGGATCTACAAAAATACCAGGGGCCAAAAACCATCGTACCCCAAAACCATGTACAAAACTATGCACAAAACCATGGGTGTGGACTACCCATCGGAAATTAAGGACCAAAAATTTTCACTAGGGTGCTGCCCCAAACCCCGACAGGGGGGGCTACTGGCCCCCCGTTGTGCCCAGCACAAAAGGGGGGGCTATCACCCCCGCGCGCGTGCTTAGTCGTGGAAATAATATAACACATACCCAACACACCTTCTCTTTCAAGTCGGCCTCCATACAATGACATGTCTCTCCATCTTGGCTTGTAAAAAATACTATATATAATGGTTTCGGAACTCATTCTCAATCATCCACCTCTGTTATTATCACAAAAGTACCACAACAGCTCAGATAAAGGAAAATATAAGGCACATGAACAATTTAGATAAGTTTTGGGTCTAAACTATTATTGCAGTAACTCAGATTATACCCTTAAACTTCGGACTATGCAGACCTGAAGTTTCATACCTCTGAACAAAACCTCATATCTGATGAGTGATAGCTACAGGTCTTTGGACCTGTTTGGAAGCCTTGGACAAGAGATAGGTACAGGAATTTAGACCTTTTATTATTGCAATTGTCGGAGTTAAGGGTCAACACCGCTGGACTTGTTTGGGTTTTCCAGATTGCAATCTCAAGACTTTTCTATGGTGAATATCTATCATACCTCGGAACTGTGGCATAAATTTTAGAATTTGAATTTCAAATCTGTGGGTTATTGGATTGATCTTAGGCTAGTAAGAAAATGTTTTTGTATTTCATCATTTTAAGTAAAGGTTCTTGCTCAACAGGTACATATTGTCATCTTCAAGCACTAAGAGATAAAGACAGCCTTGAAAGCCTTTGTGTAGCAATGTTCAAGCATAATGATGTAGCCTCATATAATCGTATTTGAAGTAAACATGAAATATACCTTCTATGCTTTATGGAGTTGACTGTCATCTTTGGAGCAGAATTGTAGAACCCCCTTTGTAGCAGACGTTGAAGAGTTGACACCTTGTTGAGGTAGTCCCTAGTGCATGGTTGAAGCAGACTTGGAGGCCATCTTGACATTGTGGAGCTTCTTGTAGAAGGTGTTTACAGCAGTCTTGAAGGTGCATTCTTTATAAAGTTTGATCGTAGCCCTAGAACAGTTTGTGCACACTTTTGGAGCAAGGTTGAAATACTTTTCAAGGTAGTCTTAGGAAGTTGTTGTTTAAGAGTAGCATCTAGTAAGATTGTAGAAGAAAATATTTAAGACATACATTATTGGATTAGCCATAGAAGTCTTGCTAAAGAAGACTTGAAGTTTTGGAAAGTCAGATTGGAGAGAATTTTGTATACCTTCCTTGAAGACCATGATGCATTGAAGCCATCATGAGGTAACCTAGGAGAAACTTTTTGGGTATAATGAAGAGCAGTGGTGATATCTTCTAAGAAGAAAAGGTTGTCATTGATGATGTGACATGGAGACTAAGTGAAGGCATTGCTTAAGGTTGTCAGGGCTCATTAAAGAAGACTTTGGGAGCCATGAATAATAACCAATGATATTTTGACAAAGTGAAGTTGCGAGTTGGAGCTCAATAGGTTGGAGCCTCATAGAGACAAGGTAGGTGCCTTGGAAGATAAGGTTGGAGCCCTAGACAATAGGAGTCCTCAAGAGACCAGGTTGGAGCCTGTACTAGAGATAGGTTTGGAGCCCTAAAGGTTGGTGCCTCAAATTAACAAGGTTGGAGCCTTGGGAAGTCCAAGTTAGTGCTTGGCATAATACAGGTTGGATCCTGGGAGATTGAAGATTGGTGTCTTCATCTAGGGTTGGAGCCCTACACAAATATTGTACTTAATTTATGAATATTAATAAAATCATTTATTCTTATTGTTCATTTGTGCTCTAAACATAAGTGATCTAACTGGTAAAAATAACAATTGGAAAGAAATATTGATTCACCCCCCCTCTCAGTGTTTCCAACAACACAAATATATAAGTAGACTAATCAATGGTTCTCATTATAAAATTACAATACACAAGCCATCTTTCTAAGTAATCAACAAATATGGCTAGGCACTCCGATATTGTGTCGCCCAAGTCGCATGGGAACCTGATCGACCATGGTTTCATTGATCTCGTGTGTCAGTCCCTCAATGTGGTGCTCCACCTCTAGTAGGATCTCATCTACCTCAAGATCCCGTAGCACATCTCTTCCTACCGCATCAGCCTGTACTGGTACTAATGCCTCCTCATGGGGTTTTCCTCTTTTAGAATAGAGATATGAAGCACCCACTAATCTAAATTTTCCATTATTTGCATGAAACATCAATAGTTTAGTCTTAGAAACATCAAAAAACACAAAAAAAATAAATTGTAAAACTTTCAAAAACTTAATGGTCGAATATTTTTACCTTAAGCATTCCATTTCTCACCCTTAGGAAGAACAAGCTCAGGATCATCATGGAAATCCATCCCTACATAAAGATAATCATCGGTCGTGATGAATTGTCTATGCATCCAACAAAATAAGGCTAGTGAGAAGTTTATCACCGACAGATATGCATTTCAGGCCATATGACCTATCCACCTCCTCATCTGTGGGGCCTCAGATCGATAGGCTCGAGTATAAACTATTAAGGCTAAAGTAATGGCACTTTCTCTAGATAAAACGAGATTAATATTGAACCATAGTTGAAGTTTTTTAACTTCCCCTCTTTTTTTTAGTTAGATGTTCCTTCATATTCACCAAGACACCCTCATTCCAGTTGAACATTATTGGCTCTAGGCACTCTACCCAATACTGCATGTACAATCTACTCACTACATGGATTTTCGAGCTACCTTCCAATCTCATGATGATAAACAGGTTTTTTCTCAAAGGTAACGAGGTCACATCTTTGATATTTACTTTTCCATCCCTGGTAGGTTGGGATCAAGGTCAGAAATAGGTAGTGATATAGTCTTCTGTGGTCTCCCCACCACTTCTCCCAACTAGGAGAGAGATGGGGGTACCCCTCTTGGATAAACTTGTCAGAAAGTAGATATCTTCTACCTTTATATCAAGCAGATGTTCCCAAAAATTGAATTATTTTACCTGAACATCCCATGAACAAACAAGATATTTCAACAATTCCATCCATTGCGTCATACCAAGAATCTAGAAGAATTTTAACAATCCACATTTTTTGAGTCCCTAGATGGCATCGGGATCATTTGATGCAGTTAAATCACATTCTTCATGTTCTCTTTCTCTCCAAATCAATGCCATTTTTTGTTAATGAACACCTAAAACATAAACAAAGGATTCATTAGGCTCCTTTTCATGCAAAAATCTGATAAAATTTGAGGGAAAACTAATAAATAACTTGGAATTTTGCACCAAATGTAGCCCAATAGTACATGAAAGACTGTTCCACCTCTCCCAACAATGATACTATTCCTAGGTGCAATGCATATTTTTACATGGGGGGTGGGTTGGTCCTAGGGCACGTTTTTGGAACCCCAGGGCCCTCAAAACCTCAAAAACTTGGCATGGAATCAAAAAAATGGATCGTGAAAGGAAATAGAAGGTTTGATCTCCTACCTGGAAGTAATGGTACTTTAAATGATCCACTAGATTGGCCTCAATCAGCTACATAATATCGAGGGAGGCAAAAAGTGCTACAAAACTCTCACTATTGAAGGTAAATGTGAAATGGTAAAAATGAATAGTTATTTTTAGTATTTATGGTCATTTCTTACATTATTATATTCATATTTAATGTTTTTACCTAGATATGATTCATTTTTACAGTGAAACAAGTATGTTTAATCCTTTTTGTGATGTTTTTAGAGGTCGACAATTGTTCATGGTGTTTTATCGTGCTTTAAATAGGTTATTTTGGCCAAGGAGTATAATTTTATCTATTTTTCTAGATCTATAAACCTACAAAAAAGGAACACATTGGAGTCCTAATTTGCCTCTTTTCAGACTCCCAAAATACAAAAAGATCACTGAGCACTTATCTTTTTGAACTTTTTAAGTAAATGAAAATATGTCTACTCAATATAAGTGTAACCCTTTCCCGGAACGAGATAGATTACTTATGAAAAGTAATACCTGAGTTGCTCTAAAATTGACTGAATAAAGTGCTGAGGTAGTTTGATTAGTTTGTCCTTTATATTAACTGTTAACTGAAATATTCTTTAATGAAACATAACATAAACTAGTAGCATAAACGAATTAAATAACAACAATAATCAGAGAGAAGAAGAGGCAAACAATTTGATGACAGAGTTCGTCCCTCGTGGACTACATCTCCAGGTCCGCTTTTAAGTGGGCATCCGTTTTTATTAGGATTGATCTGAAAGAATATTTACACTGAAATAGAAAAAAATGGTTGTGCTCGCAGGCACTTATAAACTCTGTAAACATAAAGTACTCTTTGCTGCCTTTCCGACACCTGTCTCCGTGCTCAATTCCGACCACCGAAGGCTGAGCAATGCTGCAAACAAAATTGCCTCTCTGCTCTTGAAACTGCACTAAAAAACTCAATGTCTTCACACAAAAATCCAAGCTAAACTCATAAGCCAATTCTCTGGTTTAAATAGCTGCATTCGAACCATATTTAGAAATTGGTTGAGTGAAGTTTGAGATTAGGATATCAAATCCTATCTCTTGCATGAACTTTAGGGATTAATTCCACATTTAAACATTATAATAAAAATTCAACCCAACGGTTAGGCTAACCGCGCGGGGATTTGTAACCATTCCCATTTGAATGGGCGGTTTTGACCGGTAGTTATGGTCCTCCTCCTGGCGGTTCAGTCATCGTTCCGGCGGTTCAACTTGACAGTTATCAACGTGGCGTAACAATTGTCAAACATATCTCTACCGCTGGTTATAAAACCGGTTCACATGCCCATTTTCCGACGCAGTTTAACATAACTCTGTGGGTTTTTTTATTGTTGTTTTAATACAATCTTTTACAACATATGCTTTACAATTGAAAACCCAAACCTTATTACATATGTTTTTGCCATAGGTTTAAAAACCCCTTCCGAACCTTTGTTAACAACGGTTCATGCAATGGTTTTATAATATAGTTTATTATATATTTTTTAAAACTATATATGTTCAACCATCCGAACCTTTATTTTATACAAGGTTTATGGTATTAATTTAATATGACTCCAAACCTTATAAAAAGGTTTTTGGCAATGTTTTGAAATATGGTTTTGCATTGCGCTAGGACTTTAGTATTAGGGATTAGGATTAACATACCGCTTAGGAGTTTTTGACATATAGTTAGAGTGATTTAGACCTTTAGGATTAGGCTTTCAGTGATCATTTAGGTTTTTGATGATGAGGATATGGTTTTAGACTGAGGTTTTAGGGTTTTAGGTCTAGGTATAATTTCAATCTTAGACTTTCACAATGTCCTTTTTAACCTTAGTTTAGGATTAAAAACCCTTTACATCATATTAAAAATGACAACCATAACACTTAAGGAGCTTTCACTGGCGATTTGAAGATTCTAAAGACTGAACTGGACGTCGCACTACTGGAGTTGACTTGGAACTCTACTGATCTTGTACTGATCAAGATCCTCCTGGATCAATCCTCTCCACTTAAAAATCTTTTGGACCACCAAAGCTTAATTAACTGACAATAAGTGAGAATACAACTTTTTCACTTTCATCTTGACTTTGAAGATGTACCAATACATTCGATCAATCAACTGCAAGTGATGACCCGGATGCTGACCATGGAACTTTTTGAACTGGTGACCTGTTCCACATTTCTGCAGTATGTACGACTTGCGATGATGGTGAAACAAACTGTTATAAACATGGAAATTGACTTCTTTCCACAAGATACCATGAGTTAGTGATTCACAATCTTTGAAAACAGTCTCTATAGAATATTGTTCAATACCATTGAATTGTATTAGCAATCTATTTTGCGAAATGAAAGAGACTATTAAAGACATTTTTGACATCACTATTTGATGTTTCCATTGATTAGCACTTTCCACTGATGCATAAGCTGAATACTTTGACACTGATTTTAGAAAGGCTTTGATATGAAAACAAAAATTCTCCCTCTCCACTTGAAAATAGGCTTCTAATGGCGACACAATACAAGAGAAATCAAACACTGACTTTCCCCAATATTGACCTGTATCCCTGCATCTGTTAAGTTTCAAACTTAAACTGATTTGATTCATTCTGACATTAGGAAGAAGAGATATAGGCATCAACTGTAATGCATGTTGCATTCCCTGCTTATGAGTAAGATGTTTGTTTCCTTCAATCAAACTATCTTTAAACTGGGACTCATAACTTGAACTAGCATATGGTCGACTCTTATGTTGTTCCTTTACACACATGATTACAAATCTTTTTAATTGTGTTATTTCTTTATGCTCTACAACTGACTTGTGACACATTCCATTATTAGAGGCATCAGGCATCAACTGCATCTCATGTGATATTTCCTTATTATGAAGTAGATTTTTTGGTTCCTTAACTAGATCTTGTAATGAATCTAATTCTTTAACCAAATTACCTTCATTCTAAAATTCACAACATGAACAAGTATCCTTAAGATCCTTATGTTGCTCTTTTATCGACATGAGTATGTACCTCTTACTTGAACTGATTAAACGTTTCATCTGATTAGCATTAATTAAATTCAAGTGATCTTGAGTTTTATGTGCTCGAACGATGTACTTAATCCCATATTTTATGAGATGATACATATGTTCCTTTCTATAAAATACTACATCACGGTCATAGAGATAAGGGCTACCTAAGACAATTCCACAAATTTCTAATGGTATCACATCCAGATCTACTTCATCGATATAGTTAGATGTGATTGCAAATTTTAACCGACACTATTTGGTAACATGAATTTGAGATTTTTCCTTTAACCACCCTAAAGGATATGGCTTTGGATGATTATTTGTTTTCAAACCCAATTGTTTAACCAATGACTCAGAAATCAAATTTTCTTGTGATCCCGTATCAAACAATGTATCTATCTTAGTATGCTTTGAAGTTACCCTTATATGAAATAACTCGATCCTTTTTCCTTCATTTAACTTTGTGACATTAGGAGAAGCATAAGTACTAGCTTCTGAAACCTTACTTGTTGTAGCCATAACAATGATTTTACCTTCATCACTTGAATCGGATCCCAAATCCAAGTGTTGCTGGATTGTTGTTTCAGCCTTCTTTTCACCCTTTCTCATTTGGAACTTCTTTGGCTTCAGTTCCAGATGATGTTTCCAACACCTTGCTTCATCATAGCCGATCCTTTGGCAATGTGTACAAGTAGGTCTATCACCTTCCTTCTGAGCTATGGTAGTCTTCTTTCCCTTTGACTTGCCCTTATTTTTGCTATCTTCAATTTCCATCTGCGTGGATGTCTTTGGTGTAAACTTGAATGGTCTACCACCTGACTCGACATAAATAGCTTGAACACAAACTTCATCAAAATCATCAGGATTGAACATTAATAATGTATGCTGCAAATATGAATGTAAAATGCCTATATAATTCAACAAAGTTTCTTTTGTGTCCAATGAAATACCAAGTGCTAATGCCTTCTTTCAGAATTCCTGTGTGAACTCTTGAACACTCTGTCCCTTACCTTGTCGCAAGTGTTGCTAATCCATTACAACTTGTTGTGTGTGACCCAAGGGATAGAATTGTTTCTTTAGAGCCTTTATAAACTTAGTCCATGAGGTGATAACTTTTCCTTTACGCTTTAAATCTATCTGTGTCTTACTCTCCCACCAGATTAAAGCAGTACCCTCCATTCTAAGAGTAGCTAATTGGATTTTTGTCTTATCATCAGTAATATTTTGAATACGACAATAGACTTCTAATTGTTTTACCCAATTATCTAGTTTCTCAGGGTTCATTTCCCCGTCATACACAGGTAATTTGAACTTAACATCAAGTTTCAAAAGTGGACTCTTAAGTTTCATTTCTTTATCTGATTCAGAACTAGACGTAGAAGAAGAAGAAGATGATGATGATGGAGATGAAGGAGGAGATTTATCTGCCTTGCCTTTACCTTTCTTTGTTGCCTTTGACACTGAGGCTTCATCTCTCTTCTTTTTGTCTTCATATAATTCTTCCAACATTTGCTTCATGTTCATAAACATCTGCTGGATTTGAGTCTCATCCATAGGCTTCATTTCAGTAGCTTCAGGAGTCTCAACGTTCTCAGTCCCTGCCATCGTTGATTGATGAACGAATTTCTGTTTTTTGATCTCTGGATCGAATTCCTCAATCTCACCTTTTCCACGTTGCAATCCCAACCTGGTTAACATCCACTGACAAAAAAAATACAAGCACAACCTACTCTGATACCACTTGATCTGAAATTGACCGAATAAAGTGCTGAGGTAGTTTGATTACTTTGTCCTTTAGATTGACTATTAACTAAAATATGCTTTAATGAAACATAACATAAACCAACAACATAAACAAATTAAATAACAACAATAATCAGAGAGAAGAAGAGGAAAACAATTTGATGACCGAGTTCGTCCCTCGTGGACTACATCTCCGGGTCCGCTTTTAACTGGGCGTTCGTTTTTATTAGGATTGATCTGGAAGAATATCTACACTGAAATAGAACATAATGACTGTGCTCGCAGGCACTTCTGAACTCTATAAACATAAATTACTCTTTGCTTCCTTTCTGACGCCTGTCTTCGTGCTCAATTCCAACCACCAACGGTTGAGCAATGCTGCAAACAAAATCGCCTCTCTCCTCTTGAAACTGCACTAAAAAACTCATTGTCTTCACACAAAAATCCAAGCTAAACTCATAAGCCAATTCTCTGGTTTAAATAGTTGCATTCAAACCAAATTTAGAAAATGGTTGAGTGAATTTTGAGATTAGGATATCAAATCCTATCTCTTGCATGAACTGTAGGGATTAATTCCCAAACCATAGTGGACAAATTAATTCTGAAAACCCACATTTAAACATTATAATAAAACTCAACCCGATGATTAGGCTAACCGCGCGGGGAGTTGTAACCATTCCCATGTGAATGGGTGGCTTTGATCAGCGGTTATGGTCCTCCTCCTGGAGGTTCGGTCATTTTTCCGGCGGTTCAACTTGACAGTTATCAATGCGGCATAACAGTTGTCAAACATATCTCCACCGCTGGTTATAAAACCCGTTCACATGCCCATTTTCTGACGCGGTTTAACATAACTCTGTGGGTTTTTTTATTGTTGTTTTAATACAATCTTTTACAACATATGTTTTACAATTGAAAACTTGAACCTTATTACATATGTTTTTGCCATAGGTTTAAAAACCCCTTCTGAACCTTTGTTAACAACAGTTCATGCAATGGTTTTATAATATAGTTTTATTATATATTTTTTAAAACTATATATGTTCAACCATCCGAACCTTTGTTTTATACAAGGTTTATGGTATTAATTTAATATGACTCTGAACCTTATAAAAAGGTTTTTGGCAATGTTTTGAAATATGTTTTTGCATTGCACTAGGACTTTAGCATTAGGGATTAGGATTAACATAGCGCTTAGGAGTTTTTGACATATATTTGGAGTGATTTATACCTTTAGGATTATGCCTTAAGTGATCATTTAGGTTCTTGATGATGAGGATAGGATTTTAGACTAAGGTTTTAAGGTTTTAGGTCTAGGTATAATTTCAATCTTAGACTTTCACAATGTCATTTTTAACCTTAGTTTAGGATTAAAAACCCTTTACATCATATTACAAATGACAATCATAACACTGAAGGAGCTTTCACTGGAAATTTGATGATTCTAAAGACTGAACTGGACGTTGCACTGCTGGAGTTGACCTGGAACTCTGTCGATCTTGTACTGATCAAGATCCTCCTGGATCATTAGTCCAAAATGGGAAAGAGGTTCTCTTGAGTATTTTTTTCTAAATTTTTGGACTCGAGAGACTATCTACAATAAGGAACATGTGGAGTTTTCTTTTTCTCCTCTTTTTCAAACTCTCTAAACATGAAAAATATGTCGAGTTTTACCTTCGTTGGACTTGTTAAAACATAAAACAATGATGGAATTTTTGAACATGACAGGGTCGAACCACTCCTTCTCAGGGTTCCTTAAATATACTTGAAGGGATTCATCTGAAGGATGAACATACAAATAAAGCATATTTTATCCTCCTCAAGATTGTTAAAAAATAAAGAGGCACTGACCAGTATGATTGGGGAAGTTGTGAAAATGGGGTATTTCATTTTCTAATGGTGGTGAGTCGCTCTTGAACACGAAACCCTTCCAATTCATCTTAGTGGATGTTGGGTTGGGTAATCTACTTGTCATTCGGTTCATCGTACCTTTTCAGAGCCTCCATATCGGCTTTTGGGTCAATGATGCCAACTCCATTTAGTGTCGTTATCTGTTCAAGAGAAGTCATTTCAGTTTATATCTATTACAATACTCTTATGTCTTCCTTCCGTGTTTTCCTTCTCCTGATCCAGTTCTATATCATCATCATTATGTCTCAGTCATGGTACATTTTTCGTGTCCTTTATGGGGTATAAATCAAGGTCGTCCTGTGATGTGCCACTTCCTATTGACATCAACACATCATCTAGGAAGTTGACTTGGAAACAACCCTTTGGTACCTTGGTACTTGCATACATCAATGGCAAGTTTCCTCGCTCTCGATGAAATGTTTACACCATTTTCCTTTGACCGAAAGACTCTATGTGTTGTTAGACATCAACTCATTTACTCAGACTATACGGACTATATTGTATTACCTTGAGAGCTATTAACATCATTAGTGGTTTCTCTCACATCTGTTAATAACTTACATCATCGTTCAGTAATCAGATGGTCTCTACCATGTTTGACTTCATCTCATTGATTCAAATGGATAGAATCGTATGTTGGTTGGCCATGTGAACAAGATAGAAGACCTAGGATATAGTTTCATCCATCTACGTTGCGATATCAAGAGTTATACAGAGACCACAATGTATAATGGATATGATCATATAGACATTCATCCATTCATGGGTCCACCATGTGAATCTGTTGATGCGTATTTTGATCATTATACATGTTATGGTAGCTTATTTTTTGAGTATGGGTACTTCAGTCGTCAGACATCATTTCTGACTTTGAGCTTTAGGGGGCAATATGTTAGAGGCCATTTTGTTACATCTATTCATATGGCCTCCTAATGGGATCAATCAACATCATATTCCCCCTTTTCATCATCATTGCACAAATCCCTAACTGTGTCTCCTTCATTTCAAAGAATTTCTATCTGAAAACACTTCATTTGAGCCAGTTTTAGGACCAAAACTCGCTTCCCTTCCTCTAGACAATGTTCACCTACAATTTTCTTCACTGTGGATAGTGTTGATCACCTACAATTTTCTCCCCTTTGCACCTGTGTTGGTTCTAGAAATTCGTTAAAAAGAGATAATTTAAAGAAGCTTCCTATTCCACAAGCTTCCAAAAAAATTTACAACAATTTACCTTAGATAAAACATTCAAATCCTATGTCATCCTTCTTTTAAGTTTCCACCCCTATCCTTTCATCCCATCCTCCAATAAAAGGTGGATCTAAAACCTTATATTGGTAATTGAATAATAACTCCCAATGTACCCCACTCCTCTATATATTTACAACCTTCCATATGAAATAGGTTGGATTTTGGAGAGTAATTTTATCCTTATGTTGTTGAGGTGAAGATGTATTATTCTATGCGTTTAGGGAAATTGGAGGTGCATATTGTGAAAAGGAAAGGAAAATAAAACTTGGAGAATCTTTTATACAAGATCAACACCTATTTGTGATTGTAATATACTTCCATTTATATTAATGCAAAGAGTTACATGTTTTCCTATATTGTGATATCATTATTTCATATATTTCAATACCATTTTGATCTATTGAGTAGAGTACTTAGATGATACTGCATAGATATCGTAGTTTCTTGGCTTGTGTTATCTCACTGTGCAAGTTCTGATTTTGGAAATCAGAGATGGAATTGGATAATTAAATCTAAAGTAGGAGAAAATCATGCGACAAATTCCAGGTAGGATTCATTCTGTCATCTATTTACTTTAAAGAAAGCATTGGGTTCCTTGTCTCTTTGTTGTTCTAGGTTGACCATGAAACCTAGGGGAGATAGTTTTGTCCGCAATTGCAAATCCCATATAACAAAAATTATACCATGAAAACCATAATGACATGACACCCATACCACTTATTGGAGATTTATAACACAATTCATGGCATTATTTACATCCATATAAATATGTACATATATCAAAACATCATATCAGCATATATACCGAAACGCACACCAAAAAGTTTGCTCAACTAGCGAATAAGGAAGGATACATAGCTCGCATCTGATATGCCATCTCCCATGTAGCTTCATCTGGCCCAAAGTGTTTTTATTACGCTTTAAACTACTTAATTTCTCAGTTATGAAGCATGATCATATTTTTCTACAAAATGCACCATGGTTTCGGATAGAATTCTCCTTCTAGCTCCACCTGCAATACATACCATTCAATCACATGATCAACATATTTAAGATACTTCTTAAGCAATTACACATGGAAAACATCATGGAATTTCACTGTCGAAGGTTTTAAAAGATGATAGGCTACTGGCCTAATCCTCTCAAGAATCTTGAAAGATCCACAATACCAACGTGCTAGCTTGGCACATGATCCAATTCGTAAGGAGCTCTTATTCAGCTTAAAGTGAAAGTACACCTGCTCCCAAACCTGAAACTCCTTAAACAATCTTTTCTAATATGTATAACACTTCTACCTATCTTGTGCTGCTTTCATACTCTTCTTGATTATCTGCATTTCGTGTTCCATCTATGCTAACATATCCCATCCAATCAATATCCTATTAACTGGATCACTCCAACTAATGGGAGTATTGCAACTTTTCCCATACAATTCATCAAACAGATTCATCCTCAAAGTTTATTGATACCCATTTTTGTAATCAAACTCTACCAATGGAAGATACTCTTCCCACTTTCATTGTTGACGCATCACATACATCCTCAACATGTCCTCCAATATCTTATTTACCCTCTCTATCTATCTAATTTTCTACAGATGATAAGTTATACTAAAGGCCAAATTTGTGCCAAAACCTACAAACAACTCCTTCCAAAACTTTGAAGTGAACTTTCCATCCCTGTCTAGCACAAAATTATGTGGAACACTGTACAATATGACCACATCCCTAATGAAGACCTATGCTACATCATTCGTTGAGTATGTAGAGTTCACTGGAATGAAGTGTGATGTTTTCATCAACCTATCCACCAAAACCATGATGGAATCATGCTTCTTAGATGTCCTTGGTAAACCTATGATAAATTAAATGGAAATGGCCTCCCATTTCCATTTTGGAATTGGTATCAGTTGTAGTATTCCATATGGATCTTACACTCTACTTTTACCTATTTCAAATCCAAGCACCTAGCCACAAAATTTGCTATGTAACTCTTCAAATTCATACAATAGTAAAACTTCTTCATTGTTGTCAACGTTTTCTGATAGCCTGCGTGACTTGAAGACTATTACACATGAAACTCACTCAACGCCACCTTCATGAGTTCACTTTTTTTTGGAACATATATCCTATATCTAAACCTGATCAAGACATTTGTTGTGAGATGATAGTCCACATCCCATGCACCTCCACCTGTACCTATACCACTACATGTACCTATACCTATACCTATACCACTACCTTTACCTATACTCTGCTTCGATCTATGCCTAACCTCCATATACCTAACATCCTACTGACGTTCCTGAAAAATACTTTCATGTAGATATGTCCCATAGGAACTCATAGTTGGTATATAATTCACCTATATTCGCATGATAAGAGCATCTACAACCCTTTTCTCTTTACCTTTAATATACCTGATCTAAAATTAGAACTCACTGATTGTGGCCAACCATCTAGCTTGCATGGCATTCAGATTCAATCGGTCAAATAGGTACCTCAATCCACTTTGATCACTCATCAATTCAAATATCATGCCTAGAAGATAGTTCCTACACATCTTCAAAGCATGTATGATCGCTTCCAACTCAAGATTCTTTTTCAGGTATTTTTTCTCAAGATCATTGATTTTTTGTGACTCATAGAATACCATATGCCCTTCCTGCATAAGGACTCCACCGGGCCCTTTCTTTCAAGCATATTCACAAACCACAATCACTTTTTTCGGATCTACAATATTTAAAACTGGAGAATGTGTTAACAACTTCTTTAACTACTCAAAACTAGTTGCACATTCCTCTATCCATTCAAATTTCTTACCTTTCCTTTGATGTGATAGGATAAGAAATTTGTGATAATTTCCTGATGAACCTCCTATAATGACCTACTAACCCCATAAATTATCTTACCTATTCCACATTCCTAGGAGCTTTTGATACCATGACAGCCCTTATCTTTTATCGATCTATTGCTATGACTTCATTAGAGATGACATATCCCAAGTAATGTACCTTTGTTTGAAATAAATTGCATTTTTTATGCTTAGCATAAACTTAATTCTCTCCTATAAATCTCAACACCGATGCTAAATGTTTGGCATGCCTTTCTTCATTCTTAAAATATACCAATATATCATCAATTAACACAATAAAAAACTTGTCCAAATAAGGACGTAAAACATATTTCATCAAGCACATAAATTTAGCTGGAGAATTAGTCAAATAGAAAGGAACTACAACAAACTCATAATATGCATGCTTGATCCAGAAAGTTGTCCTTTGAATGTCATGTTCTTTAATGTGTACCTGTTGATATCCCGAACTTAGATAAATCTTCAAGAACACTGATTCTCCCTTCAACTGATCGAACAAATCATCAATCATTGAAAACAAATACCTATTATTGATGGTCACCTTTTTCAATTATCTATAATCAATATATAATCTGAGGGAATGATATTTTTTCTTCACAAACAATACAGGTGCACCCCATGGTGATACACTTGGCCTAATATATCCCTTGTAAATCATTTCCTTAAACTGTGGATTCAACTCTACCAACTCTGGTGTGATCATCTTGTAAGGTGCCTTAGATGTTGGTGCTACCCCTGGTACCAACTCAATAGAAAGTTCCACTTCCTTGTGAGGTGGAAACTTTGTAATATCTATGGGAAATACATCCTAAAACTGTTGTAGAATTGGGTACCTACTCAAAACATATACATCCTCAACTTCCTTAACTTTGTCACTAGAAATGTGCACTAAAAATAACACACACCCTTTCCTACAACTACGCTTAGAATGCATAGATGTAACCATTCTCATTGATGTTGTTTTATTCTTACCATGTAAGACTCTTTGCTCCCCATTGTCATCCAGGCACTCAATAGCCTTTTCATAACAATATACCTTGGTCTTTTGAAGATATACCTATTCCATACCCAAAATCATACTATATGAACCCAATGGTAATAAATTCAATGTGTTGATGTAGGCATACCATTCAAGTCAAATGCACAAGCTATTACCCAATAATGAATTGTCTTCTGCGTACCTATATACAACTGCACTAACGAATATTTTGCATGTAAATCTTTATTCAAACTAAAATTGTCAACAAGGTCAAGATTAACATAACTATAACTAGATCCATGGTCAATCAAAATAAAAACAACTTAATCACAAAGCTTACTGTCCATCTCAATAATAGATGCTTAGTGATATTCTTTCCTGTTATCTAGCACTACATAGATCCCAAGAATAATTTGTTGATCCGAGTGGATATTGGTGGCCACTGGCCTATTCCACTTGGACCCCCCACATTATTTCTTTCAATTTTTCAAGTTCCTTAATTGTATCACAATTTACTATTTTTGGTAGACTTTTGAGTCCTCAACTTCTGGAGCCGTTTTGAAGCCCTAAACGACATTTTTTGGGAAAACCAATGCCAACAAGGTCTCTGCTTAATGTTGGCCACAAAAAATTTGTATTCCTTGGATAGATAATTCTAACAAGGTATTATGTGCATCAAACGAAGATCATATGTGAAAGTTACATTCGAGGGAAGTTGATGTACCAATTTACCCATACAGGGACCATAATTTTGGTGCTTCATCTCCTAGGTTTAGGTTTTTTTATGTTTAGAGTTTTCCATTGTTTCTCAATAATAAATAGGCCTTTGAGCCTCATTGTAACACAATTCTGAGGCATGTATCCATGACATCTCTTATCAGAGATAAGCTACCATCACTTGAGCTAGTTTATTTCCATTTTGTATGTAAGTATATTTCCATCTTTGATAATAATGAAATGGCGTTATATTTCTATTTCATCTATGTCTCCATGTTTATATTTGTATTATGATCGGTCTGGTTGAAACCTTGCAAGATCAGCCTCACAATCCTCGACGGCCTCCCATGGTAGGAAAAAATAAATACGTCGGAGTAGGAGATCCTATCAAAATATTGCTCGAAGAGGCCCTCGCAAAAATTTATGGATAAATTTTCCCAAATCCATCAGAAAATACCCATAGGCAACACATCTTCAACTGGTAGCCACTCTGGAGGTGCCATTCCATTTAAGGTACAATTCAACTTTGAAATTCCCACATTTGAAGGCGAGATAGATGGATATGCTATAGATAGATATTTAAATCTATTGGAAGGATTTTTTTGTTCATGATTTTTTCAATAGGGAAAATATTACTTTCTCACTCTTGAAAGTCACCCCCCACTTCAAGGACCAGTGGGAAACCTACTGTGAGCAGAAGGAGGAGGGGGAGCCCTCACTATTCTTGATGGCACCCACATGGAATTATTTCTGAGATTCCATCAAGGAATAGTACTACTCTGTCAGTGGTTATTAGTCATCAGTATTTTTCACTATCTTTGGATGACTATAGGATGCTTATATATTTCTGAAAACAATATTCCTTGAACATCCTGAGTTTCAGAAATCTCACTACCTTCATTATCTTTAAAGAAACTTTTTCACTATTTATCAAGTTTTCCATCTCAAAGTCACCCTATTGCTCCTAAAAAACTCTGTATGGGATTTTACCTATCATTTTCAACCTCCTTCCCTATCTATAGCCTCATTGCCTCATTTTTTTCTTGTCAATAGACTCCCTCCTCCCTCTAGGGTTTCCTATAGCTAACTCATTCCCATTTTCCCCAGGTTCCTCAAGCATTAATGGTCTCAAAACTATCTTTGTAGGCTCTTTAGATAAATCAAGTACATTGGATTTTTGATCTTAAATACAACACTTTTGGCAATGCTTTGTTTTCACTTGAGAAACCTCCAAGTAAAAATCAAGTCAAAGGACCCTCCCCCTAGGTCATTAGGGTTTCACATGTTTTAAGGTCATCATTAGATGTTTCAGGCACTGCTTTTCCTTCGCTATAATCTGGCTCAGATGTAATAAAATGTCAATACATGGTTATTCAAGAGGGACTTGAAATTTCCAAAGAAGTTTGTCTTATCAGTTCAGAAACCTGCAATGAGGAAAAAAGAAAAGAGTTTAGCACTTCTGTAGGAGTGTTGAAGGATTTTTCAACAACAATTACTGATGAGGTATACTATCTATTCTTGAATGAAGAAAACTTACATCAAAGGAAAGGGGAACAACTTAGTCTTGAAGAGAACTAGGGTTTTGAGCTTGATGGTCCAGTTGAGTGCCAAAACAGTGATCACTTGCAGAAAATGATATGGAGGAAGCACACAAGGCCAAACATGAAGAAATTCTAGCAGAAGATATTCATGAAATAGGGAAAAATGTGAGTTGAACTAGACAGAAATGAATGAACTTGAAAGGGCTATAGAGAACTTAGAATACAACAATGATGATTGCTATGAAAGACTGCAAACCATTAGGGTTTTGAGAAGATTGGCCAGATAAGGTGGAAAAGTTGAGTTGAGATTACATAAGAAATTGAAGATGCTAGTGTGTGTTACTAAATCCAAAAGGTGTCATAATGAACTTTTCATGCCTCAAGGAGCAAAATAAAGGTCAAATTCATCATTCCTTTCACCTACAAAGAAAAAGTGTCAAAACGTTGCTAGTGAGAAAGGAAAACGACTTTTAACATTAGAAAGTGGGTTTTCATAATTAAATCAAATTCCTTTGAACTATAAAAGCTCATTTTTCACTCCATATGAATCATTGATGCCTTGAAAAAAATTAGAAGTTTCAAGGAGAGAAGAGTTTTTGAGTTTCAGGAAAAATTTGGCAAATTTTCCTTGGCGCTGCTCCCTTGGCTTGGCGTTGCGCGCCTAGAAGTCGGTGCTGCACGTTTGACATTTCTTCCCCGTTCATTTTATGAAGGCGTTGCATTCCTGGAAGGTGGCGTTGCACGTTGTGGGAGGCGATAATCTCTTGCCAAAATAGACACGCTACTCATTTTCAAAGGCGATGTGTGCTCAGAACTAGCGATGCGTGCCTAGGATTAGTGTTGCGCCCTTAGACTTGGAGTTGTGCGCTTGTCCAGAAGGGTTTTCTAAGTGATATAACCACTCAAAACACTCCAAATCTCCTTCTAGTATTTTCCAAAGGTTCTCCAAGTAATGATAAGGGTAAGTACCTGACATACACCCATTTTCAAGCTATTTTAGCGATTTCTTAATCAATGGAATGAAACCCTAATCAAACCCTAACTTTCAAAGTTGGAGATCAGTATTTAAACCTCATTTCATCTTCCTAGATAGAGTGTCAGTGATAGAAAGGGTAATTACACAGTTGGAGGTTTGTCATTGAGTTGTTTTACCTCTCACCCATTCCCTCATTTTTAAGGCTACCTTTTCATTACTAGCCCTTCATCTCATTTCCATTTACACTCTAGGGTTTTATAAAAGCAGAGTTTACAATGTCAAAGGGTGAAGACAGTGGTATAGAGGCATAGATGCCAAAGAGGCATGATCACAAGGGAGGCAAGATAAATAGATTTGAACCCCTCAATACAAGAGAGCTCATGCCATCTCCCCTTAACATTTCTTGTTCCAAACATGTAGGTTTCTATGAATTTTGTGAAAAGGTGCAATAGGTGCAAAACCACCCTGACCTAACTAGAATATTTATCATTAAATTGCATGAAAAACAATTTAATCTTGCAGGGGTCACCTTTGAATTGTCTACAGGTGTCATTTCCAATGCCACAGGTATACCTAGTGTAGGGGAGAAATGGTTCAAGCAAGCCAACCTATACATGAGTTACTTTGAGCCATATCTTAAGCCCAGGTATAAATACCACAACAAATCCTTCTTTCCTATCTCTCACATGCTTGATAGATATGCACCTATGATGAGGATCATAATGAAGTATTTCACATGTGAAGGAAGGTTTTCCCTCCTTTACTCCTACCACATCCGGCTTCTTATGCACTTTACTAGAGTGAAAATGTTGCACATACCCTATTACCTTTACCAAAGCATTGATAAAATGGCATACATAGTGCAAAAGAGAAACTACCCTTAGCAAATGCAAAGCCTTTTCCATCATTCACTTATCAACATGGTGGTGATGCACCAACTACAGTAGAAAGGCATTCCATGGGAGACCTTCATTGCCAATGAGGTTTTCACTGCTCCACAAGGCCATCATCAGCAAGATACTCCTTCATCTTCTCATCCTCCCATTCCTACTTCTCCTTCACATCCCACTACTCATGTATCACCATCCACTCACATTTCTTTGCCCCATGATTACCATCCCTCATCACCTTCCCAAATCCCTTCACCCTCATCTCATGATACCACAAAATCAAACATTGAAGAGAGCAGTGAGACAAATGACACTCAGATGGATGACATAGAGCCTTTTCCTTTGACCTATCAAAGAGGTCATAGGCAGGTGTTTTATCCATAGATTGTTGAAGGGGACCTTCCTTCATCATCAACAAAACAACTTGATAAGGGTAAGGAAAAGGTTGCAGAGTAGGTAATTGTTCATGACAAAGAGGATGAGCATGAAATTGAAAAAGAGTTTCAACTTATTGACCTTGAGCGTGAGGATGAGGAGAGGATTACAAACATGTTGATCAAGAGCAAGGATGCCTAGATTAGGGAGCCACAAACCAATCTTGGAAGGGAAAAGAATGTGATCAACTTCCTTGAGGTAGAAAACCAACAGTTAGATATAGAGAAATCCATCACTGAGGTCAGAGCTATCAAAGCTTGGAAAGAGGTTGGAAAATCCAAGGCTATGCTAGATGAGAACTTGGGCACTCTTGATGACATTAAGGATGAGGAAGAACAACTTCCTAGGAAGAGGCCAAGGACCATTGGGTTGAAGAAGGCCTTAGCCCAAGAAAGAGAGAAAGAGATAGAGTTGGCAAAGTAGCTCACTCCAAGTGAGCTACTTGTCATGGAAATTAGCTATGATAGAGAATCTTGGCTAGAGAGAGCCAATGTGCACCTAGAAGTCCAGCTTGAGAAGGAAAAAAGAGACATTGGCCTACAGAAGATGATGGCAAGACATTATGCCATGAGGAATAGAATTGATAAGGCCAAGCTCAAAAGAGCCCTTGCAAAGGTTCAAGCACAAAATGAGGCAAAGGAGAAGGAAAAAAATTATAGCCTTGCTGTTGTATCCCTCCAGACATCCCAAACATGACCAGCAATCTAATTTCAAAATTTTGGCACATTATGCACATTTTTTTTTTATTGTTTGACCAGCAAAAAAAAGGGCCAAACGCACAGCGCCACTGGCATTGTGCTCTTTTTTGGGGCACTAAATGGAAAAATGGTTTGCATTTCCATGTTCCTCATGCCAAATAAATCATCCTCAAAACTTTTAGGTCATTTGGAGCAAAACGGGTCCCTCAAAAAGGGCAAAAACCACCAAAAAATCACCTTTCTGCCCTCTTCTCGACACTGGCATTGCGCCCTTAGCAGTATTCGGAGAAGTGATTTTTGGCTAGGTAAATGAGAAAAATTCTAAGACATAAAGGAAGATATGGAAACTAGATAGGACAGGATTTTCCAATTAGTTATCATGGAGCTCATTTGTACACCGGGAAGGCCTCCAAAAGTCAGCTGCAAAACAGACAATTTTCCTAGTCTTGGCATTACGCCCTTGCCAGAAAGTCAAAAAAAGACACTAGGAGGTATTGAAAATAAATTTTGAAGGCTTTAAGGACAAATATCTCTAAAATTATCTAAGGAGTTATGTTAGAAGTTATTTTTGTTATAAATGAGTTTGGATATTTGTTCCTTGGGCCTTTCATGGTCTCAATGGTCAAATGTATTTATTATGTAATTAATGACTTCTAAAACCCTATCTAGGGTTCACTTAATCATTTGGAAGTTAAATACTGCATGTAAGCTTCATATTTTTTTTGGTTGATTGTTGAGTTCAATACACATAAACTTGGAGTTGTGAAGAAATTGGTTTTGGAGCCTTGTGTTTGTCTTAGATTGAGCACCAATGGAGCAAGCATATTCATAGGATTCATGAACATGGTGTTACACATTATTTTGTCACCATGACATTTTATTGTCTATATGGGTTCATCAATACCTATATAATGCTCCCTTAGAAGTCTACAACCCTAAAGTTCCTAAACCAAGTCCTAAATTTGGAGAAAAGCTTGTAAAAATCATAAAAACACTTGTACCGCACTTTTCCTTAGCCTTACCTACGGCACCGCACCCTTTTTCTCTAAAACTACGGAGCCAACCGCACGTTTTCTTCATTAAAGGTGCGGACCCTTGTAAAATTTAAATTGAAGGAAAAAGTAAATTCTAGAAGCCCATCTGGTCAAATATTCTCATAGTTGGAAGCTTCTAGAAGATGCTATCCAGTTGAAGCCTCACTCCTTCCATTCATGAACATTCATCCCTTCATAAAAGGAGCCTATTCCTTGGTATTTGGAACTTAATCCCGTGATAAGAGGACTCTATCCCTTCCATTTTGGAGCTGTAACCACTTTCCTTCTCCTATAAATTGAAGATTTGGTTCAGTCTCAAGAGTAGATGGATAGATTCCATGAGGATGGTTCTTCTCCTGTGTCAACCTCGTTAAAAAATGAAACAAATACCAAGAGGAAAGTTCCTTTTATTGTGTCAACCTCATTAAAAAATGAATCAGTGGGTAATGAGGACAGTTCCTTTTGTTGTGTCAACCTCGTTAAAAAATGAAACAGACCCATGAGGATAGTTCTTTTCCTGTGTCAACCTCATTAAAAATGAATGAGTAGGTTATGTAGGTATATTGTAGAAATTAGATTGATATATTATGAGGATAGTTATTTTCCTGTGTTAACCTCGTTAAAAAATGAATCAGCTCATGAGCATAGTTCTTTTCCTGTGTCAAGCTCGTTAAAAAAATGAAAAAAATCCTCTCCTAATTGAGTCGAGTCTTTGATTAGATCTCGTGCGTGTTAAGTCGAGTCTTTCATCTAATCTCATAAATGAACCTTCATTACATCCACCTATTAGTAACCAGTAGTCTACTTATTTGAATGCAATGAAGCTTGGGGGTCATGCGCTCTAGCAAGTTACGCTTGGGGGGCATTAAAACCTATCTCAAACATGATTTTTCCTTTGTTTCAAGCTTGTATAAAAATGAAACAAACCTATCTCAAGCACAATTTTCTACATTTCAAGCTTGTGTAAAAATGAAACCACTCTCAAGCACAATTTTCCTATGTTTCAAGCTTGTGTAAAAATGAAACCACTCTCAAGCATAATTTTTCCTACATTTCAAGCTTGTGTAAAAATGTAACCTATCTCAAGTCCATTTCGGTTATTATTTTCAAGACTCGTTAAACTCATGAAAATCCTCAGCTTCTTTTGCTATTCTTTTCATGCTCATAAAACGTACATGAAAACGCCGAGTTATTTTCATCTTTTCCTGCTCGTTAATTAAATTAAAATTTGACCACATGAGTACATTTTTATCCCTTTTTCGAACTCATTAAAACTTATGAAAAAAGTGAAAGCTATGAGTACATTTTTATCCCTTTTTCGAACTTGTTAAAATTTACGAAAAAGTGAAACTACTGAGTATACTTTTATCACTTTTTCGGGCTCTTGAAAATTACGAAAAAGTGAAACCCTAGAGTTCTCTTTTAAGCCCTTTTTAAACTCTCTAAAAATGAAAAGATTGCCGAGTACTTGACTATTCAAACTCATTAAAGGAAATGAATAGTCATCCCTTCAGTATAATTTTACCCTTTTTTCAGACTGAAATGGACTATTTACGAAAAAGGTATACATTGACTAATCATGGTCAATAGAGTTCTCTCCTATATTATTTTATCCTTTTTCAGGCTTGAGAGACTAAATTTACGAAAAAGTACACCCACGGAGTTTCCTTAAGTTTTTCTTCTGACTCCCTAAAATTGAAAAACACCAAGTTTCTCCTATACTGGACTCGTTAAAACTAAATAGTAAAGGACCTATCAATTAAAAATAGGAACGAACCACTCCTTCTTAGGGTTCAATTTTATACTAAGTTGGACTCATCTGAAGGATGAGCTTACATAACAAGAAAATGTTATCCTCCTCAAGCTTGTCAAAAAATAAAGAGGTACTTTCCAGAAATGGTGGGGGGAAAAGAGAGAAAATGGATCCAGTTGTCACATTTTGATTAAAAGAAGTATACCACTCTTGAACATGACACTTTTTGTCACTTCTACCTGGGTTGGGAAAATCATTTGCCTATTAGTTAATCAAACCACATTGAAAGTCTTCAGCCGGCTTCTGGGTATTAGCTTAGGTCAATTGTTACCAAACCATCTGCAGTGTCGTTATGTGTTCAAGAGGACAGTTCAAACAAACCATTCATCTGCAAACTTATGTCTCCATTCACGTTTACCATCCCTGAGTCAGTCCTTGAAAAATATTTCTTCAAAACTTGATCTAATGGTTTCATATCGTGAGCTTTCCTATGATGGATCAATTTCTATCAATGACAAGTCATCCTCTAGAAATTTTATCTAGAATCCTATCAGTACCTTGGAATTTGCATGCATTAATGGCAAATTTCTCACCTTCGATGACAGGTTACATCATTGACCTTCGATCAGATGATTCTATGAAGTGTTTGACTTCAAATCATTTATTCACACTTCATGGATTGTACTAAGTAATTTGAGAGCCATTTTCATTATTGGTGGTTTCTCTCACACTTGTTAATAGTTCATTTCATTGACTGGTAATCAAGTGGTTTCTACCATGTTCGACTTCGACACAATCAATCGCATGGATAGAATCGTACTAGTTCAGGAAGCATAAATCAAGACCCTGGATCTAGTTTCCACCATCCAGGATGCGAGGAGTTTTATTGTTAATTATGCAGTAGACTATTCATGAAAAATAGTTGCGTCCATACTGTGTCTACTATTGATATAATATTAGAATCATTTCTATATCATAACATTTTAGTTAAGTTTTGATTTAGTTAGTTTTTTCTCTGAGTATGGGAATTCCTACCTCAGAAATGATATATATATGTGTGTGTGTGTGTGTGTGTGTGTGTGTGTGCATTGAATGTTTTTTCAGGTTCCAACCAGCATCCACAAGCCAATCCTCGGAATTATAAAGCACTTCACTCTTCGAATTATCTCAAACTTTGCGCTTTAGGGGGCAATCTGTTACACATTATTTTGTCACCGTGAAATTTTATTGTCTATATTGGTTTATAAATACCTATATAATGCTCCCTTAGAAGTCTACAACCCTAAAGTTCCTAAACCAAGTCCTGAATTGGGAGAAAAGCTCGTAAATATTATAAAAACACTTGTACCGCACTTTTTCTTAGCATTACCTGCGGCACCGCACCCTTTTGCTCTAAAAAATACAGAGCCGACCGCACATTTTCTTCATTAAAGGTGTAGACCCCTATAAAAGGTAAATTGAAGGAGAAATTAAATTCTAGAAGCCCAGCTGGTCAAATATTCTCCCAGCTGGAAGCTTCTAGAAGACGTTATCCAGTCGAAGCCTCACTCCCTCCATTCATGAACATTCATCCCTTCATAAAAGTAGCCTATTCCTTGGTATTTGGAACTTAATCCCTTGATAAGAGGACTCTATCCCTTCCATTTTGGAGATGTAACCACTTTCCTTCTCCTATAAATTGAAGCTTTGGTTCAGTCTCAAGGGTAGATGCTGATATATGTAAAACTTCTCTATACATTTTGTATACACTTAGTACTTGCTTTGTACTTGGTAGCTACTGATATGTAAAAAATTACTTGCTTTGTACTTCATATTACATTAGAGAAGAGAAATTTTTGAAGAAACATACTCTTTTTGCTAGCCATTATCCATGTGAGAACAATTACATACTCGTATCTAGGCTAGTTCAAAGAGTGGAAGGGCTTGTCAGACCAAAGGAAAATGCTTGTTCTAGACCCCAGAAGGACCAGTATGACATCAAGGCAAACACGGTTGTAAGAATTATTATTTTATTTAAAGATAATACAAATGGATCTTGTTTTCTCAATAAGTTGTTTATGTGTTTACTTGAATGAATTATTTCATAAATTCCTTGATCATTAAGATAGATTTATGATTTATGAATTAGTATATTGTGCAAGTGCTTTTGATTCTCTTCCATGTATTTGATTGCAGGTCTTAAGAGGTGACTTATTTGAAGCAACAGGAAAGAAGAATACAACTAGCATTGGATCACAGGTAGGTCCTTTCTTCATCATAGAAAATTCTAAATCATACATAATCTAGAGAAAGTGGTTTACATTTGTCCTGTTTTTTTCTAGCTATCCTTGTGATACTAGGGAGATCCTTCTTGTCCGCAAGAATGATTTATCCACCTAACACATGGTTAATGGTGATTTTGTTCTAATTTAGCAATTGTCTCCTTCTGTTTTCATATTGTTTCATCTTTTCTCATGCAATAGAGAAAAAAATTTAGGTTAAGATATTCTGTTAGAGGCACCTTAAGTCTGTTTTCCTTCTATTGCTTAGATGTTTTCCTCTGCTAGGTCTGATTGGAGAATTCTTGATTTCTCTCTAGTTCCACTTAGCTTTTTGTCTTAAGAATGGTTCAATGGATTCAAGCCAAAGAAGTTTCTGACATGCCCTGTCCTTTGGTGTAGCTCAAAACATTGTTTTTAATGATTTTTCTTTGAAGTTTACTAATTAGGGTTTGGCTAAAGAATTTTATGGTTTGCCCTGTCCTTTAGTCCATCTTGAATAGTATCTTTGAAGGTATTTTATGGTTTTATTAAGGAATTTAAGATTTCCCTGCTCTTTAATCATTACTAATTTGTTATCTCACATGTTTTCTTTTTCTGAAGGTGAATAACTAGAGAATTTTAGGAGTTCCCTGCTCTCTAGGGTTTGCTGCATTTTTGTTTTAAAGTTTACTTAATGAAGTTTGACCAGAGAAGTTTATGATGTGCCCTGTTCTTTGGTTATTTATTAAGCATAGTAATATTGAAATCCCTTCTTGGCATAGTATATGTTAAAGGATTCTTAATTTCCCTTTAAACCTACTATGTTCACAAATTTAATGTTCATTTCACACTCACATAAGCTACTAAGATCCATTTGGCTTTGTTAACTTGCCCTATGAAACACCCTTGATTCATTCTTTTTCCTTTTCAAGCCTTTCACAAACCCCATAGCCCAATGGTTTGAATTTATCTTACTCTATATGTTCTTCTCGACAACCTACCAAACCAAGAAAAACAAAACAAACAAACTCTATCAATTTAAGTAGCCTAAAATCAGCACCCTAAAATCATACAAGTCATATCTTTTATACAAATTTAGAGAGAGCCCTCTCTGAGTCCAGGAAGGCTAGGTCCTAGGACTCCAAAGTTGGCTTGATGTTACCCTTGTCTATTTGGTCTGTTGGGGTTCTAGTGTTTTGGCCAAATTGGCAAGACCAAAAGACTAGACAACATCAAACCACTTTGGGATCCTAGGATCTAGCCCTCCTGTATCCAGTTAGGGATCTCTCTATAAATGCAAAGAATGATATATATCTTTGAAGCTCAAAATGAGGTATTAGGCTAGGTATGAATCACAGGGGTTTTTAAATTGGTTTGGTTGATGGGTTGGAGATCATTAACTTAGAAGGTTAGAGAATGAAAGGAACAAAGCAGCAGGACATTTTGGCAAAATAAGATAGGTCGAGAAAGTGTCAATCCATTGGGATATGGAGTCATGAAAGGGGATTAGTTGCACAAAAATCAACCAAGGGTTTCCATAGGGCAAGCCATATATACTAAAGGATCTTTTATATATATGGTGGAATGGAACATTAAGGAGTGAAAGTGAAAGAAAGAAAGAAACCCAATTTCTGTCTGGAGATCAGGTTAGATGTCACTTAAATCCAGACCTGCTTTGACATACTCAAAGAATACTCTTAGTGAAGATGCAACGGGTATATTAAGATCAGGTTAGAGGCCATTTAACTCTAGGCATACTTTCAGCATACTCTCAAGGAAAAACAAAGTTAAGATTTAACACAGAGCAAGGCCTAAGATCAAAGAAGGACTTTTAACCTTCAATGATTTTGACACTCACTCGAAGGGATCTTAGAATGGCCAATATATTTGAAAAGGACCCCAGTGGATAGGGTTTACACTAAATCCCCAGTATCCCAATTCTTCCAGCTTAAACCCAACAAGAACATCTAAGCAACAAACTCCAAATTCATACATAAGTAAGCATGGGCTAGACCAACATCTTTGACTGGTTAAATTACATGAATTTTATCTTAGATACACAATCAGAAAAAAACATCAAAGATAAGAAGAGCAGGAAAGAATTAGGGTACCATGCAGGGGTATATCCTAAGCCAGATTACTGATTCTTATCAGAGAATAATGAGCAATATGATTAAAATGAAATAAGACAATTGCAGTAAGAGAACATCACCAGAAATATAGACCAGGATCCTGTCAAATTTTCTTGTTCAATTGATGTGCAAAACCAGTCACACACTCTGAGCTCAATGGCCTATTACAGTCCAAAATTCTCCTCCCAGCCTACTAAATTACAAACCACTCAGCTACTTCCCCCTAATAACAATTCTAACAGTCGAATGAATCCCTACAACTAACAAAAACCTTTACAATATGTTCTTCGGGAGTTCTTATAGGAGAATGAGTAACTGTGGTAGTAGATATACATTTAATTGATTCATTAAGAAGTAGGAGAAGAAGGTCGAGTGCCCATTATGCAAAATGGCTCTTCATTAACTATGTGTACTCTGTAGTATGGTCTAGAAGTCTTGTTAATAATTTTAGGTATGTTCTTCTGAAGAACTCCAACTGATGGTACTCTGTGATAGCCTTCTGAAATAAGTAACATGGATATAAAGTCTGTGGGCCTCCATGCTTCCATAACTATGGTCCTGACAGTCCTTCAGAAGCTCATATCAGTGCAATAACTTTTAAGGGCCCGAGGAGACATGGAGAATGCTATAGGAAGTCATTGATGAGAAAATATGTTCTGCTATTATTAAAACACAGATATGTCTTGCTTCATGTGCTTAGGCTTCATTAAGCCCTTTAATCATCTTCATGGTCTTCATCTGCGTCTTCTTCCTTTGAACACGGATCAAAGAAGTTAATCTTCAATAATAATATTTAATCTCTTCAATCTGTCTTTGCTGATACACTTTGCCGCTGCTGTGATGGTCTCTCTGCATTCTCAGTCACAGTGACTGTGACCGTGGGGACAAAATGCGTTTCACCATCTATATACCCTGAACAGTACAATAAACGCATTATGAAATCCATGGGAGTGGTGAAAGACTGTTGTGGAGGCATGTGGAATGGTGGCGGAAATGGTGGATGCAGGCAAAATGGGTGAAAATCATCGCAGAATGGTGAAACAGAGCTGATGAAAGTCTGGTGTGAGGAGGGTTGTAGACCGTCCGATTAGAACAGACACTAGAGATCAATGGTCAGGATTCGTTTATGGGGTTTTTAATCCTAAGTTAGGCGGAGAAAAAGGCCTTTAGTGTAAAACGTAAAGGTTTAACGTTTGGCCGATTTACAAAGAAAAAGGGACAAAATGTATGAAAGCGGGGCCTTTAATGGTGGGACCTAAAAAGGGCAGAGCGTGATTGAATGTGGACCATTGGATCTCAGGAGGAGATCAATGGTGGGGGTTAAATGATGGAACTTCGGGAGAAAAAAGGGGAAAAGTGGTTTTAGAGGAAAAACCGTTGTTTTAATGCGACTTAGGAGTGGTTTTGAAAATCTCCCAAAAAAACACGATATGCCTTCTCGCCCTGTTAGCTCCACGTAATCAGCAAGATTGGAAAAAGTATGCCCGCGAGGAGAAACATCGTTTCAACCACTTTTGGATTCTAGGATCTATCCCTCCTAAATCCGGAGAGGGATCTCTCCAATAAGTGCAAAGATGGATTTGTCTTTGAAATTTTGTGTAATGATATTAGGCTAGTTATGAAGGCCGAGGGTTTTGTTTTGTTTTTGGATGGTTGAGCATGATTATTGTTTGAGGGAAAGTCCTAAATGGAAAGAGTTTCAAAGGTGTGAAGTTGTAAGCAATCAGAGTAATCTTTGGCTAAAAAGATAGATATAACACTGGTTTTTAGTCTATTGGGCTATGGAGTCATAATAGGGCTTTTAATTGTGCAACAATTCAAGAGTGATCCAAGGGGAAAGTCATTTATATCACAAGATATTTTGAGATAAAATGATGGAATGGAAACAATAAAAGTGTTGGAGGGGTGGAAACTAATAATAATTTCAACAAGGATTTATAGTCAGTCCAAACAAGAAAAATCCTTTAAGAAACTATTTAAAACCAACCAAAGCGAAGGGCTCACTATAAACCTCTTTGGAAAAGCTCGTACTAAAGATAACTCAAGAGACAAAAAATCCAGTAATCCGCATAATTACCTTCAGAAAGGATGAAAAACACTTAAGAGAAACAAAATGCAACTTAAGATCAGATAAGGTACTTTTAAACCTAGTCTGCTTTCAGCAAACACTTAGGGAAACTTTTAGAATCTACCTTTGGAGCAAGAAGCTAGAAAACAGGGCTCACCATCACTTTTCTAGTCCAACTTTAATAAGCAAACAATGGAAATCACATTCAAGAACAATGTTTAAATAAAACAGTAGGATGAGGGAACACCAGCATTCCTAACTGCTTAGATTGTATTGAATCATTCTTAAATAAACAAATTCGGAGGAAAACATTAAGATAAATCTTATCCGTCAGAGAAGGGTGCTGGTAAACAGTAAATCCTAACTCTATAATTTATGTTCTTTATCAGAGAATAGTGAAAAATATGTCATACATAGAAGGAAAGAAAAATAACAAAGAAAGGGGCACTTCACCAGTGATATAGACTAGGATCCCAAGAAACAGCTTGTATATTGAAGTCAAACCAGTTACATCTTCAAGTCCAATGTTTCAGTTCAGCAATCATCTTCACTTCTCAGCCTAATGTATTAGATCACAAATAGAGCTTCAAGAACCAGTGAACACTATTTACAAGTAGGATTTTCGAGCTCAAGTGTATTTCAAAGTTCAGCAACCAAAAATTTCTCATCTTCTACGGAAGTATTTATATAAGAATGAGGAGGTGGGATCTGACAAAATATCTCATGGGTCAATTAATACAGACTAATGAATTCTCGGCCTTCGAGGGGCTCAATAAAGAATTTTATATATGTGGCCTCTGTATTAATTGTTTTACATTTAAGAATTAAGCTCAGTGGGAGCTTATGTTGACTTTTAAGGCTCTGCGTCATGTAATATTAACTCTGCTGATATTTTTGCATTAAGTTCTTTGGCAGAATTAACTCTCTGGCTGCGCTGAGGCAAATATTTTATTTTGATCAATAACTTCAGCCTCTATTTGAATGCTTGTGGCTATAGGTGGCACTGTGGTAGCTGAGAGGAATGAATTCGCCTCTATTGAGGCGATGGAGGCCTTTCTGTCTGTTAGCACTTATGATTTTCTTTAATTGTGTTTTAATTTGGAGGATTAGGCTTTTGATAATCAATCTTAGCTGTAATCCCCAAACTGTCTTCAATATTCAGTTCTGGTATGTTTTGCCTTCGACACTGATACTCTTTGATTGTGATTTTACTCACTGTGTCTTGTTAATGTGCAGTGTTGCGCAGGGCTCACAAGGCATCAATGCCCATGAAGCATCGACGAGACTTAGAGTTTGAACCCTGTGAATGGTTTCCTTTGATGAATCAGAGGCATGGGAATCGTCATTCCCATCCTTTGACCTTTCTTTCAATATAATGGAAAACCATTAAACACCTGCAAAAGTACATAAAAATATTATAAAATCCTGTGTTTTTTGGTATACTTCTTCAGAGGGTGTGGAGAGGTGTGTGGCTATTGGATGGCATCATTCGACGGTTGGGATCTGTTTGGGGAGGTTAAAGGAGAGCGAAGGGAAAAATAAGTCAGAACCGTTGATCGCGCGGAGATCAACGGTGGGGATTACATGCCTAAAATCCTCTTGGTGGAAGGCAGAGGGTGATGAAATAATGCAGGAATGATCTGGGACCGTCCGATCCATACACGTGGACGGTCCAGATTCAATCGGAGGATCGCATGATCGAAGGAGGAAAGAGGGAGGGTGTTATGAAAATCTCTGATGCGATTAAATGTAGACCATTAATTTGATGGCCAGATCAATGGTGAGGAATGAATCGAGAATCATCGATCGGAGGTGGGCTGATGCAATTGCGCAATCAGGGAATGGTCGATGCGATTGCGTGATCATGGAATGGCCGATGCGATTGTGCGATCGAGCCATCGCAATCGGAGGTTTCAATGTTTACACACAAAAAGACTTGCATTTGTTTAGAAGTTCCGATGCGATAAGCGCTCAATGAGTCTAGCGCCTAGTTCCAGCACCAGGGCATATAATGGGGAAGTGGTTTAGGACTTAGCCCAAGTGGGCTTAAGTCTTTATAAAAAAATATGTATTTTTTATGATTTTTTCAATGTTTTTCAATGGATTTGGGGTTTTGGTATAGTTTAAAAATGAGTTTTAAACTATGTAAAAATGATTTTCATCAATGGAAGAAGGGGAATCATGAAAATAGAGGAGTTTTATGGAGAAAAAGGGGAGCAAAATGAAGGTTAGTTTTTGAGTGGAGGAGGGGAAAAAAGGGGTTTTTTGCAACAGTCTTTTCTTATGAAATCAGCAGAATTTCAGAGTGTGAAATGGAAACAATAGTGAAGATTTGGACAGAGGCATGAGGCCTTCAAGAGTCTTCAAGAGATAACATCTTTTATCAATAAAACTTGTTTCTTGAAGACTCCGAAAATGTTTTAGCCAACATTTGATATAACAAATTTTATAGCTAGCTAACACGCCCAACACGTGGCAAAACAAAACCACCCATATCGCACGATTTCAAAATGTTAAAGCTCAGACACCAAAGTTACGTGATATGGTTCTCGACCGTTGGATTGCAGGCGGGGAGATCTGACGGTTGAGGTGGCAGCGCGATATGGAAAGGTGCACTGGCGATTAGGTGGGATGAGGTAAAAAATGGACTAGATCCTGGCTATCAGATCTATAGAATGGACAGTGGAGATCCAATCGCATCGGAGAAATGGCAGGGGTCCAAAGTGTTGAGTTCTGATGTTGCGATTACATGCTAGCCGTTCGATATGGAACCAAATCGACGGTCAATACTCAATTGGGGGGCGATGGAGAGGGGCGATGGGGGCGCAATGCGATTAGCACTGGCCGTCGGATCATGCAAGATCGATGGTGGAGATTGCGGTGGGGGTCTATTAGAAGAGGATCAATCGCATCGGAGAAAATGTAATAAACAAAGGGAGGGGCACTCATTGAACACTCTGATTGCAATTAGAACCCGGGGCTTTAGCGCCTAGTCCTGGGCGTGGGTCATATGTGGGGAAGTGGTTAAGGGTTAGGCCAAAAGGGGCTTGGGCCTGTTATAAGGTAAAAACGGGGTCTTTAGGCTAAAAAACAGAGTTTTTAAGGCCAAATGGTGGGTTCCGGTAGAGGGAAAAAGGAGTTTTCAAACCAAATGAAGGGATTCGCAAGATTTTAAAAAGGAGATTTGATGGTTTAGAGGGCTAGGGAGGGGATTTTGAGGGTTTTTTGGGGAAATTTTGTGAAGGAAAAAAGAGGTGAAAATGAGGAATTTGCAGGGATAAAATGGGGCAATTACAGAGGCTTTTGAAGCATTCTTTTTCACTAGACAGTGAGGCTTTTAAATGGAAAATTAAATGAAGATTTTTCAGAGGGGAAAGACACATGGAGGCTTCAAGAATGATATTTTTTCAGAGGAAATGCATTTCTTAAAGGCTCAAAAAACATTTTAGCCACCTGTTTTCTTGTCCAAAATTTATAGGTGGCTAACAGTGGCTCCACATGGGGATGGCATCTTCTTGAAGGTGTCAAGAATTCAAAAAATAATCTTTGGAGTAGGCCAGATGCCTAGTACTTGACACATCCTTTTCTTTTCCTTAATCATCTTCCACAACTCATGAAGACATTATATCAGCAATAATATTCTCCCAAACAACTACCTACCCATACTATTTTCCTAACATTTTTTCTTCTGGGTAAATTTGGACTTGCAAACCCTTTACATCATTAATTTTTTACAAACATGAAAATAAACCTATTCTACTACTACCCTTATTTCCCCATGAGACCAGATTAAACATTTGGCCTCATAGCTTCTCTACCTAAACTACTATCTGCTAGGATTAAACTGTCTAGCATATTTCTTTCTCTACATTCTACAACAGAAATTGAAAAATAGTCAAGCCAGGATTAGACTGTCTAGCCTGCTGTGGGCCATGGCATAAAGACAAAACTGCTCATGGACTGAACTTTGCAGAAATTTAAAAAAACTGACTAAATTCCCACAGACTAAGCCTTATTGAGATTTTCCTACCTACCCTACTCTACCTTGAGATATTTACATGTCTAGCTTATAAAAATTCTCTTCCAATACATCCAGTCAATCAGATGATCCCATGACTAGTCTTTCCTTCTCATCTCTTTGAGCATGATGGATAGGCAGGGCCACTCCCATTCTCCTTGTTTATTAACAACAGCTTCAAAAATGTTTCTTGTTTTCTGCAACAAGCTGCTCAAAATGACCTTCGATCCTTCTTCAAATGTCTGCAGGAAATGAGCATAAGGATCATGAAATGATACCTGGTTTTGAATATTTGGCAGGCAGGCTTGAACCAGGATTGCTTCCTCTTCCATTGGATCAAGAACAAGACTCTCTTGAGAGAGAGAATCTCCCTCATCTTCTTCATTTTCTGAACTGGAGGACTCATCATAAATTGTAGGGCTATCCTCTTGGAGCTCTGAGATATTCTGATCTGGTGGGATGAGCTCTGTGAAAATATCGATTTATCCTTGAGCAGGGGTATATTCCTTGGCTTCCCCTTTTTCAAGAGAAGGCTCCTCATTTTCAACCCGCTCAAAAACTTCTTCAAATTTCTCCTCTTCACCTTTTGAGATAAAAGGCTGCTGATTTCCAATCAGATGCAAAATTTTACTGATGTCTTGTAATGAAATGAAGAAAATATCTAGAGATTCTTCACCCTCTTCTGCACTTTTAAAGCTTTCTTCATCAGTATCGTAAATAGCCTGCATGGGCTCATTACTTTCTTGAAGTTGATGGAAGTGATCCTCCCACAAATCTACTAATGACGACCCTAAAAGATCAACTTCTGTTCGGGAAACATCATCATTAGACAGGTCAAACTTAGGAAAATCATGAATGTAAGTAATGCCACCAATCAGACATACTGGATTATCAGCAAGTCTTTCTTCCTTCTGATTTACATGGGAGCTTTTCAACTCTGTACAACAAAGCTCATCAGATTAATGGGCAAGAATGTCTGTTCTGTGAAATATTTCAGAGGTTGGTTGTCCATTGATGATCTGACCTATTTCTTCTTCTGTCAAAGGGGAAGATGGTCTTGTGTTTCTTCGAGCAGAAGTGCAGTAGCTCTCTGTTTCTTTTGAAGACTAGATTTGAGGTTGAATGTCATCTTGAGCCTCAACTACAAGGGATGATGGATGAACATCTGAGTTTTGGGGAATATCTTGAGGAATGTCTACTGTCTCTTGACTTTTTTTTTCCTCAACTGATTCATCTAGGTTCCTATGATGCATATGAAACCCTTGACTGGCTTCTAACAGATCTTTAGGATGCATGTGAATCGGATCCTCATCCATTTCTAATAGGTATTGTATGAAGTTCTGAGATTGATCACAGAATTCCCATGACAAGGATGGAGAGTTCTCTTTGTATCTCTCATAAAATACTTGGTGCATGTCTTTCAAAGTAAACAAACTCCAAGGTTCTAACCATTCATACCAGTCCCTTGCCTTATCTTCTAATGTTGCCATGAACATTTTCATAAGACAGTCTTTGTGCCATTCAACTTTGAACCTCCACACATGTTTATGAAGCTCAATGAGATGTAACAAGGGGTCCTCAACATTTTCACCTTGAAAGGTAGGTAGGTTTTTTAACCAATCTACTTCAGGCATTTTGTGTGGGAATCCAGGGATATGATCCCTACTCATTGGGGCATATCTTCACTATATATGTGGAAGCATGTTTGTAAATCAGAAAAGAGGTCACTGCATCTAGTCAACCAGTGGAGTCATTTGGTCTTTTAGGAGTTATGGAGTGTGGATTCGCCAGGTGGATGAATTTGAAAGTTTGAAGCAAGCTGTTGTCCACCATTAGCAATTGAATACCAATCTAATCAGAGATTTTGGGTCTTCTGAGTGCCTAAGGGTGTCTAAGATAAAATGCACTCATTCCCCAGTGGATTCGCCATTATGTTGGTGACGACAATGGGACACATGACCAGATATAGAAATTAAGGGTACTCATAAATTATCCCTAGTGGAGTTGCGATTATGTTGGGGTTCCAGTGTTTTGGCCAAATTGGCAAGACCAAAAGACTAGACAACATCAAACCACTTTGGGATCCTAGGATCTAGCACTCCTGTATCCAGAGAGGGATATCTCTATAAATGCAAAGAATGATATATATCTTTGAAGCTCAAAATGAGGTATTAGGCTAGGCATGAAGCACAGGGGGGTTTTAAATTGGTTTGGTTGCTGGGTTGGAGATCATTAACTGATAAGGTTAGAGAATGAAAGGAACAAAGCAGCAGGATGTTTCGGCAAAAGAAGATAGGTCAAGAAAGTGTCAATCCATTGGGATATGGAGTCATGAAAGGGGATTACTTGCATAAAAATCAACTAAGGGTTTCCATAGGGCAAGTCATCCATACTAAAGGATCTTTTAGATAGATGGTGAAATGGAACATTAAGGAGTGAAAGTGAAAGAAAGAAAGAAACCCAATTTCTGTCTGGAGATCAGGTCATATGTCATTTAAATCCAGACTTGCTTTGACATACTCATAGGAAACTCTCAGTGAAGACAAAAAGGGTAGCTTAAGATTAGGTCAGAGGTCATTTAACTCCAGACCTACTTTCAGCATACTCTCAAGGAAAAACAAAGTTAAGATTTAACACAGAGCAAGGCCTAAGATTAGAGAAGGAATTTTAACCTTCAATGCTTTTGACACTCACTCAAAGGGATCTTAGAAAGGCCAATCTGTTGGAAAAGGACCCCAGTGGATAGGGCTTACACTAGATCCCCGGTATCCTAATTCTTCCAGCTTAAACCCAACAAGAACATCTAAGCAACAAACTCCAAATTCATACATCAGTAAGCATGGGCTAGACCAACATCTTTGACTGGTTAAATTACATGAATTTGCTCTTAGATACACAATCAACAGAAAACATCAAAGATAATAAGAGCAAAAAAGCATTAGGGTACCATGCAAGGGTATATCCTAAGCTAGATTACTGATTCTTATCAGAGAATAGTGAACAGTATGATTAAAATGAAATAAGACAATTGCAATAAGAGAAACATCACTAGAAATATAGACCAGGATCCTGTGAAATTTTCTTGCTCAATTGATGTGCAAAACCAGTCACATACTCTGAGCTCAATGGCTTATTACAGTCCAAAATTCTCCTCCCAGCCTACTAAATTACAAACTACTCAGCTACTTCCCCCTAATAACAATTCTAATAGTCGAATGAATCCCTACAACTAACAACAACCTTTACAATATTTTCTTCAGGAGTTCTTATAGGAGAATGAGTAACTATGGTAGTAGATGTACATTTAATTGATTCATTGAGACAGAGGAGAAGAAGGTCGAGTGCCCATTTCAAAAAATGGCTCTTCATTAACTATGTGTACTCTGTAGTATGGTCTAGAATTCTTGTTAATAATTTTAGGTATGTTCTTCTGAAGAACTCTGACTGGTGGTACTCTGTGATAGCCTTTTGAAATAAGTAGCATGGATAGAAAATCTGTGGGCCTCCATGCTTCCATAACTACAGTCCTAACAGCCCTTCAAAAGCTTCTATCAGTGCAATAACTTTTAAGGGCTCGAGGAGGCATGGAGAATGTTGTAGGAAGTCCATTCTGAGAAAATACGTTCTGTTGTTATTAAAACACAAATATGGCTTGTTTCATGTGCTTAGGCTTCATTAAGCCCTTTAATCATATTCATGGTCTTCATCTGTGTCTTCTTCCTTTGAACATAGATCAAAGTAGTTAATCTTCAATAATAAGATTTAATCTCTTCAATCTGTCTTTGCTGATACACTTTGCCGTTACTGTGATGGTCTCTCTGCGCTCCCACTCACAGTGACTGTGACTATGGGGAAAGAATGTGTTTCACCATCTATATACCCTACACAATAAACTAAGCTCGTTATGAAATCCAGGGGAGTGGTAAAACACTGCTGTGGAGGCCTGTGGAATGATGGCGGAAATGGTGGATGTAGGAGAAATGGGTGACAATCATCGTAGAATGGTGAAATAGAGCTGATGAAAGTCTGGTGCAAGGAGGGCTGCAGACTGTCCAATTAGAAAAGACACCAGATATCAATGGTCAGGATTCGTTGATGGGGTTGTTGATCCTAAGTTAGGCGGAGAAAAAGGCCTTTAGTGTAAAACATAAAGGTTTAATGTTTGGCCGATTTACAAAGGAAAAGGGACAAAATGTATGAAAGTGGGGCCTTTAATGGTGGGACCCGGCAAGGGCGGAGGGTGATTGAATGTGGACCGTTGGATCTCAAGAGGAGATCAATGGTGGGGGTTAAATGATGGAACTTCGAGAGAGAAAAGGGGAAAAGTGGTTTTAGAGTAAAAATCGTTGTTTTCGCGAGGCTTAGCATTGGTTTTGAAAATCTCTCAAAAAAATGCAATATGCCTTCCCACCCGACACGTGGAAAAACAAAACCGCCCATATCGCATGATTTCAAAATGTTAAAGCTTGGACACAAAAGTTACGCGATATGGTTCTCGGCCATTGGATTGCGGGCGGGGAGATCTGACAGTCGAGGTGGCAGCGCAATATGGAAAGGTGCACTGGCGATTAGGTGGGATGAGGTCAAAAGTGGACTAGATCCTAGCTGTTGGATCTATAGAATGGACGGTTGAGATCCAATCGCACCAGAGAAATGGTAGGGGTCCAAAGCGTTGAGTTCTGATGTTGCGATTACATGCCAGCCGTCTGATCTAGAACCAGATCGACAGTCAATACTCAATTTGGGGGGGGATGGAGAGGGGTGATGGGGGCGCGGTGCGATTAGCGCTGGCCGTCAGATCATGCAAGATCGACAGTGGAGATTGCAGCAGGGGTATATTAGAAGAGGATGAATCGCATCAGAGAAAATGTAATAAACAAAGGGAGGGGCGCTCATTGAACGCTCTGATTGCAATTAGTGCCCGGGGCTTTAGCACCTGGTCTTGGGCGTGGGTCATATGTGGGGAAGTGGTTAAGGGTCAAGCCGAAAGGGGCTTAGGCCTGTTATAAGGTAAAAAAGTGGTCTTTAGGCTAAAAAAAAGAGTTTTTAAGGCCAAATGGTGGGTTCCGGTAGAGGGGAAAAGGGGTTTTTAAACCAAATGAAGGGATTTGCAAGGTTTTAAAAGGGAGATTTGATGGTTTAGAGGGCTAGGGAGGGGATTTCGAGGGTTTTTTGGGAAAATTTTGTGAAGGGAAAAAGAGGTGAAAATGAGGAATTTGCAAGGATAAAATGGGGCAATTACAGAGGCTTTTGAAGCATTATTTTTCACTAGACAGTGAGGCTTTTAAATGGAAAAATAAATGAATATTGTGCGAAGGGAAAAGACACATGGAGGCTTCAAGAATGATATGTTTTCAGAGGAAATGTATTTCTTGAAGGCTCAAAAAACATTTTAGACACATGTTTTCTTGTCAAAAATTTATAGGTGGCTAACATGGTCATTTCCAATCCACCAAATTACAGGGACCTAATAGGGGCTATGAAGACAAGTACATACAGTGGACTACGTTGTGGCAGCGAAGGGATCAAGATGTGCATGAGATAGCAAATATTTTCCATACACTATGCACAAAGCTATGTATCAAATATTTTGAGAAACATCTAGTTCTCAAGTACCATAGTTGCTTGCACAAATATATTTAATATGAAATGGAGTTCATGCATATATCCTCGCTTGGTGCAGCATACCAATATGCTAACAAAATTGAGCAGAAATCCAAGACGAAGAAGCAAGACTTTAGATTTTCGAACCCAAAGCAGAACAAAGGTGCCTACAAGCTATAGAGAAAAGGACAAAGCCCGACCGGTACCCCCCAAGGAAACTCCTCGAAGCTGCAAGCCAAGGGTGATGGGAGGGAAATGAAGGACACCGACAAGTGGTGTGAGTTCCATAAAAGCTCCACTCACAACACCTATGAATGTCGTGCAAAGTAGGCACTAGTGGCTGAGCTGAGAGACTCAAAGATAAATGCATGTTCTGATTCTTAGCTAGAACCTGACAAGGGTAAGTAGGTCATTGATGCAAAACCCACCATGGTGGTAGCCACCACTAAGCTCCAAAATCATAACCCAAAGATCCAGAGGAGGGGGAGTGCCTCTTCCACTCACATATGTGGGTGACGGGCTTGCCACTACAACTCATTCTCAATAGTGGGAGCCAAAAGAACCTCATTTCAGAAGAGATCATGAAGCGGTTGGGCCTACTGACTGTTTGAGTGGGGTCCCCTTAGGCACACTTTTTGATGTAATTTTGTATGTGCGCGTTGCACGACTGAGTCAAGGGGATTTGAGGTGGGTCAAATTCCCTAATTTTGAGGTAAATGGGTTTAAGGGTAAAACTATGGGCCTCAAACCATGGTTTGATACCATAGTATTTGCACGTTATGTGAATATAAATAGACAGATCGAGTCTAAGGAAGAAATTTCATGAATTTTAATCTTTTGAATCTAATTTTATGTGTCCGCAATAAATTGTAAGGGTTTTTCTGGGTTGGGTTGAAAGGCTCCTGTTGGCTGTGTGCGTGGAGACCTAATACTAGTTGTGTACAGACTTTGCTAGATGTGTGCATGGAAGGGTTATGTAACAGATAGTTTGATGTATTGAAAGGTTTTGAAGATTAATATAAAGGACGTATTTTGGTGAACTTCTCATGTTATTGATCTGAGTTATTTAATGTTTCTTTTCTGTTGAGATCGCACTATTTTCTTTTGATTATTGTGCAAAGGAGATCTATTATGGTTATGCATGCTTATTAATGATTGATAAATTTGGTTAAGTAAATTCACATTGTTTAGATCTGGATCTGGCTATGTTATTTTTATCTGAACTAAGGAAACTAGTGACTCTATATTATTCTGTTAAATATTAAACACTCTCTATGATTCTTCTTTATTCTATTCCGTGTATATGTTTATGGTTGATAAAAATATGAATTCGATTTGATTAGGACCACTTCATTCTTTTCTCCATAAGGGTGTGGAAACCTGGTTCCAACACACCCCCATACTGCTTTAGGTGAGACTTTGATCTGCACAAGCAGGTCATTGTCGAAAGGGCCAGTAGTTGGAGGGTTTGTTGGTTATCCATAAAATCTAAACCTGGTTTAGGACCCCTCAAGCCAAAGAATGGTTATGTTTCTGGGACCTAGATCATTTGAGGGATATTTGATGTCGTGGCATCCTTCATGAAACGAATTGCAAGATTGGCTGGATAGAAAGATTCTTGAATTCGCACTCCAAGAGAATAGAAGTAATAAGTTTTTTAACAAACAGTGGGTACATAAATATATTTATACATAAGTGCATGAAATATTTTTTTGTTCCTTTTCGCATGAGCTACAGGAGTGGTTTTCGCGCTTAGCTGAATTCCATCGCTGCATAAAAGAGGATGTAGTCACTAAGTGGACTCCTGAATCAATCTAGCAAGTCGATAAGTTTGAAAATAAGATCACCCGCGTGATATATCATTGGATCGATCGCCTCTTGGGAGGATTTGTGACTGAATTTTCCATTGATCAATTTGTGCCCTATTCTGAAGCATAAATGAGGGTTTTCAAAGTCCTTACAAGTAATTTCATGCGCTCATTGAAAGTTTTTCTTAAAATGATATCATGTGAATGGGGTTGTATGTGCGAACATACTGCTTGAATGCATCTAAGAGGTCCACCTACGCGTAGTGGAAAATTTTACTGCAAATATTCTGAAAAAATTATTTATAGCCCTCTGAATCCTAGATCTGATAGTGAGGCTAAACCTGAAACTAGTAGTTCAAGTGACTCTGAAGAAGAAATATCATAACACCAGAAACTTTTGAGCATATTTCCAACTCCATCCACTCCACTTCTGCACTCACATCATAGATCACCCACTCCACCATGCAATCCATCTCCACCACCACCTCCACCTCTTCCTGAAGTCGATATGGTTACATCAACGAAGTTACCTAATTTAAGAGGCATTGGAAATGAGGAAATTGATCACTTCTGGTTTGTGACCGGGACCATATGGCAGGCTCAACAAATTAACAATATTTATATTAGGAAGGCGCAATTGGCTACTGCTTTTCAAGATCGCACATTAGATTGGTACATAAGGTATTCTCAAGAAAACCCTAATTCTACCTTGGAACAAATCAAAGTAGCCCTAAAAGAGAATTTTAAGAAGCCTAAGTCATATGCGTAGTTGGTGACAGAAATGGATATTCATTAGGAGGCTAATGAATCTGTATGGGAGGCCGATCACAGGTTGAAGCGCACCATCAGAGAAAGTGGATTTGTTACTGATGGTATTCAACATCAGGAATGGTTCATTGCTATGTTGCTAGCACATCTACACCATCCCTTAAATCATCACAATATTTCCACACAAGTTGAGTTTGTGGAGGTTGCAATGAAATTGGAGGCTAGCCCAACACCTATTACACTGGGAACTCAACAAATTCAGAATCAATTGGAATCCATGCATCAGGAAATTCAAAGTTTTCTCATGTAGAAGGGAAACGAGGTCTGTGTAGAGGTTTGGTGTATAAAATGTAAAGCTTCTAGGCACCATAAATATCAGTGTCCTGTCTTAAACAATTATTTGAACGCAGGATGTCATATTCTGTTGAAGAATCCTTTGTGGTGCACAAATGTCAAATTGTTGGATTACATGACACAAATTCCCGCCCAAGGATCAGAAAGTATCAAACTGACTTGAAGAAATTGTTTTGAAAATTATGTTCGTCATTTATCTGAATTTGAATGTTATTTTTGGTGTGCTAATTTCATTTTTAGAAATAAAACTTATTTACTATTCTTATGCTTGATGTACAGGTTCCCTTGTTGCCTATGTGTTTCAAAGATGTAATTAAAACTGATTTTAATGAGTGAATTTGTAACCATAAAGCATGAATTTAAAAGGCTGAACAATAGCAACATAAAAGATAGCAAACCATCATATCTGATCCACTAAAAAGGTTTTGATGAACGAGTTCACCCCTCTTGGGCTACATCTCCTTGGTCCAACTTCATAGCTTGGGCCTCTGTATTACCTCAATTGTGCTCAAATTTCTATTTACAAGCACAAAATTCTCTTGGAACCTATTCCAATGAGTTCAAAATGTCGAAATCTATCAAAAATGACTATTTATTTACTCAATTTGGTTACCAAATGCTCTAGGCATGGCCTTCCCTCCTAGTGGCCCTGGGCTTCAAAATTCTTCAAGGCAACAAAAACCTCCATAGATAACATCCTTTGCCTCATAAACATGGTCCAATGTGTTCATAGCATGCCAATTAGCTAAGAATGACTCTTTCTGAACTCAATTTGGTCGAACATTGACTCAGTGATGGAAAAAACAAACTTTCCCCCAATTTATCCTCCAAATCTGGAAAAACTCGAGACATCTCCGACAAATTCGGTGGAATCTACCAGAAATAGAAATCTGCTAAAAGTGCCACTAATTAGTAGGAGATTAATTATTTGTTAAGCATGTTTATTTGCAGATAAGCATAGCTTAACTATGCTCTTATCCAATTGAAATAATCTTGTTTAATTAAAAACTAATTTCAGATTAATGCATCAACCTGAATTAATTAATTTAATCCTGCACTCAACATTTTTTCTCTGCACCGTTGGTCACTGGAGTTGGTCGCATGGGTATTGGGCTGGCCCTCTCCAAACCCGCGCGTTTGATTTCGAAATCAGTCAAATACAATTTCGGCGCATAGATTTTCAAGTTCGAATGGTGCGGCCCATTGGTGAAGGCTTGGAGATGTTATGGGGGAGGTCATCGGGTCGAGCCCTAACCTCGCCCCTCCATATGTATTTTTTGCTATCGAATATTACATCGCATCCAAACCTTATAATATGCATAACTTCAGAACTTTGCAATATATATATATATATATATATATATATATATATATATATATATATATATATATATATATATATATATATATATATATATATATATATGTATGTATGTATGTATGTGTATGTATGTATGTATGTATGTATGTATGTATGTATGTATGTATGTATGTATGTATGTATGTATGTATGTATGTATGTATGTATGTATGTATGTATGTATGTATGTATGTATGTATACGAACTTTGTATCTACGAACTTTGAATCAAACCAACGTTTAATATATGCGAACTATAATGTATTTTCCACCATTCGGACTTGGAACATGCCAATGGATATAGTAATGTTTGCCAACAAAATATGGGTTTAAAATTTATTAAGATTGTAATATATATATATATATATATATATATATATATATATATATATATATATATCATTTCAATCTTAATAATAATAATAATAATAAATTCGAGCACATAGAATCATAAACCCAAATTCAACCTTAGGAGGCCATTGGACAAATTTCACTTTCACTTACCCAAACTGGTGAATCTAGTAGTGACATTTGTCACAGTCCCATTGGAAAAAAATTGAAGAAGATTCCCTGAATTTTTATTGGGTTGCCATGTCATCAGCCTGTTAGTGTCAGTCTTTGCATACTTCCACCAGGGAGCAAAACACATTTGCATGTGCATCTTAGGTGTCTCATACTGAATAAATTTTTCATCATTCCATTATGCCATGACTTAAAATTGTTCCACTGGTGGTTTTCCTTATCAATAAACTCCACTCTCTCCAATATTCATATTGCTGACTCATTCCCATGTCCCCTTGAGCATAATAGCACTTATGGAAATTCTTTTTTCACTTGAAATTTTTTAAGTCAAAATTTCATCAAAAATTAGGTCAAAAAGCAGTCCAATTAGGTCATTGGGGTTTTGCATTTTTCAAAGTCATTCCTTCATCCTGATGACGTCAACACATATATCAGAGGAATTTATTATGATCATCAGGATATATTCATTATGTTTTAAGGATTGTATTTTTAGTTTCAGGACTTTTTATCAAAATGACATTTTGATAAAAAAATCACCTATGTAATTTATTTAAATTTCTTCATTTGTAATTTTATGTTATAATATGTAATAAAAGTGAACCCAAGCTGTCAAAGCCATTATGTCAAGCCTCAATGAGAAAAATAGAAGCCAACTCCATGACTTCAACAACCTGCAATGAAAAAAGTGTCAAAGAGTATCAGTGATAACGGAAAAAGACTTCAAACATTTCAAAAGAGTCATTGTTGCCTTTTAAAGCGTCAGAAGCATTCAGAAAATAATTTTTGTGAGTTTTTGAAGCGAAATTGGGCCAAATTTCTTGGCACTACGCTTTCTGCAATTGGCACTGCGTGTTTACACCAGCGTTGCGTGCTTGTACATTGACACTGCACCCTTGCTAGAAGATTGCCATGTATTTTGTGAAGCCATTGTGCACCTGCTAGGAGGCGCTGCACATTTGGAAAAGCGTTGCGCACCTATAGAGGGAATATTGTTGAGTGTTCTAGAAATCCAAATAAGTTCAAAACACTTCCTAATTTCTCCAAAAGTCCTCCAAGCATTTCTAAGCAGTAAGTACATGTCATAAGCCTTTTTTTTAAAGCTATTTGGTGATTCTTGAATGCATTAAATTAAGACCCTAATGAAACCCTAATTACAATTTTGTGATCACTGTCTATACACTTGTTTCATCCTCCTAAACAGTCATATATAGGGTAATTTCATTGATTTATGGTTTTTTTTTATTTAACTTGCCCATTCACTCATTCCCTAGACTCATTCCCTTCATCTTTCAAAGCTAGCCATTTCATCCCCTTCCCCTCATCTCATTTCAATTTTACCCTAGGGTTTCATAAGCCAAAATTTAGAGATGTCATAAGAAGAAGATAGTAGCATTTTTGGTAAGGCACAAAGGCCAAGAAGAAATGATCATAAGGGAGGGAAAATAAACAGGTTTGAGCCCATCACTACAAGAGAACTTATGGCCTCTCCTCTCACTGTGTCTTGCTTTAACCGTGTGGGCTTCTTTTAGTTCTGTGAGAGAGTGCAGCAAATCCAAAATCACCAGGAGTTAACAAGACTGTTCATCACCAATCTACATGACAAATAGGTCATTCTTGCTGGGATTACCTTTGATATGTCCACTAATTCCATTGCAGTTGCCACAGGGATCCCTAGTGTAGGAGAGAGGTGGTTTAAACAAGAAAACTTGGATATGAGCTATTATGAACCTGTTGTGTTGTACAAACAACCCTCCCCATTTCAAATTTTTGTATTAATTTTTAAATAAGAAATGGGTCCCCTTCTCTTTGAATAGTTATAGAATCGATAAAAAAATTTGAAAAAATAAATTTTTATAAAAGGATATATAAAAATTTCCTTAGCATCGCTTACCGAAGATTAAGAAATCATTTTTCACTCATGAAAATGTTTTAATGAAATCCGATCCATCATAAAATAGAATCGAACCTCAACAAAAGGAAGGATTTATTAAAAAAAAATGAAAGACATAAAGGCCTTTATCGCATTTTGCATATTCAAAAGTATAAAAGAAAAAATTCAAATGTGTTATCATTCAACCCCGATGCAATAAAGAAATCACAAAAGTGCATATCACATGAGTCAGAGTCCAAAACCTCTCCATTTTGAAAAATCCGACGCGATAAACCCAATCGCAATCGCAAATCGGTGAAGTCATACTACATCCTTATGCACCCTTTTTTAAGTTCCCCGATGCGATAATTCAAATCGTGATTTCTCATTGCTAAAACACATAACTCATATCCAAAGACGCTCCTCTAAAACCTTGCAATGTGATATCATTATTACAAAAGCACGCTTCCTGTAAATAAAAACATGAAGTATTAAATATACACATGTTTAATCAAATAGATAATTTATAAATGAAATCTCAATAATTTGATATGATTTAAAAGCACCACGCCCTCCATGCCAACTCAGCAATAATCACAATCGCATATATGAAATGGAAACACTTAAGCCTAAACTTTGAGACTTCCAATCTCCAATATGCAATCATCGTTGATCGGAGATCTAAAATTTATGGTATTAACTCTAAAAAGGACCATTATGAATGTGCGACGAGACATCCCATAATGACATTAAAGTATCACGTTATGGATTATGAGGAAATCATTAAAAGATAGTCATGGTTGCAGATTTCATCTAGGATGGTATAATATTTCTTTAATATGTCATCTTTATTAAATTCCATTGCTCCTTTACACCTTGTATTCGTTCTTAAAAGAATTTTTCCATCATTCTGCTCATTTTTTTCATTGTGTAGACCTAAGAAACAACTACCAGTCAAGAAAATGTCTAAGAAATCCAGGAAAGCAAAGGTCCTCGTCGTTCCAAAAGAGAAACCAGCTAAATTGGTATTAGTAACCGATATTACTTGTCTAGGTCTCGACAAAACTTCATGGGAAGGAGTTTACAATATACTAGAGGCAGAAGGTCCAACTGTAATTCAAGAAGGAAGAACGGGCTACCTCCAGGGCAAGAGCTGTAATGAACAGTTTAGTGGAATTAATCAATGACAATTTGTTTACAGCCAACTTGATTTCCGATTGCATCCCAGGGAAACTCCCAAAATTCAAAGAACTAGAGAAACAATGGAAGCAGGATTTAGCCAACAAGGACCAACAGATCGGCGCAATGCAAGCACTCACATGGGATGCATTCTGGTTCTTTTTGGTTAAACCACAAAACCAGCAGATGACTACAAAATTCCTCTCCCCATACAGTAACAGAGTTTGAAAAAGAAAACCAACCTGTAGCTTTCAATAATAACATTCTTGGAAATTACTCAGCTAAATCATTCTTTGGAAATTTTAATGCCCAACAATCACCTTTTACTGTAAATAGCTTCACTTCACAAGTTGAAAACTTCTCACATACCGATACTTCAAGATGTGTTAATATTGCAGATCAATTTGTAAATAAATCTATAGATAAATATTTATGTTGGTATTTGTACTTTGATGGATCAAAGTCCAATGATGGTGCAGAAGCAGGATGTATTCTAGTTAGTATGGAAGGGGAAAAAACTATGTTGCCATGCAGACTAGAATTTGAATGTACAAATAACACTACAGAATATGAAGCTTTGATTCAAGGACTTTACAAAGCAATAGGGTTGAATGTCAAATATATGAAGGTATATGGTGATTCTGAAATTGTCATCAGGCAAGTTTGGAATACTATTCATTGTCTTTCAAGTCATCTTAAATATTACCAAGCCCTTGTTCAAAACCTTACGACTCACTTTCTATCATTCAATATTTCCCCTATTCCTATATCTCAGAATGCAACAGCTGATTTATTAGCTAATGTTGCTTCTAAGCTCCTTCCAGATAAGGATTATAGTCTAGATAGGTTTTCAGTTGAATTTATTTTTCGACCATCTGTCCCTGACAATGCCACCAATTGGTGAGTGTTTAATCATGATGAAGACATCCTAAACTTCTTAACTTCAGATAAATCTTATGATGATCAAACAGTTGATGAAATTGATCATGATCTCCAAATAAAATAAAAAATAGTGAAAATTCCATCCTGAAATCTGTGGTTAAGCTTGAATATCTCTATGATATCAAAGATAGATTCAAAATGGTCACAAATGCGAAAATTCAAAGTTCTACTTTAAAGTTTGAATTAGTAAACCTTGGCACTGAATCTAAACCACAAAATGTCAATCTAGGACTCGAGCTAACACCAGAGGAAAGGTTTTCTTTCATCAAACTTCTAAACAAATACAAAAATGTTTTTTCTTTGAATTATGAAGATTTAAGAACTTATGATACCTCTATCATTCAGCATACAATTCCTATGATCTCCGATGAGAAACCGATACAACAAAAGTTAAGGAAAATTCATCCCAACTAGAAAGCCAAATTAAAACAGAGTTTAATAAACTCTTGAAAGCTAAAATTATTTTCCCTGATAGACATTCGAATTGGGTTTCAAATCTGGTACCTGTTAGGAAAAAGAATGGAGACATTAGGATTTGTATAGATTTTGGAAATCTCAACAAGGCATGTCCAAAAGATAATTTCCCACTACCAACAATGGAACAGATGCTTCAAGCAGTAGCTGGTTCTGAATTAATGTCTTTTATTGATGGTTTTTTAGGATATAATCAGATACTAGTACATCTGGATGATAGAATGAAAACTACATTCAAAACCAAATCAGGAACATATGCCTACCAAAAAATGCCTTTTGGTTTGATAAATGTTGAAGCTACTTTCCAAAGAGCCATGGACATAGCTTTCAAAGGTTTGATTAATAGGTTAGTTGTTTTCTGTCTAGATGATATAACTGTATTCTTAAATAAAAGATCCAACCATCTACATGATTTAAAACAGATCTTTGAACAATGTATAGGGTATGGCATTTCTTTAAAACAAAAAAATCATTCTTTGCTCTTAATGAAGGGAAACTCTTAGGATTTGTTGTGTCTAAAAATGGCATATATATTGAACCTAACAGAATAAAAGAAATTTCTAATATCCCTTTGCCACATAATAAGAAATCCATGCAATCATTTTTAGGATAGATAAATTTGGTAAAAAGATTTGTTCTCGATTTTTCTCATATAGTCTTATCTTTACAAAATATGATTAAGAAAAATTCAGTTTTCAAATGGGGACATAAAGAAAAGGAAGCCTTTGATTCAATCAAACAGGAAATTATTAATGCTCCAACATTGGATACTCCTAATTTTTCTAATCATTTTATTTTGTACACTCTAGCCACTGAAACATCTTATGTTGTTGTTTTGACACAACTCAATAATCAATAGATTAAAGCATCGATCTCCTTCTTTAGTTCAAATCTGAAATGAGCTGAAATTAAATATTCAGAAGTAGAAAAACAAGCTTTTGTTATGTTTAAATCTATCAAACACTTTAGACCATTTCTCCTAAAAACACATACAAAAACCATTGTCCCATTTTCTGCAATACGACAATTGCTAGTACAACGGGAAGTAGGAGAAAAAAGAGCCAATTGGGTAACAACCTTACAAGAATATGATATTGATATTAAACTAGATAAAATTGTTAGAGGACAAGGTTTTTTTAGGTTATTAGCAGGAGCTTCCAATATTCCATAACATCAAGATCAAGATAATACTTTTCAAGTGAATGAGATAAGTATCATAAATTCTGAATCTCAATATGTTGATCTGATATTTTACTTAAAAAATTGGTATGCTCCTCCTAATCTCAGTTATAAAAGCAAGCGTGCTTTCAGATTAAAAGCTAAACACTTTGAGATCATTGATGATGTGTTATTCAAAAGAAATTAAGATTCCATTTTACTAAGATGTCCTGAAAAAACTGAAGCACACAAGGTTTTGCAGGAATTACATGATGGACCAGCAGGTGGACATTTTGGAGGAGACACTACAACTCACAAAATAATTCATGTTGGATATTATTGGCCTACTTTTTTTAAAGATGCCCATGACTATGTAAGGAAATTTAAGACTTTTGCAGACTGCCAATGGAAGACAATGGAAACCAGCTTTTCCTTTACAACCAATAAACATTGAGCAACCATTTGAACAATGGGGACTTGATATTATAAGAGAAATTATTCCACATTCTTCTAAGCAACACAGATACATCCTTACAGCCACAGAATACTTCACAAAGTGGGTAGAAGAAATTCCTTTAAAGGCAGCCAATTCTGATGCAATCATTGAATTCATTGATCAATTCATCATTACCAGGTTCAGTGTACCTAATTCCCTTGTTTTTTGTAATGCATCTTATTTTTGTGGAAGTAGTATAATGGAATTTTCTCTCAAAAGAGGTTTTAAATTAAAATATTCTACAAATTATTATCCCCAAGATAATGGTTTAACTGAATCAACTAATAAGAATCTCATCAAAATCATTAAAAGAACTATTGATCAAAATCAAAAGAATCGGCATAAGTCTTTGATCTTTTCACTATGGGCAAATCGTATAACTCAGAAGTCCTCAATAGGTAATTCACCTTTTAATCTAGTATATGGGAAAGAAGCTGTAATACCTTCAAACCTAGCACTCCCATCTCTAGCCCTAGTACAATTTAATGAATAAAATCCTTCATCCTCTGTCCAATTAAGATTTGATCAAATCCTCAAATTAGATGAAGAAAGGGAGAAATCAAAATTCACTCATGCTAAACATCAACAACTTATAAAATCTTCTTTTGATACAAGTTTTACTGGATCTAAAACATTAAAAATTGGAGATCTTGTTTTGAAATGGGACAAAGCACATGAAGACAAAAGTAAACATACCAAATTTCAAAAGATGTGGCTTGGACCATTTCAAATCATTGAAAAGATAGGCTCATCAACATTCATATTACAAGATCTAAAAGGAAAGAGAGAGTCTCTTCCTGTGAATGGGCTTATTTTGAAAAAATTATTTTCCTGAGGTAGCGCCTTCTTATCTATATATATTCATTATGCAAGTTTGTTTGCCTTAGAAATAACATTGTAAATAGTCTTCAATTGGCCTTTTACTACTGAAAAGATCTTTGAGAAAATATTGTGAACACTTGATTATGTAGATAGAAATTTTTAAGGAAGTTATTACAGTTTTGGAAAGTTAAATAAAATATGAAACTCTGAGAACTTATTTAAAGCTTGTAAAATCTTCCAAAACCTTGAAAATATTGTAAATCATTCTAAGTTTATAAAGTAGAGAGAGGTTATTTATAAAGAGTAAAGACTTTTTCCAAAACTTGGCACCTAAAACTCTAAAAGGTCATCCATTAACTCTTGAGGAGAGAATCATTCACCTCATCCATTAAGTTTATGATTTTTTCAAAGTGTAATTCTAAAATATATTTGGTATAAAAGATAAGAGGTCTCATCACGAGCCTTCTTACCATGATCATAGGGAAGTAAAAAAAATGACATTACCAATACTGCATATCAAAACAGGGTAATGGCTTATAATCATAAGACAAAGGGTCTCATCACAAGCCAGCTTTTTCAGTTTTAATTACAACCGGTGAATGGCATTGTTATCATCTAGCTCCCAAACCAGGACAATGGCTTTTATCTTAAAAAGTTAAAAGAATAAAAAATAAAAGATATATATTTTTTAAAATTTATACTCTTAGATGGATGGGATAATGGGTGAGTAATGGTTAAAAGGTAAACCTGTCGAGACTATAGACGTTTGCTAGCAGCAAAGGAAATACCTGTGACAAAAGAGTAAATTTCAAAGCTAATTTGGAGAAGCCCCCTACTTTATCTTTATCAACCAATCAAAGCTTGATGAAACCAAAAATGTTTTTATTTTTAAAGGGATTAAAAATAAATTGCAAGTAATTCTTATTTTATTTAGAGTTAGATTTTATCTAATTATTCTGGGATAGTTTTCTTTGTCCTCAAATCTTTCTACTAGCAAAATATTTAGTTATCACTTTATTTTTTCAGAGATAATTGTTTCTCCCACTGAACCGCCAATTGTTGTGTTGTACAAACAACCCTCCCCATTTCAAATTTTTGTATTAATTTTTAAATAAGAAATGGGTCCCCTTCTCTTTGAATAGTTATAGAATCGATAAAATGTTTTGAAAAAAGAAGTTTTTATAAAAAGGATATATAAAAATTTCCTTAGCATCGCTTATTGCAGATCAAGAAATCCTTTTGCATTCATGAAAATGTTTTAATGAAATCCAATCCATCATAAAATAGAATAGAACCTCAACGAAAGGAAATATTTACTAACGAAAATGAAAAACATAAAGTCCTTTATCGCATTTCGCATATTCAAAATTATAAAGAAAAAATTCAAATGTGTTATCATTCAACCCCGATGCGATAAAGCAATCGCAAAAGCGCATATCACATGATTCAAACTCCAAAACCTTTCCATTTTAAAAACTCTAACACAATAAAACCAATCGCAATCGTAAATAGGTGAAGTCATACTACATCCTTATGCACCTTTTTTTAAGTTCCCCGATGCGATAAGTCAAATCGCGATCGCTCATCGCTAAAACACATGACTCATATCCAAAGATGCTCCTCTAAAACCTTGCGATGTGATATCATTATTACAAAAGCATGCTTCCCATAAATAAAAACATGAAGTATTAAATATACACATTTTTAATCAAATAGATCATTTATAAAGGAAATCTCAATAATTTGATATGATTTAAAAGCACCGCGCCCTCTGTTGTTATGACATCACTCACTAAGCTGGAATGTCTAATGACATGAAGCCTTATACCGTAAAGCAAATACAACAAGGACCACATGGATTTTCAAAGCCCAAATTTCACCTATCGGAACCCTTGAAAAGGCCAAAATTAATCCACCTTTTTTCTCTAAAAGCGCTCATTTTTACATATCAGGTCTCTAAGCCCCTTTTTCTTAAGCTCGAGCCCCTTTTCCACCATGAGATCAGGCCCTGTGATCAAGTGCTAAGCCCATCGACCATTGCACGTCGCTCTTTCCAAGTTCCTTCTTCCAAGTTTTTTGTTTTTCCAATGGCCGATCCCCCGATATGATCTAGACCGTCCATTCCCCAAGATCCGACGACCATCGCATCACTCCATCGCATCGTCGCATCGCATCAGGGTCCACCCTTTCCCTTTCACCTCCCCTTCTCCGCAGATGATCATCCCCCACTAATGGAATCCTAGCCATTGATCTCTCCCAGATCCAATAGTCATCGCTCCATCGCGTCGCACCCATCCATCGCTCATTGCACATCACAGCACTCTAAAGTTCTCCCCCCTAAATACTTTTCCACTGATGTGCGAAACCCCGACACAATCCTGACAGTTGATCTCCTTTCGCAGATCCAACGGTCATCGCTTCATCGCTCCATCGCACATCACGTACCTCTCTTCCCCATTTCCACTCTATGTTTCACTGTCGATGTTCATTCTCCACCGATATAATCTGAGCCATTGATGTAGCTCCCCTAGATCCAACGATCAGTGTTGTCTCGCTGTATGAAAGTCCTTCGCCTCATTCATCCATTTTTCATCACCCACGATATGATCTAGACCATTGATCCTCCTAATCCAACGGCTCCCATTAATCCCCTCTTTCCAACTTCACCCAATAGCTTTTCGCTACCTGACAAAACTGATGACATCGTGGGTCCCACCTTTCTTCGTCCCGCACATCCTTTCTCCCTTCGCAGTTAATCTCTAGCATCCGATCGACCTAGATCTATAGTGTAGCTTCACTGTGGGGGCACCAAACCAAAATAGCCCATACTCTCCAGTGCTCCAGCAGTTTACTCCTTTGACTGCGGGAGATCTTGATCCAACTATCCATATTAACTGTGGAGGCACCTGACTCGAAAATCTGTCTATACCCCTAAGTGCCCCCATAGTTGATCCTTTTCGTTTATGTCTATCATGATCCAACAACCCACATCACTCCCACTTTTAAAACCCTGCAACTGATCATCTCGCTACATAACAAAATTGCTGACGTCAGTGAGTCCCACCCGACCACGCAGGTTCGTCCATCTCATTCTCCCTTCGTCGTTGATCTAAATTACTATAATCAGACACTCTGCATTCCTCTTTGTGTTCATTTCATCAATTAACCTGATCATGTTGTTTCCACGCGAAATGGGCGGTTTTGTGAGGACACGCGTCGCCCACTTAACCATATCGCATACACTTCTCTTATTACAACTTACCATCCAAACCCTGTGCGAATACCACCTCTAGTATTCCCTAAAACCGCCATTGCACCTCTTTGCGCAAAATTTAGTTTTGAACCCTGGTTTTCATGGTTTTTCACCATGAGGCCCTTCTCCGCTCCATCCATTGCCACCCCACTGATCTTCCACCTTAAATCGAGCCTTCTAAAGCAGTGAACCACTCATCGCAAGATTTATTTAATCAGTTTACTATCTGTGAAGGTCTTTCATGGCATTTTAAGTGTACAGGCCCTCTCATAAGCCAATCACAGTGGCTTGAAGCTGAGGATGATGATCCTCCATGCCCAATAAATAGATAAGAAAGATGAAGAGGTTTAGTTTCACATCTTATTCAATGGATCATGACCATTGGCCATCCTACATGAACCTCCAACACAGAAGGCCAGTTCTTCAACTACTAGCAATACTGCACCCTCCAGTGCAGAAGGCCACTCCTTCACACAACTAATGGTATTGCCTTTTCCAATAGCAGCAGGAGTTCCGCATCATCAAACAGTGATGATCATTCATGACTGGGCCCGCGTGGCATATTTAACTTATGTTATTTTCACTTTTTCATTTCAAGTGAAATCCTTATTTCACTCCTATAGTTTTTACTTTCAGATCAGTAATTTGTTTACATTTCAGTTAGAAACGGCTTTAGTCCTGCGTTGTAAAATGATGAAAGGCAGTACTACCTCATCATCATTTCTAATTTTGATTTAGACCTCTAACTGCATACAAGCACATGGGGAAGATATTTTCCCAAAATATCTTCTCACACATAGGAATCAGAGGTTATAAAAACAGGAAGACAACACTAACAAAAGGTTCTAGATTTTCCAAAGGACTCACTAGTTCAATTGTTTTGTATGTATGTTGTATGAAATTTGATAGTGGATGTTTGAAGTTCCTACAGGGATTCAGTAATAAGATTTTTTGTGGGAATTGGGGATTCCGCTCTAGGTGATTCACAGTTTGTAACTTCTCTCTATGTTTTTTAATACAAATGTTCATTTCGTATCTCTCCACATTTCTTGTATCTAATGCTCTGGAATGGGAGTGCTCCCATGTGTGAATGGGAATTTATCATAGAAGATACTCTTATTTATTAGTTATAGCGCTTTAACTATAGCTCAGGCATGATACTTTTTTCCATTTTCTATCTCTTCCATCGTTCTTCCGATATTAACTACAATGGATTCTTATCTTTGAACTTGTCCAGATATATGGATTCTTGTCTTCGAACGAGCCCAATATATATGGATTCTTATCCTTGGATGAGCCCAGTTATATTTGATATCTTACTCCATCTTTTGCCATAGTCATCGCTCATATATAACTTGATATCTGTGTGTTCATTTTAGAAGTCAGCCCCCTTTACAACATTATGTTTTAAAGTTGTCTGATACATTTACTTATTGTAGTTTGTACTCATTTTCTGTATTTTTCCTAGATTTTGTGTGTAACTTTGGGGTTTTGGTTCCACTCTTATTAAAACCATTCATCTGAGTGATAATAGCATGGAAGCCTAACATTGTCAACATCAATTATCTGAGTCATATGCTGCTTGTATTTAAGATGTCCTAGGCACTAGTCTTTATGCAACTTAAGGCTGTCTCTAGGAGCTACAACATCTTTTTGGCACCGTTGTCGGGGAAAGAATTTCAAGAACTAAATCCTTGGACCTCGACAAATATTCATCCACCCTTCAAAATAGGTGAGCAGGAAGGGTTGGGAGTTGTAAATCCCTCACCTTGGTGACTCCACTATCATTCAAAGGATAAATCTATTTGTAGTCCTGGCTTCCAGAAAGCCACACCTGAGGTTAGATACATCCCAGTTGCGAACACCTTCAGTGTCGGACCCAGAGAATATTTTGCACAAGAGATGTTGGAGAGAAAGACAATCAGCTTATAAAAATATACCCAGATTCTCCCTGGAAGACTCTCCATCCTCCTCTCAATTAGCTCAAGATCAAGGCCCTGATTCTACTGCAAGAACCCTTGATTATACTTCTGATAACCCCTCCCTGGAAAATGTTGAAGTAAAATATGTGGCTGAGTCTGTAGACACCATGAGCTTCTTTCTACATCCCACTCTCGAAGCCAAAGAAGTTAAAGAAGTCACAGAGGTTTCTGCTGCTCATATTCCAGCATTTCAATCATCCCCTCAAGCCTATGTTCAATATATCCCCATTGTCATACATTCTTCTCTTCCACCACCTCCTTTTACACATCAGGCTCTCCCGCCACCCCGAAAACTTCTGATGGTTGTTCCTGGCTTCCTATTGAACAAATATTCCCCCCTGGAATTGCCTCAGATCCTGAATGATATGCCTCAGGATTACTTAAATATCCTACCTCGTTTCAATGGAGAAAATGATATTGAAGCCCAGAAACACCTGGAATTTTTTTGTGCCTTCGCAGAAAATTTCAATGTTGAACATCTGGATGTGGTGTTGAGATTTTATGTCTAGTCTCTAGATGGAGAGGCTAGAAAATGGTTCAAGACTTTGGGAGACCGCTCCATTACTAATTGGGAGGAAATGGAAAATGCCTTTATCAAGAAATGGGGAGAGAAGAAGGACCATGGATACTGTCTTACAGAATTCAATGCACTTAGAAAGAGACATAATGAAGATTTGTCTGAATTCATCAAGAGGTTTAATAAATTATATACAAGTCTCCCAGCTGAAATGAAGCCTCACCAGATCGCTGCTAAGGTGGTGTTTGTAGAAGCATTCGAGTCAGAATTCAGATTCTCTTTAAGAGGAAGGAAGTCTTCTACTCTGGATGAAGCCCAGACTGATGCATTGGAAGTGGAAGATAAATTTTCCTCTGTGGTTAAATCAAAAGGGAGGTCAGACCATGATGTTAGGCGTAGAGGGAAAGAAGAAGCATCTACCTCTAGTCAAGATAGAGAGGCAGAAGATTACAAAATAGAAGATATGAGAAAAATGATTAAGAACCTTTCGAGCAAGTTGGTGAAGCTTAAGCTCAAGGCAAAGAACACATCCTCCAAGCCATTCCAAACTGCTCCAAATAGAGTATTTAACCCACAATAAAAAAAGCCTCCTTTGCAAATATTACAAAGAGACCAGAAGGAGCAGCAAGACCACATGCAACCCCCACTGTATCTGGAAGGGAAGATGGTTGGCCTTGCCAAAGACATTCCCAATGGGCAAGATGATCAATATCTTGCTTACTCAAATGGTGATGAAGTTGAATCTTCTTTTCAATAAAGTGAAGGAGTGGAGCTTTCCTTGCAAGAAGAAGAAGAAAAAACAAGCACGGTTGAAAATCTAGAGATCGATGACTACTATAAACAATTTGTAGATTTCATGCAAGCACAGTTTCATAGAAAATATGATCTCAGGTCCTCTAGGAAGAGGACGCACACACAAGAACAAGAAGAAGAGATGCTTCAGAATGAGACTGTCGCTCAAAAAATTGAAGATAAAGGTAAGAGACCTATAACTGAACCTTTACATTATACTGACTCAATTCCTTCCTCTTCTAATTTGGCCTCTAATCCAAATGCAAATGTTAAACCCATCCCAAAGGAAGAAAAACCTCCATCCAACAGTAAAGAACCAAAGGAAAGTCTCGTAGAGAAGCCTCCTCCTATGTTGAGCCTTCAGAAAGAGCTAGAAAAAGTAAAAATCCCTATCCATTTGACTGAACTCCTGAAGAAACCAGCCTATCAGGCTCAAGTGTCATCATTCATGCTTCCTCAAGGGGTTACTCCAATCCCAGATAGTTTAAACCTCCAATAATAAAGGTCTGTGGTGGTGTTTGGTCCCCATGTTGAGGAATTAGATTCTTCAAGTCCCCCTTTCTATGTCTCCTTAGTAATTCATGACCTGTTATTGCATAATTGTATGCTCGATTCTGGAGCATCTCATAACCTCCTTCCCCTGTCAGTTATGGAACAATTGGGGTTGCAGATCACTAGCCAATATAAAGATCTTTACTCTTTTTATTCTAAAAGAGTCAAATGTTTGGGGATGATCAAGGATTTGGTGGTAAATCTGGCCCAAATCCCAACTAAGAGCGTGGTAATGGACATAGTAGTGGTTGACATCCCAGCTCGGTTTGGGATGTTATTATCAATATCATGGGGTACAAAAATTAGAGGATCTATAAATTTGGACCTAACTTATGCGACCATCCCTGTGTTTGGAGGCCAAGAAAGGAGATTAGACTGGGAAACAAGGTTTGTGAAGATGGTCACTAAAGCTGATAATTCAGTGAATTCACCAGTGTATAGCAAAGAGGGTGAGTTTTCTTATCTAATGCTTGAGGAAGACCGAGATTACTTGTAGGAGCCATCTTTCTGTCAAGTGAAGACTGAGCAGTCTTCAAGTAATGAAGTAGGTGGGATTTGGACCTTGCACTTTAACAGAGCCAACTCAAAGGAAGGGAATGGAGCTAGGGTTATCCTTATCTGGACAACTGGTCCCATTATCTTTCAAATTGGAGTATGAAGCCACGAACAATGTTGCTGAATGTGAAGCATTTCTCCTGGGTCTACAAACAGTAAAGAATATGAATATTCAAAGCTTGAAGGTTTTGGGAGATTCAGAACTGGTGGTGAGACAAGTAAGAAATCAATGTCAACCTAAGCACCCTCGACTGAGGGCTTACAGAAATGAGGTATGGGACTTGGTAGAGAATTTATTCTTAGCATTTAATATTTAATTCATGGCAAGAGACCTGAGTAGAATGGAAAAATATCTTGCAGTAGCTGCAAGCACTTTTCGACCACCTCAGAACCCCCTCCTGAGGTATGTAATAGAGGTTTGCTACCGTCCTTCCATCCTGGACAATATCAAACACTGGTAGGTGTTTGAAGACTAAGAGCAAGTCAAGAGATTTATGGAGACTGTTGGGGAATTCTCTAATATGGACATAGATGTTGGCGATGAAGAGACTGAGGACCTTCCTCAGAATAAATGGCAGGATACCGTAGCTAGACACAAGGTGCTGCAGCTCAAAGGGAATGTAATACCCAGAGGACTAGTCCCTCTGGAGAGACTATTTGATAATAATGATGTCCCAATACGGCCAAGTAAGGTTGTTGAAGAAAATCAGGTAGATGACCTGAACCTCGACACAGAGACTGATCCCAAGCTGGTGAAATTGTCTAATAAGGTACCCGAGGAATACAAAGAGAAATATCGGAAGCTATTTCAGACATATAAAGATGTCTTTGCCTGGTCCTATCAAGATTTGAATACCTTTGACATTAGCATTATCCAACAAAATATTCCATTAAAAGGAGATGCTAAGCCACACAAGCAGAAATTAAGGCAGATTAATCCTCTACTCCTTCCTTCCATTGAAAAGGAAATTAAGAAACCGTTGAAGGCTAAGATTATTGTGACATTAAGATATTTTGAATGGGTGGCCAACTTGGTCCCAATCCGAAAGAAGAACGGAGAAATAATATTGTGTGTTGACTTTCAGAACTTGAACAGAGCATCTCTGAAAGATAATTATCTGTTGCCCAAGATGGACCATATATTGTAGAAGGTGGTAGGATCTTCATGAATGTCTCTAATGGACGGCTTTTCTGGGTATAATCAAGTAGCAGTGCTTTTGGAGGACCAAAATAAAACCGAATTCACCACCCCTTGGGGAACATTTATGTATGTTGGAATGCCGTTTCGATTGATCAATGCGGGGGCCTACATTTCAAAGGGCCATGGACATTTATTTTGTGGGGGAACAAGACAAATTTGTGGTGGTCTACCTGGATGATATCACAGTCTTCTCAAATGACGATGTTGAACATATATATCATTTGCGCATACCCTTTGACAAGTGCCACAGGTATGGATTGTCTTTAAACCCTAAAAAATTTATGTTTTCTTTAGAAGAGGGTAAACTGTTGGGGCATATTGTAACAAAGGCAAGGGGTAAAAATTGACCCCAAAAGGGTAGAAGTCATAAATGGTATATCCTTGGCCAGAAATAAGAAAGAGGTCCAAGTTTTTCTTGGACATATCAACTTCTTGGGAAGATTCATACCGAACTATGTGGAGATAGTTCGGTACATAACTGAGATGCTGAAGAAGGATAACGAAGTAAAATGGACTACTGAGTCACATGAATATTTTAACAGAATTAAAAATTCTTTCACAGAAGCCCTAGTATTGGCAGGACCAGATTATGCAAAACCCTTCATAATATTTTCATTTGCATCTCCCCACACCGTTGCAGCTGTATTATTGCAGAAAAATGAGGAAGGTCATGAACAAACCATTTCCCTTTTTAGCCAAGTGCTTCACGACACTGAGCTAAAGTATAACATCCTGGAGAAACAAGCTTATGGCTTGGTCAAATCTCTGAAGGCCTTTTGGATGTATGTACTGCAGTAAGCTATAACTGCATTTGTACCCACAATGGCTATAAAAGACATCTTGATTCGGGGAGATAGTGAAGGAAAGAGAGGAAAATGGATAGCCAAAATACAGGAGTATGAGTTGGAGATACGCCCCAGTAAGTTAATAAATGGACAGGGATTGGCCAAGATCATTTCTGAATCAAACTGTTAGGATTTGGGGATAAATTTTGTCTATGGTGGCCAATGAAGAGCTTGGAGGAGCAGATGAGCAGCACGAGATAAAACTGCTACACAAAAAACCCATATGAAGTACCTTCTTAGTGCCTGGTACAAGGAAATTGTAGAGTACCTCTTGAATCTTAGATTTCCTCCAAGCTGCAACAAGACAAAATATAGAACGCTGAGGCTAAAATCTCAGAAGTTCATCATAGCAAATGGTCATTTGTACTGGAGGGACCCATCTAGCATACTACTGTTATGTCTCATGGAAAATGAAGTAGAATAAGTGATGGCAGAATTCCACGAGGGCATTTGTGGTGGCCATTACAATTGGAAGGCCATGGCACACAAGATTCTGAAAGCAAGTTTTTTCTAGCCCAGACTTTTTAGAGATGTTTATTCTCGGGTAAGGGCCTGTGAAAAGTGTCAGAAATTTGCTGAAAGGAAAAATTTTCCATCTCTGCTTATGATCTCGGTGCACATAGAAGAACCTTTCCAGCAGTGGGGAATTGATTTCATCAGCGAAATTCATCCTGCCTCAAGCGAGAAACACAAGTGGATACTAACAACCACTGATTACTTCACTAAATGGGTTGAGGACATGCCAGCAGGGAATGCTACAGACACAGTGGTGATCAAGTTTCTGGAAGATAACATTATCTCAAGGTTTGGCTGCCCTGCTAAGATTGTCACAGATAATGCTCAGGCTTTTAAGTCTGTCAAATTTATCAATTTTTTCCAACTATATAATATTTCATTAGGACACTCTACTCCCTACTATCCACAAGGAAATGGATTGGCCAAATCATCAAACAAAACTCTAGTAATGGCTTTGAAGAATGCTATAAATGAAAGCCAGAAGAACTAGGATTCATAGCTCAAGTTCACGCTATGGGCAAACATGATCATTAGTAAGAGGTCAACATGAAATTCCCCATATGAATTGCTATATGGTAGAGCAGTAGTTTTCCTGATACAATTGGCCTTACCTGTGGCTAGATTCATGTAGGATTGTCAAGAGGAACCAAACGATCTTACCAGAAGAATAAATCAGTTAGTACAGCTGGAGGAGACTCAAATTCAAGTAAATCAGAGGTTGACTGAGTACCAAGAGGAAATGAAAGACTTGTTCGATCAAAATGCTAAGGATAAAGGGATGCAGGTTGAAGATCTGGTGCTAAGATGGGACATAAGAAGGGATGAGAAAGAAAAGCATGGAAATTTCGATCCTTTATGGTTCAGACCTTTCAAAATCGTAGAAACCGAAGGAAACAATGCTTTCAAACTGGAAAATTTTCAAGGTGATCTACTTGAAGCCCCTGTGAATGGGAAATTCTTGAAACCATTTTTCCAGTATTAATTCAGGCCGAAAGGTCTGTTGTATGATATTTTACATTATTCAGTTGCTTTTATTACGACGTTTTTTTTTTTGATTTGTCATGAAGAAAGAAGAGAAGGCATCAAGGAGACTGTGTTCGCAAGAAGAAGGCTAATAGATGGTCTGTGGAGTTCTCGACATATTCGAGGACAAATGGGTCATCCCCAAGTGGAGCCAATGTTGTTATGAAATCCCTCACTAAGCTGGAATGTCTAATGACAAGGAGCCTTATACCACAAAGAAAATACAACAAGGACTGCATGGACTTTCAAAGCCCAAATTTCACCTATCGAAACCCTTCAAAAGGCCAAAAATCCACCTTTTTGCTCTAAAAGCGCTCATTTTTACATATCAGGTCTCTAATCCCCTTTTGCTTAAGCCCGAGCCCCTTTTCTGCAATGAGACTAAGCCTCCTGATCGATTTCTAATCCCATCGGCCATCGCACATTGCTCTTTCCAAGTTCCTGCTTCCAAGTTTTCTGTTTCGTCGATGGTCGATCCCCCAATATGATCTGGACCATCCATTCCCCAAGATCCGATGGCCATCGCATCACTCCATCGCATCAGGGTCTGCCCTTTCCCTTCTGCCTCCCCTTCTCTACCGATGATCATCCCCTTCCTATGGAATCCTAGCTGTTGATCTCTCCCAGATCCAACGGTCATTGCTCCATCGCGCCATGCCCATCCATCTCTCATCACACATTGTAGCACTCTAAATTTCTCGCCCCTGAATAATTTTCCACCGATGTGCGAAATCCCGACGTAATCCTAACCGTTGATCTCCTTCCGCAGATCCAACGGTCATCACTTCATCGCTTCATCGCACATCGCGTATTGCTCTTCCCCGTTTCCACTCTATGTTTCACCACCGATGTTCATTCTCCGCTGATATAATCTGAGCCATTGATTTGGCTCGCCCAGATCCAACGGTCATTACTATCTCGTTGTATCGTAGTCCTCCACCACATTCATCCATTTATCATCCCCTGCGATATGATTTGGACCATTGATCCTCCTGATCCAACCGATCCCATTGATCCCCTCTTTTCAACTCTGCCTAATAGCTTTTCGCTACCCGACAAAATTGATGACGTCATCCGTTGGGTCCCACCTTTCTTCCTCCCGCACATCCTTTCTCTCTCCACAGTTAATCTCCACCGTCTGATCGACCCAGATCTATGGCATATGTTCACTACAGGGGCACTCGGCCAAAATAGCCCGTACTCCCCAGTTCCCCCATAGTTGACTCCTTTGACTGTGGGAGATCTTTATCCAATGGTCTAGATTAACTGCGGAGGCACCCGACCCGCAAATCTATATGTACCCCCAAGTGCCCCCGCAGTTGATCCCTGTTGTTTATGTCCATCATGATCCAATAGCCCACATCACTCCCACTTTTAAAACCCCGCAACTGATCATCCCGCTACATGACAAAATTTCTTATGTCAGTGCCGGTCCCACCTGACCACGCAGGTTCATCCATCGCATTCTCCCTCCTCCGTTGATCTAAATTGCTATGATCAAACGGTATGCTTTCCTCTTCACATTCGTTTCATCAAATAACCTGATCGTACTGTTTCCACGTGAAATGGGTGGTGTTTTGAGGACATTCATCGCCCACCTAACTGTATCGCATACACTTCTCTTATTACCACTTACCATCCAAACCCTGCGTGAATACCACCTCCGGTATTCCCGAAAACCACCATTGCACCTCTTTGTGCCAAATTCAGTTTTGAACCCTAGTTTTCATGTTTTTTCGCCATGAGGCCCTTTTCCGCTGCATCCATTGCCTCTGCACTTCTCTTCTGCCTTCACCCGAGCCTTCTGAAGCAGTCAACCACTCATCGTAGGATTTATTTAATTGGTTTACTATCTGTGCATGTATTTCATGGCATTTTAAGTGCACATGCCCTCTCATAAGCCAATCACATCGGCTTAAAGATGAGGATGACGATCCTCCATGCCCAAGAAGTAGAGAAGAAATATGAAGAGGTTCAGTTTCATGTCTTAGTCAATGGATCATGACCAATGGCCATCCTACAGGAACCTCCAACACAAAAGGCCAGTTCTTCCACTACTAGCAGTACTACACCCTCCAGCACAGAAGGCCACTCCTTCACACGACTAATGGTATTGCCTTCACCAGCAGCAGTAGGATTTCTGCCTCATCAAACAGCGATGATCATTCATGACTGGGCCCGCATGGCCTATTTACCTTATGTTCTTTTCACTTTGTCATTTTGGGTGAAATCCTTATTTCACTCCTGTAGTTTTTATTTTCATATCAGTAATTTGTTTACATTCTATTTACAAACGGCTTTAGGCCTGCGTTGTAAGATAATGAGAGGCAGTTCTACCTCATCATCATTTCTATTTTTGATTTAGACCTATAACTCAATACAAGCAGGCGGGGAAGATATTTTCCCAAAATATCTTCTCGCACATAGGAATTAGAGGTTATAAAAACAAGAAGACAACACTAACAAAAGGTTCTATATTTTCCAAAGGACTCACTAGTTCAAGTTTTCTGTATGTATGTTGTATGAAATTTGATAGTAGATGTTTGAAGTTCCCATAGGGATTCAGTAATAAGAATTATTGTGGGAATTGGGGATTTCGCTCTGGGTGATTCACAGTTTGTAACTTCTCTCTATGTTTTTTAATACAAATGTCATTTCATATCTCTCCACTTTTATTATATCTAATGCTCTGGAATGTGAGTGCTCCCATGTGTGAATGCGAATTTATCATAGCAGATACATTTCATGGGATGCATTCATTGCAAATGAGGTTTTCACTACTCCACCTAGCCATCATGACCAGCATATTCCTTCATTATCTCATCCTCCCATATCCACTTCTCCATCACATCCCGCTACTCATACATCACCACCGACTCACATTCATTCACCTCATGTTGATCCTATCTCATCACCTTTCTACAACCCTTCACCATCACATCATGAAATTGGAGCATCAAGCAGTGAAAGGGACATTGAGGCAGCTTGCACTAAGATGATTAATATTAATCCATTTCGCTTGACATATCAGAGAGGCCAAAGGCATGTGTTTGCTTCACATGGTGTGAAAGGGTCCATGCCTTCTTCATCAACAAAACAGGTAGATAAGGGCAAGGAAAAGGCTAAAGAGCCTATCATTGTTGAGCTGAAGGACAAATATGAAACTAAGTAGGAGTTTTAGTTGATTGACCTTGAAGATGAGGATGAGGTTATAATCACCAATGCATTGATCGGAGGCAAGGAGGCCAAGATTAGTTAACTTCAAGATAATCTTGGTAGAGAACAGTATGTGATTGACTTTCTTGAGCTAGAAAATTAGCAGCTAAAGACTAAACAAACTATCAATGAGGTCAATAGAATCAGAGCTCAAAGAGAGGTAGTAAAGGCCAAGGCCTTGCTGGAAGAAACCTTGGGCAGATGTGATGATAGTGATGATGAGGAAGACCAGCTTCCGAGACAGAGAATAAGGAAAATTGGGCTAAAGAAGGCTTTAGCTTGAGAAAGGCAGAAAGACGCTGAATTGGCAGAGAATCTGACTTATGAGTAAGATCAAATTCCGAGACAGATACCAAGGACAATTGGGCTAAAGAAGGCTTTAGCTTGGGAAAGGCAGAAAGAGGCTGAATTGGCAAAGCAGCTCACTCCAAGTGAGTTGCTTGCCATAGATATTAGCAGAGACAGAGAGTATTGGCTTGAGAGAGCCAATTTGCATCTGGAGTTCCTGCTAGATAAGGAAAATAAGGACATTGACCTTCAGAGTAAGATGGAAAAACATTATGCCATGAGAAACAAGATTGCAAGGGACAAGCTCAAATGAGCCCATGCAAAGATTTGGGCTTTGACCGAGTCAAAGGAGAAGGATAAGTTAAAAATTATTTCTAAGGTTTCCCTCTAGGCCTCCATCCCTTGATCAGCGACTAAATTTACAATTTTGGCACACTTTGTGGAAATTTTGATTTTTTACAGTTTAGCACACAAAAAATTGGCTAAACACGCAATGCCACTGGCGCTGCGCTCTTTTTTGTGGCATCCAAATGGAAAATTGTCAGAATTTTCATGTTCATAATGATGAGTACATCAACCTCAACAATTTTTAGGATATTTGGAGCAAAAATGGTCCCTCAAAGAGGCAAAAAACCACCAAACAATCATGTTTTTGCCCTCTTTTGACCCTGGCACTGCGCATTTACCAGTCTTGGGAGAACAGGTTTTTGATAGGGAAGATGGACACCATTTTAAAAACTCGAAAAATATTTGTAAACTAGACTCATATATGTTTCCAATGAGCTATCATGGAGCTCATTCGGATGTCAGGAAGGCCTCCAAAAGTTGGCTGAAAGACAGGTCAGTTTTTATGTCATGGCGTTGCACGTTTACCAAGGAATTGGTAATTTTCGCTGTTTTCAGCATTTTTGAATTTTTAACTTTTTGATTGGGTAAATGGTAAAATTACTGATTTAAATGGTCAATATGGATGTAAATATCATTTTTTTCAATTTTATCTAGGATAGATGCATCAGATTAGTCATCTAGGAGGTCAAATGAATCAGTTTCCTCTCTTTTAGAGGCAAATTGTTGAGTTTTCCTAGTCTTCAGATTCTGTTTGGGAGTAGGTTAAATAGCTCCTCCTCTCATGGATTCAACTCCCTGAGGCTAGGGAGAGTGGTTTTGAAGTCTATTTGATTTATTTTCTCAATCATTTTTTGAGGTTGGACTCCTTTGGAGCTTTGGCATATCAAGGGAAATCTTTGTATATCAATTTGGCTTGGACATTAATAGAAATTTGCAACTATTTTCTTGGGATCCATGTGGTATGAATTTTAGAAATATTTTCCTCTATATTATCAATTTTTTTGAATTTATTTTTAATTCATAAACCATTTCATGTCTATAATATACTAGATTTCAAGTTTGAAAGGCAGAATCCATATGTATTTATGCTCTGTTTTGGGAAATTTAGTATAATGTGTTCATTCTCTTCAGTTTAGGGAAAATACATATCAAATTCTTTCCCTAGCTCCTCACCAGTCTATTCATCTCATTTAATTCACTTGAATGTCTAAACCTTTTACCTACCTTGCCCCTTGAAACCCCTGCAGATTTTGACCTAATCTCCTTGCCTTAGTTGTTTGGCTCCTCCTGATCCATCAAACCCTACAAAATCAAAATCAAAACCCCCTGTACTCCTTAGCTAGCCTAAAATATTTTTCATTTAGCCCTCTTGGCTATGATTCTATTGAGAGATCCCTCTCTGACTTGGTAGGGCTAGATACCAAGTCCAAATTTTGGTTTGAGGTTACCTCAGGATTGCCTCTCTTAGCCTTGAGGTTCAATATGAGCGATAACATTTTGGAAACTCCACTGGGGAAGAAAAAGTAAGATTAGATCAACCCTATTAATTAATTTTTATTGGAATTCTTAAACTTGTGGATGAGAAGTTTATAATTTATTCAAAGGTTGAATTGAAAAATTTGTAAAGTGCATATTTGGTGTTGAAATTGGACATACTGGCTTCCCGAAGATATACCAGATCCAACCCCGATCCAAGTCCTCCTAATATTGTTAGTGATCCTCAGAATATTGGAAGAAAAGGTAAATTTGTTTTTGAGACTTCTATTTTAGTCAAAAATCAATCAGAAGGAAGTTTCATCCCTAGAGCTCATTCATTTCCAAAAGGGTTAGAAAACTTGCAAGATATTGAATTTGATATAAATTTTGAGAAAAATTTATTCGAAAGTAAATCTTTGAGTTGGATTGACAAGACAATTTTTTATTTCTACATTTCCTTCCATAGTCCTATTAAAGATTAGTTTTCACACTCTCAATTAAGGTTTCAATCAAGGTCTCAATCAGAATTTTTACAATCTCTTAAATATTTGCAGAACTAATATTCACAGGTAAGTACTTGGTTGGCAAGCAGACCTTAGATCTTAGCTTCTTCTTCCATCACTTCAACTACTATTACTCAAAATATCCTTCTTCCCCATCCTTCTTCTTCATCCCTTGTTCACACTATTCAGTCGGGGAAAAGTCTTCCTTTGATCACCTCAGGCATCCAAATCCCTATGATTAATCCTGTCGTTAATCCTCCACCCCCACCTCCAGTCATGGTTGTAAGATATGCCCCCCTTGTTCTCCCTTAGAATCTGGGTCAAATGCTCGTAGATTAACAAACCAAAATCCCTTTGTTTGATGAAACTCAGTTTATAACAGCTCAAAAGCATGTAAATTAGATGAATGACTTCTTTGACCTTCATGAAATTGATATAGAGGATGTGAAGATGAGACTGTTTGCACAAATCCTGGGAGGAGAAGTGAGAAAATCGTTCAGAGCTTTACCAGCAACCATTATTGACACCCTAGAAATTTTGCATAATCATTTTATAGAAATATGGGAACAAATGAAGAATCCTCTTCAAATCCTGTCTGAATATGAGAACATGAAAAGGAATGTTGGTGAGTCTGTTCAAGATTATTGTGTGAGATTTAATGCAGTGTACAATGCTCTTCCTACACATATGAAACCACTGGAGGGTATGGTTTTGGTCAAATTCCCGGATGGATTTTATGTTGATATGGCATATTAGTTGTGTGAACATGATCCTATAACTTTAGTAGACATGCAGCAGAATGATGTAAATATGGAATCGAATTTGCTAGCCAGGAGAGCAAGGATGAGATCAGAAAAGAGGGTGACTGTCAAAGAGGAGACCTCCACTTCTGAAGCAAAAATGTATTCATTACTCCAAACTGTGGATAGAATGGTTACAGACTATCCATCTCAGATAGACCTGAACCACATATCTGGAATCCAAATTTTAGAGGGCAGCAGTAGCCTCAATTTAGAATCAAGCAAAGAGAGAAAAAAGAACCTAAACAAACAGCACAAGAACAACAGTAGATTCAGACCCTTTTGCAGCAGAACTATGTCCAAGGTGTAGAAGAAGAGGAAGATGAAGATCCAATGGTTGAAATAAATCATTTCTTTATAGCAGATGGCTTGCCCAAGTTCTTGACTAAAGATGAAGAGTATACTGAAAATCTGGATTCTCCAAAAGATGAAGACTATATCTTGGCAAATAATGATGATTTGGAAACAGAAATAGATGATTACCAACATGGATATATGAATGCTTTGAGTGCACAGTAGAAACAATATTCTTTAAGGAGCAGAGATGTACTTATCAATCCCATTCAGAAAAGGAAAGAGTAGTCAAAGAATGATTTTCCTAATAATCAAAGAAAGGGTAAAGAACATGTAGATTAGAATAGTAGCAACAATCAGCCATCAACAGGCTTAGCTACTAAAGAAATAGACACTCGGAAAAAGGAGACTGTGACAAGGAATCAAAATGATAGAAGAGATATTGTTGTCAAAGACGTAAATAAAGTCACAACTTTTAATTTAGAAAATGAAATAGCTAAATTGAAAGTCTCCATTCCTTTGACAGAGTTAGTAAAGAATAGTCATTACAAAGATCAAGTGTCTAAAATGTTGTTATTTGATCCTTTGTCCGATATGGTTAATGTTGAAGATGACCACCCTGAACTCATTTTCGGTCCATCCATAGATGCTAAATTAAGAGAAAGTGAAGTTCCTCCCTTTTATTTGAGCCTAAGACTGCATGAATACATACTTCACAATGCTATGCTTGATTTCGGGGCCTCTGACGATTTGATGCCTAAGGTTATTATGGAAACGATGGGCATGGATATCACCCGACCTTATCATGATTTTTATTCATTTGATTCTAGTAGAGTTCGCTGCATTGGTCTCATTAAATATTTAGTGGTTTATTTGGATCAAATCCCAGTCAAGAATGTTTTGATGGATGTGGTGGTGGCTGAAATACCACCTCGTTTCGGCATGCTACTGTCGAGATTATGGGGAGCCAAACTAAAAGGTACTTTACAACTGGACTTTTCCTATGCTACTATTCCTATTTTCAGGCAATTATGGAAATTGTACCGGGAAAAGAAAATGAAATATATGATAACTATTAAGGAGGAGACTATCAATCATCCAATATAGATTATACATATAGATTTGGAATCTTTTATTTTGTATAATGATGGTGATTTGAATGATGTAAATAACCAGTTAGTAATAGCAGAAGATGTTCCAGAAGTTTCAGAAATTTTTAGAGAAAATCTTGATAAAGAGAAAGAAGTGGTGCCTTCTTCATTGGTACCTTCCTTAGAGAAGCCTCCTAAAAAAAAAAAATAGTTTAGAACAGAAAAATGAAGTTACTGACCCAAGTAAAACAAAACCAAAAGTTGAGTTTCAGCATTTAGAAGATGAAGCGGGCTTATGGAGCATGGATTTTGGCAGTGCTTTGGGTAAGAAAGGTGTAGGTATTGGTATTTGGATCCAAAGTCCTGTTTGTAAAATCTGGTGGAATACCAAGTAGTGTTAGAGAATGCTCATATAAGTTGGATTTTTACTATTTTAATAACGAAGCAGAGTATGAAGCATTAATTACAGATATTAAAATTCTAAAGAAAATTGGTGTGAAAATTATTTCTGTTTATGGTGATTCTGAGCTTGTCATAAAGCAGGTAAAAGGAGAGTATAAAGCAAAACATATACTGATGTGAGCCTATAGAAATGCAGTATTGGATGTCTTGAAAATGTTACCTGAGTATACATTAAAATCACTGCCAAGAACTCAGAACATCATTGCGGATTCTCTTGCTACAGTGGCAAGTAATCTCAAAATTCCAATAAATTCTAGTAATAAATTTGAAATTCATGTCAAACATAGACCTGGTGTTCTGGATAATCTAAGGTACTGGCAATTTTTTTGGGATGAAAAAGAGATTAATATATTTTTACAAAATGAAGGAAAGTTTAAGGATGCTTTTATTGATGATGTTTGTGATGTTGATGATCAAGAGATAGAAGCCAATCAGATGAATGTTTTTCAGTTGAACGATAATGTTATTCCTAGAGGTCTAATACCTTTAGAAGATTTGTTCAATCAGGACGATGTGGCCATGAAACTAACATTGACTCCTACAGAAAAAGGTGTGGAAGATGTGAACATTGGAACAACAGACAAGCCCAAGATGATTAAGTTGTCCAAGACATTGTCTCCCAAGGCGAAAGATAAGTAAATTAAATTGTTGTCTGAATTTTCTAATATTTTTGCATGGGATTATGTGTATTTGAAAGTTTATGATAAGAATATTATTTAGCACACTATTCCCATCAAGTCATATTAGAAACCCTTCATGAAGAAGTTGAGAAGGATAAACCCAAGATTGTTGCCATCCATTGACAAAGAGGTAAACTGATTGTACAAATCAGGTATCATTGTGCCAATTAGGTTTTCTGATTGGATTTCAAATTTGGTGCCGGTAAGGAAAAATATTGGAGAGATAAGGTTATACATAGATTTCCGGAATTTGAATAAATTTTCTTTAAAGGATAATTACCCCCTTCCCAAGATGGACCATGTTCTTCAGAGGGTAGTTGGAGCATCACGGATGTCACTACTTGATGGATATTTAGGTTATAATCAGATTTTGGTACAAGAAGAAGACCAATGTAAGACTGCTTTCACAACACCTTGGGGAACCTTTTAGTTAGTTAAAATTCCATTCAAACTAAAGAATGTAGGGGCCACTTTTCAACGGGTGGTGGATATAGCCTTTGCTAATGAAAAGGATGTTTTCTTAGTAGTGTATCTAGATGATTTGACAGTGTTTTCTGGTTCTGACGATTAGAATTTGTATCATTTGAAGATTATTTTTCAGAAATGCAGGGAGTTCGGGATTTATTTAAATCCAAAGAAGATTATTTTTGATATGGATGAAGGAAAACTTCTTGGTCACATAATTTCAAAAGATGGTATTCGCATTGATCCTTCCAGAGTCGAAGCCATTCAGAAGATAGACTTTTTGCGGAACAAAAAAGAGATACATTCTTTCAATGGTAAGATGAACTTCTTACGTAGATTTGTTCCAAATTTAGATAAGCATTTCAGAGAAATGACTAATATGTTGAAAAGGGAGAGCAGTGTAAAATGGACCACTGATGCTATGAAGTCTTTCAACCTGGTAAAGCTTGCTTTAAGCATAGCCCATGTTTTGGTTAGTCTAGATTATACTAGTGATTTCATAATATTTTCATTTGCATCCGAGCATACCATGGTTGCAGTTTTGATGCAAAAGGGAGACCAGGTTGAAAAACCTATTGCTTTCTTCAGTTGAGCTATTAGAGATGCTTCTCTTCGCTATAAAATTATTTAGAAACAAGCTTTAGCCCTAATCAAAGCCTTGAAATATTTCCAGATCTATATTCTACATTCACATACTATAGCCTATGTTCCAAATGTAGCAGTAAAGGAGATTCTCACATAAAATGATCCTGAAGGTCGGAGAGGTAGGTGGATAGTAACTATGCTTGAATATTATCTCGATATTAGGCCTACCAAACTGATCAAGGGTCAAGGGTTAGCTAAGATGATGGCGGAATCCAACTTGCATGCTTTAGACATAAACCTTATTACAGCGATTTCATAAGATGATGAAGATGATGCTTTAATACAGATATCAGAAATGTTTCTTACTTCACCATGGTATTCTGATATAGTATATGTTCTTTAGCACTTGTTTCCTCCTCCTGGAATGTCAAAAACGCAGGGTAGGTCTTTGAAATTTAAATATGCTAAATACTGTGTTCTAGGAAGTGCCCTTTATTGGAAAGATCCAGGAGGTGTTCTTTTGAATTGTCTAATTGAAGATGAAGCTAAGCAGGTAATGAATGAATTTCATAGGGGAGATTGTGGAGGTCATTTGTTTTGAAAACAACAACTAACAAAATGTTGAGAGTAGGATATTAATGGCCAAATTTGTTTTCTGATTTGTACAAAATAGTCACAAACTGTCATGAATGTCAGGTTTTTCAGGGAAAAAGGAAGCTTCTTCCTCTTCCACTGAAGCCTATTGTAGTAAATGATCCTTTTCAAAAGTGGGGACTTTATTTTATTGGGGAAATTCATCCCACATCATCGGCATAGGACAGATGGATCTCAGTAAGTGGATCAAGGCTATTCCTACAAGGCAAGCTACGGAAATGATAATCATTCAATTTTTAGAATCCAATATTCTGTCTCATTTCGGTTGTCCTTACAAGATTATTACAGATAATGCTGCAACATTTAAGTCAAAGAATATGATTGATTTTTTTCATAATTACAATATCTATTTGGGCCATTCCACCACATATTATCCACAGGTAAATGGACTAGTTGAGTCCTCTAATAAATCTTTGGTGAATATCATTAAGAAAATGTTGGAGGAGAACAAGAAAAATTGGCATCGGAAGCTTAACAATGCTTTGTGGGAAGATAGATTGAGCACCAAGAAATCTATAGTTATGTCACCTTTTGAATTGGTTTATGGTACAAATATAGTGTTTCCTACATCACTTGCAGTCCTAGTTATGAGGTTATTGCAGGAAGCAGATAGTGAGGAAGATGATATGAAACGCCGAATCAATCAAATGATTCATATTCAGCAAACAAGGGAGGAAGTTTCTCAGAATTCTTCTAAGCTTTAGGAGAGAATTAAGAAGATTTATGATCAGAAAACCAAAGTAGATAAATTTTAACCGGAGGATGTAGTGCTGAGATGGGATGCAAGAAATGAAGATAAAGGTAAGCACGGGAAGTTTTAAAATCTTTGGAAGGGGCCCTACAATATCTTGGCTTATAGAGGAAACAATTCCTATTTGTTGAAAGAGATAAATGGAGAGGAATGTTCAGGAGGACCAGTCAATGGTAGGCTCCTGAAACATTATTATTTCTGATGCAACTTCTGAGAGAATGTTTCATTGTCATTGTAAAAACCAGTTTATATTTTCTGCAAGGTTTGATGCAGAAGGTCATCTAGGCTTGGGGCCCGAAGTGAAGGCTATAAATCTTGATGATTTTCTATCATTTTCAAAGTTTTAGAGTCAGTTTTGAGTTAGTTTTCGAGTCATTTTTTGATTCATTTTCAGTCTCTTTAAATGGTTTTTGAGTCAGCTCAAGTTATCTGCAGTCTTTTGGATTGTTTGACCATATTTACCCAATGGTTAGGCACTTGGTCTATGGTGTTCTTGACACCTCCAAGGAGCTGCCATCCCCAATATGGCCAATGTTAGTGTCAGTCTTTGCATACTTCCACCAGGGATGAAAACACATTTGCATGTGCATCTTAGGTGTCTCATACTGAATAAATTTTTCATCATTCCATTAGGTCATGAATTAAAAATTGTTCCGTTGGTGGTTGTCCTTATCAATAAACTCCACTCTCTCCAAGATTCATATTTATGACTCATTCGCATGTCCCCTTGAGCATAATAGCACTTATGGAAATGCTCTTTTCACTTGAAAGTTTTTAAGTTAAAATTTCATTCAAAATCAGGTAAAAAAGCAGTCCCATTAGGTCATTAGGGTTTTGCATTTTTCAAGTTCATTCCTTCATTCTGATGAGGTCAGAACATATATGAGATGGATTTATTATGATCATCATGATGTATTTATTATGTTTTAAGGATTGTATTTTCAGTTTCAAGACTATTTATCAAAATGTCATTTTGATAAAAAAAAGTTACCTATGTAATTTATTAAATTTCTCCATTTATAATTTTATGTTATAATATGTAATAAAAGTGATCCCAAGTTGTCAAAGCCATTATTTCAAGCCTCAGTGAGAAAAAGAGAAGCCAAATCCATGACTTCAACAACCTGCAATGCAAAAATTGTCAAAGAGTATCAGTGATAAAGGAAAACGACTTCAAACATTAGAAAGTGGATTTTTCAAGTTACATTAAATCCACATGCCTATAAAGCTCATAAAACATTTCAAAAGAGTCATTGTTGCCTTCAAAGTGTAAGAAGGATTCAGCAAAGAAATTTTTTGAGTTTTTGCAGCGAAATTGGGCCAAATTTCTTCGCGCTGCGTGTTCCGCAATTGGCATTGTGTGTTTACACCGGCGTTGCGCGCCTATACCTTGGCACCGTGCCCTTGCCAAAATATTTCCATATGTTTCGTGAAGGCATTGTGCGCCTTCCAAGAGGCACTGTAGGTTTGGAAAAGCGCTACGCGCTCACACAGTGGTGTTACACGCCTAGACAGGGAAGACTGTTGAGTGTTCTAGCAATCCAAACAAGTTCAAAACACTTCCAAAATTCTCCAAAATTCCTCCAAGCATCTCTAAGCAGTAAGTACATGTCATAAACCTTTTTTTTTTAAGCTATTTCGTGATTCTTGAATGCATTAAATTGAAACCCTAATGAAACCCTAATTACAAGTTTGTGATTACTGTCTATACACTTGTTTCATCCTCGTAAACATAATATCATTCATAGATAGGGTAATTTCATTGATTTAGGATTTTCATTGATTTAGCTTGCCCCTTCACTCATTCCCTACACTCATTCCCTTCATCTTTCAAATCTAGCCGTCTCATCCCCTTCCCCTCATCTCATTTCACTTGTACCCTAGGGCTTCATAAGTCAAAATTTAGAGATGTCAGAAGAATAAGGTAGTGGAATTGTTGGTGAGGCACAAAGGCCAAGAAGAAATGATCATAAGGGAGGGAAAATAAACAGGTTTGAGCCCATCACTACAAGAGAACTCATGGCCTCTCCTCTCACTGTGTCTTATTTTAAGCATGTGGGTTGCTTTGAGTTCTGTGAGAGAGTGCATCAAGTCCAAAATCACTCAGAGTTAACAAGACTGTTCATCACCAATCTACATGAAAAATAGGTCATTCTTGTTGGGATTACCTTTGATATGTCCACTAATGCCATTGCAGTTTCCACGGGGATCCCTAGTGTAAGAGATAGGTGGTTTAAACGAGAAAACTTGGATATGAGCTATAATGAACCATACCTTAAACCTAGGCACAAGGATGACAAGAAATCAATTTTCCCTTTCTCTCATATCCTTGACCAGTATGCCCCCATGATGAAGATAATAATGAATTATTTCACTTGTGAGGGGAGGTTTACCCGACTCTACTCATACCATATCTATCTCCTCATGCATTTCACTAGAGTTAGAATGCTACACTTACCTTATTATATTTTATACAACATTGACAAGATGGCTTACATTGTGAAAAAGAGGGACCCCAATCATCAAATGCAGAGTATATTTCATCATTCACTCATTGAAATGGTGGTCATGCATCAACTTCAGCAGAAAAACATTTCATGGGATGCATTAATTGCAAATGAGGATTTCACTACTCCACCTAGCCATCATGACCAGCATATTCCTTCATCATCGCATTCTCCCGTATCCACTTCTCCATCACATCCTGCTACTTATACATCACCACCCACTCACATTCATTCACATCATGTTGATCCTACCTCATCACTTTTCTATAACCCTTTACCATCACATCATGATACTGGAGCATCAAGTAGTGAAATGGACATTGAGGCAGCTTGCACTAAGATGATTAATATTGAGCCATTTCCCTTAAAATAACAGAGAGGCCAAAGGCATGTATTTGCTTCACATGGTGTGAAAGGGGCCATGCCTTATTCATCAGCAAAAAAGGTAGACAAGGGCAAGGAAAAGGCTACAAAGCCTATAATTGTTGACCCAGAGGACAAACATGAAACTGAGCAGGGGTTTCAGTTGATTGACCTTGATGATGAGGATAATGTTAGAACCACCAATGCATTAATCAAAGGCAAGGAGGCCAAGATTAGTGAACTTCAAGCTAATCTTGGTAGAGCATAGTACGCAATTGACTTTCTTGAGCTAGAAAATCAGCAGCTGAAGACTAAACAAACCATCAATGAGGTCAAGACAATCAGAGCTCAGAGAGAGATAGGAAAGGCCAAGGCCTTGCTAGAGGAAACCTTGGGTAGATGTGATGATAGTGATGATGAGGAAGATCAGCTTTCGAGATAGATACCAAGGACAATTGGGATAAAGAAGGCTTTAGCTCGGGAAAGGAAGAAAGAGGCTGAATTGGAAGAGCAGCTCACTCCAAGTGAGATGCTTGCCATAGAGATTAGCAGATACGAAGAGTCTTAGCTTTAGAGATCCAATTTGCATCTAGAGGGCCTGCTAAAGAAGGAAAAGAAGGACATTGACCTTCAGAGGATGATGGCAAAACATTATGCCATGAGAAACAAGATTGCAAGGGTCAAGCTCAAACGAGCCCATGAAAAGATTTTGGCTTTAACCAAGTCAAAGGAGAAGGAGAAGTTGAAAATTCTTATTGAGGTGTCCCTCCAAGCCTCCAACCCTTGATCAGTAAGCAAATTTACAATTTTGGCACACTTTGTGCAAAGTTTGATTTTTGACAGTTTAGCACACAGAAAATTAGCTAAACGCGCAATGCCACTGGCGCTACGCTCTTTTTTGGGGCATAAAAATGGAAAATGGTCAGAATTTTCATGTTCATAATGATGATTACATCAACCTCGAAAATTTTTAGGAGATTTGGAGCAAAAATGGTCCCTCAAAGAGGCAAAAAACCACCAAAACATCATGTTTCTGCCCTCTTTTTGACCCTGGCGCTGCGCATTTACCAGTCTTGGTAGAATAGGTTTTTGATAGGGCAGATGCACACCATTTTGGAAACAGGAGGCACATTTTTAAACTAGACTCAGAGATATTTCCAATGAGCTATCATGGAGCTCATTTTGTCATCGATAAGGCCTCCAAAGTTTTGCTAAAAGACAGGTCATTTTTCTGTCATGGCACTGCGCGTTTACCAAGGAATTGGCAATTTTCACTTTTTTCAACATTTTTGACTTTTTGACTTTTTGATTGGGTAAATGGTAAAATTACTGATGTAAATGGTCAAGATGGATGTAAATATCATGTTTTCACTTTTATCTAAGGTATATGCATCAGATAAGTCATCTAGGATGTCAAATGAATCAGTTTCCTCTCTTTTAGAGGCAAATTGTTGAGTTTTCCTAGTCTTCAAATTATGTTTGGGAGTAGGTGAAACAGCTCCTCCTCTCATGGATTCAACTCCCTAAGGCTGGGAAGAGTGGTTTTGAAGTCTACTTGATGTATTTTCTCAGTCATTTTTTGAGGTTGGACTCATTTGGAGCTTTGGCATATCAAGGGACATCTTTGTATATCAGTTTGGTTTGGACATTAATAGAAATTTACAGCTATTTCCTTGGGATCCATGTGGTATGAGTTTTAGACATAGTTTCCTCTCTGTTGTCAATTTTTTTTAATGTATTGTTAATTCATAAACCATTTCATGTTTATAATATAATAGATTTCAAGTTTGAAAGGAAGAATCCATATGTGTTTATGCTCTGTTTTGGGAAATTTATTATACTGTGTGCATTCTCTTTAGTTTAGGGAAAATACATACTAGATTCTTTCCCTAGCTCCTCACCAGTCTATTCATCTCATTTAATTCACTTTTAATGTCTAAACCTTTTACCTACCTTGCCCCTTGAAACCCCTGCAAATTTTTACCTAATCTCCTTACCTTAGCTGTTTGGCTCTTCCTGATCCAGCAAACCCTACAAAATCAAAAATAAAAACCCCCTGTACTCCTTAGCTAGCCTAAAATATTTTTCATCCAGCCCTCTTGGCTGTGATTATATCGAGAGACCCTTCTCTGACTTGGTAGGGCTAGATATGAAGTCCAAAGTTTGGTTTGAGGTTACCTCGGGATTGCCTCTCTCAGCCTTGATGTTCAATTTGAGTGATAACATAGCCTATACTTGTTACAGGTCAAAATACCTCCTCATCAGCTCAGAGGAGAAGACAAATATGGAAGGAATACAGAGACCTAAATTAAACCTATTTCCACCAAGGTAACGCCTCTCTATAAAAACACAAGAGCGTTATAATGCATCTGATCAGTGAATGTGCCACGTTAGTGGCTAGGGAAACGCTTTGTTTACACTAGAGGGAAGCGTTACCTGTGTTTTAAGTTTGAAAAGGGAAAAACCCATGGAGAATGTTTCTTTAATCTCTATGCTTTTGCCTCCTTGGGAGTTCATTCTTTTATGGCAGTTACCAATAATGAATTGGTGCTTTGTAGTTTCCTTTGTGAACTGACTCAGCCTAGAGAAATTCTGCTATAGGGTAAAATACTTGGGTTGTTGGTTATCGTATATCCCTCTCAGGGCTTTCCGGTGCCCGAGGCAGACAGTAACATTAGCTATACAGTTTACAAATATGGCATATACATGTTCATATTAACTTAAAACAACTTGAAGGAATGCGATAGAAAATTACCTCTTTGACAATCTTGGAATCCCTTGGAGAGCACTAGGCAGCGAAACAAGAGTCCTTCTTCACCGGCTCCAAATCTTAGTCCTGTAATCAATGAAAGCACCTGTTTAATTCCTAACACAACATATATCCTATCAATTAAGCCAATATATAATGAACCTCTAAATTATGCCCATCTGATCCATTCATATCATAATATGTAAATATTCAAACAATAATGACAATATTAAGCATCAAATGGAAAAAACAGATACAGTTCTATTGATTTTGAAAGAAGGAGGATTACAATCGTCGGTTGTACCAAGCCCTCCTCAGCCTTCCAATCTCTCTATCTCTCAAGTAGTGAAGTCTTAGTCAAAAATCTCTCTAGGAACCTCTTTGACTCTTGGCCTTCACACTATAACACTATTCTCTACTTCACAAGTATTCAGAATGTTAGCAATCCTTCGACCTTCAACTAAGAGCCTTCAACTCCTTTTTATAGGAGAGGGAGAAAACCATTGATGCCTTTCTCTTTCCACTAGTTTGGAATAGAAAAAAATAATATGTTTCTTTAATCTCTATGCTTTTGCCTCCTTGGGAGTTTAGTATTTTATGGCAGTGACCAATAATGAATTGGTGCTTTGTAGTTTCCTTTGTGAACTGACTCTCTTGTGAGGGAAAGCCGGAGATTCAAATCATTCTCCGCGGGTTTTTCCCTTTTCAAACTTAAAACACGGGTAACGCTTCCCTCTAGTGTAAAGAGAGCGTTGCCCTAGCCACTAACACGGCACATTCACTGATCAGATGTGTTATAACGCTCTTGTGTTGTTATAGAGAGGCGTTACCTTGGCAGAAATAGGTTTAATTTAGGTATTTGTATTCCTTCCATATTTTTCTTCTCCTCTGAGTTGATAAGGAGGTATTTTGACCTGTAACAGATGCCCCCTAAAGTTTGAGGTCAAAGATGAAGAAAATGGCCGAAATACTTTATAATTTGTGTAGAGATAAAGAGATTGAAAGACTGATGAAAACCTGAAACAACAACATATGTCAAAAAATATAGTATCTTCCTTGAGTTGGGCATTCCCATGCTCAGTAGCTTAAACAACATGATTTCTCTAGAATATAAATATGAAGAATCTGTCCACCGATAAGTACAATGTGGAAGTTTCTATCATAACAGGATCAGGCTGAAGAAGCTATCTCCATAAACAATATCGCAACTTGGTGAAGGAAACACAACTTTAATGATGTAGCCTTTGCCCCAAGGTCTTGACCACCGATTCACTTAAACTGCATATTCCTTAACATGTGAATGAAGGAGTTGTTGTCAAACATGTGAGAAATCGTCTGATTACCAGTCGATAATGAAAATTTTTAACATACGCGAAGGCAGCGACCGATAATGATGATGGTCCCTAAGATGCACAGTAAAATCTAGCGAGTGTGAATAAAATGAGTTGAAGTCGAACACTCGTAGAATCATTCGACCAGGAGCCAATGATGAAGACCCCTGATCAAACACAAGACTACCTGCCACTGATGTCTACAAGTATCTGGGTACTGATGGGTTTCTGGATCAGCTTCCTAGATAAGATGTTGAAGTCGATAGGAAGAGATATGTTGAAAGGTAGGCACTGAGGCATCCTACATTAGTCAACACGAAACGAAAACCAACTGATGTTGTTTATGATTCGAGATAATGAAGAGGAAATGGGGACATCGGACGACAAATAATTTCTGGCATAATGAGCGGTTTGGTTGATAACCGGAGCAGTAGATAGCGAGATTTGCTTGAACAATAGAAGGCACTCTAGCAGGGTACTAGGCAGCTGAAGCTTGATGAACACCAAAGAGTGTGTTAGGATTTTACAGGTGCAGGGACACTGGGAGATGAAGGCTAATACTCATAGATGGTAGGGTTTGGCTAACTGCGAAAGATTTTTCTGGGAAGTGCCATGTTCAAGAATTTTGCTGCCAAATCGACCTTTCTGAAATGTAACAGAGGTAGTATCCATTTTGTCCAAATTTTTCCCTGTCTGATTAAGTTTAACGAGTCTAGATGAGTAAACTCGGTGAATTTTTCATATTTAGAGAGTCTGAAAAATGTCAGAAAAGACAACTTTGTGCCCCGTCTGATTAGGTTTAACAAGTCCATATGAGTAAACTCGGTGAATTTTTCATGTTTAGAGAGTCTGAAAAATGTAAGAAAAGACAAATTTGTGCCCCGTCTGATTAGGTTTAACGAGTCCAGATGAGTAAACTCGGTGAATTTTTCATATTTAGAGAGTCTGAAAAATATCATAAAAGACAACTCCAGGCCCCGTCTGATTAGGTTTAACGAGCCCAGTCGAGTAAACTCGGTGAATTTTTCATATTTAGAGAGTCTGAAAAATATCATAAAATACAACTCCATTGGGGTACCTTTGTCATGTCTTGATAACCAGGCAGGGCAAAGGGAGAATAGTAAGCCCAAAACAGTTCATTTTCCGTAAGTTAGTCCATCGAAACCGAAAAAGTGAGAAATCTATGTTCGATGGACGTCTACCTCATTTTGTTATGAGTGCGAGGAGACGGAGTAAACTCAATACTCTTTGTGAAATTTTAACAAGTTCAACAAAGAAAAACTCGGTGCCTTCGTGAAATTTTAACGAGTCGCGCGGAGAAAACTCGATTACTTTTTCAGTTTAAAGAGCTTTGAAAAAGAGAAAAGAATGGCTCCTTACTTTCTGTCGTGGTAGTTTAACGAGCCTGACAAAGGCAACTTGGGGTTTTTTCAGTTTTATGAGTGAGAAAAAGATTCCTAAAAAGAAAGCTCAGTGCTTCTTCATAGTTTTAAAGAGTCTTGAAGAAGAAAACTCTAGGTTTTTTGGATTAGCGAGCAAGAAAAATGCCATACAAAAAGAACGCTCGATGTCAACTTCGTATAAGTTTAACGGGTCCGAAGGAGGGAACTCGAGGTTTTTTGGATTAACGAGCCAGAAAAATACTGTAAAAAGAATGCTCGATGTCAACTTCGTATAAGTTTGATGAGTCCAAAGGAGGAAACTCTAGGCTTTTCAGATTAACGAGCCAAGAAAATACCGTAAAAAGAATGCTCAAAATCAACTTCGTATAAGTTTAACGAGCCCGAAGAATAAGACTCAAGGTTTTTCATATTAATGAGCAAGGAAAATACCGTAAAAATAATGCTCAGAATTTCTTGATCTATTTCTCATCAATAGAAGGATCTATGTCGGTAATTTTCCTGTAAGACCAAGCAAACACATCACAGAATACCTTGGAAAGGGATGTGAAGCGTGCAATTTCCTCAAGATTGCAATCGGCTCCAATATGAATATTTTCCATGATATCCATTTTGACCAAGATATAAATGAGCATTGTCTTAGAAATATTACCCATTTTCCCTTCTGAATCGATAGTTTGAACAGTCGTATAAGCGGAGGGAACCATCTCAGGTTGGACAAAAGATGGGATTTCAGTTTTTATCGCCTCCGAGTCAATCATCGAAGCGCGATGGTGAAACTCTTCCCAAGGCCATTCTTCTAATGACATGATCTCTTGAATAGCTTCGTCTGCAGGCCAGACTTAATTGAGGAGATCCTTAGAGAGAACTATGATGGGAGGGAGGCTTGTACCTTTGGTCGAAACCATATCAGTGGAGGGTTTAGATGCGGTTTGGATGGCTTGATAAGCCAACTCGGCTGGTGAAAGCGACATCTGATCTCCATAGGAATCAATGTCTGAAGGTGCCGGGATGATCCATGGGTCAATAGAGCCATCCAAAGTGGTGGATATCATTGCAACCGTGTTTGGGATCTGTGGCAGCAAGAGAGGAAAACAACCCAGTAGGGAAGATGCCTTTAGAAGACTGGTACCGATACTAACGTAAGAGTCAGGAAAGCCTCTTATTAGGGGTATAGTGCTACTTTGTAACGTGGCATAATCAGGGGTGCAGAAGGATATTTGATCCGCTGTGACTATTTTCCCATCCAATGGAAATAGGATGAGTCGGAAGACCAAAGACACAATGGTAGTCATGGCATAAGACCAACTGCGACCAAGCAATAGATTATAGTCTAGATGGCGCTCTACGACTTCAACGTCCACGTTTACCATTTTCCCACTCAAAGTGATGGGAAAGATAGCAAAGTATCCTTTTGGGAGGAATGTGTGGCCATTGAAAGCTTTGAGGGACTTCGATGGCGGGGTGAGGGTAGGAGAGCCTAAATTGAGCCAGCAAGCTTGTGACATGACGCAGGTCCAAGCACCTTCATCTATGATAGTGCGATGGATTGGTCTCCCTTTCGACACAACCTGCACCTGGAATGTGAGTTGGTGTGAGAGGTGAATTTTAGCCTTTTCCATATCAAAGATAGATAGCATGGAATCTTGGGGATCTATTCCACCAATGGCTGAAAGCAAGGCTTTCCTTTGTGCTGGACAGGTTTGTAATACTTCGAGAGTAGACATGGCTGACGGTGCCTGTGCCAAATCTTCTACAATGTTGTAGTTTTGGGCTACACGTGCAGAGGTGTTATGAGTCGTGCGTCGAAGTGTCCCTTTGGGGGGATGAATCACGGGTTTAGAAGTAGGCCGTTCGATATACAAATCCTTGGGCGGCGGTGGATTGGAACTAGTACCAGGTTCTTGAGTATCTATGGTAGGATTTCCATAAAGATTGGCTCGAGTTTGAAGTTTGACACTCTCAATGCCATAAATGGCAGATGGTCCTTCGTCGGAAGGATATGACCCACAATTGCCCCGTTGATGGGGTTGTGGCAGATTTTCAACCATGTGTTGATGTTGTTGCTGTTGATTGGGGAAAGGATTATGAAGAACGGCAGGTGTTCGCCCATAATCCTTGTTGGCAATAAAATCGGTGCATTCCTATAACTGAGGACATTTGTGTGTCAAGTAGTCCTCTGCACAGATCTTGCAAGGAAATTTCATGGGTTTATCCTTTCCTTTGTCATATTTGGCAGCGTTTTTCTGATTAGGGTTATTCTGATTATCCGACTGCTCTTCCAAAGAAGATGGCTTTTTCTTGTTCTTCTTATTTTTCCCGCTAGGTTTTTGCGATTTTTGCACAGAATTTACCTTAGCGGTGGGAAGAGTAGTCGTTTGGTGAGGGGCGGTGGCAGCCGAAGATGGTTGGGAGGCTTGCCCTCGAGACTACTTTGTGGCTACGCTAGAGATCATGCCAACAAGACCGTCGGCATGAGCTACGGTTTTCTAAGTAGCCGGAGGGTTTGGGTTGCCAGGGGGCATGGGGGAGAAAATCATATAGCATGCCAGATTGTGAATAGATTAAATCCAAATGCTGGGCACGACGAATGCATTGATCTTCTGTAACCACACTGGACAGGCCAATGTCTTTAGAGATTTGAGGTAAGAGAGACTTACAAAAACAATTGTCTAAGAGATGATCTGGAATTGGCACTTTGACCAACCTCCTCCTACGTCTCCATTCATGAATGTGATCGAAGATGTGGGTGGTGGTGTCTTGGCGCATCGAGGTTAACAGTTCCGTTCCGGTTTCAAATCTAATTGGTAATTGGAAGTTCTTTAGAAACTTCGTCGCTAAAGCACCAAACGTATTGATGGTGGCGCATGGTAATTCAATGTACCACTTGGCAGCATTGCCTGTAAGCGTGCGGGGAAATAGTTGAAGCCAAAAACTATCATCCACCATGGAATTGGATATAGACCATAGATGAAAGGTAGTGATGTGTGCGGCTGGGTCGTCCCCTTGTTTCCCGTCGAACTTCGGAATGTCAGAAGGAATCTTATGCGGTACTGGAGGCCAAAGCGGGTTGTGATTGATGGGATCGTTAGTCAGTTTATGGATATCGGGGATGTCCAAAGCTACCAAAAATGGAAATTGTGGATTTTCCCCTGAATCTAACCAAGGTAGTATGGGCTGATTACTTAGACCATAGGGTCCACCCATCAATGTGTTACTAGGAGGATAAGTAGGACTTTGGTAAAAACTTCCTATAGGTGGAGGAGTAGGGACATACGGTTGCTGTCCATAGGGCATGTTGTATTGCGGGGCGAACGGTTGGTTTCCCCCAGTATAAAAGTGCCCTCCCATTCCAGATGGAGGTTGGGGTTGGTTAGTCCAAATGGATGCAATAGAGTTTCCCGGAGGCATGCTAATACTTGCATAGTTTGGCAACGGCATAGACCCTACACCTATATTTGAACCACTTAAGGGAAAAGTATTGACAATAGGTTGTCCCATTTTCCCTAAGGGTTGTAGGGGAAGTGAAATGTTCCCTGCTACCTGGGTGCTAGTGACACTGCCCCTTGGTATAGTGGCCAAGGGGTTTGAACTCAGCAGAGGGTTCCAACCGAAAGGGTTGCTAAAAGGCATCGAAGTAGTCATACTCGTGGGAGGAGCTACCGTGGATCCCAACGTGGTCACAGTAGGAGTAGATGCCGAAGGATTCAGTAAGCTACTGACAGTTGTGATGACTGTAGGGTTGGGAGTAGGTATATGTTGACTACTGGGATTACCCAATGATGGAATAGAACTGACCACCGGTGGGGAGGATGGTGGCGAACCTAGGATGGTTTCCATTGGCATCGACCCTGTGGATGCCGGTGGTGAAATGGATGTTTGTGTTGCCGAAGACATATCTTGGCGTAGTGGAATTTGAATTATCACAGGCCCCAACGGATCAGTGAGTGGAGGATTGTAATGAGGTACAACCCCTTCCGTGAAAGGGTCCTCCAGAAATTTTGTATGATATGAGGTTGTGTGAAAATCAAGATTAGTCAGTGGAGACTGCTCTTCCATAGAAGGCATGGGTTCACCAAGGTTCAGTTCTTCCTCAATAGTTAGAGGAGGTAGACCTTGTTGTCATCGAGACAGACAGCGTGGGTCAGAGGATGCCATGGTGACCTGTTTATTTTTAACAAATTTTAATTGTGATGTATTATAAAGTCTCAATGACAGTAACCACACACCTAAAAAAAAGAAAAAAGGACTTTCTAAAATCAATCAGCAAGCAGCCAGAATAGGGCGCCCTGTCTGAGTACTACCGTTTGCTGGTGATGAAATCCAATATCACAATAGTATACATAGAGGGATGGTCGAAAGCAGTTACGGTCACTCTAGAGCTTCGCCTGAACCTCAGACGATAGGTGTAAGCACTCTCGTGAGGACGAGTACCCTCCTAAAGACCGAAGACAGAGTGGGTCCATCTGTTTCAGGTACCAGGATAGCCCGTCTCGGTCACCTTATGTAAGTCCCTAAAAATTATGGCCACTAAAGATACCTCAAATCAAAGACATCATCAAGGGGGTCCACGGTCAAGGACAGTATGCTATATGGGCAGAATACCTAGATCCCTGATCTAGTTTCGACATCCCCGAAGCGAACCCCAATATATAACACACCCACCGGATGCAGTCGAAGGCGGGCTACCTTCTTGTGCACCCAAGTGTTGTCTCGCGCTGAGCTCCGGTAAAGGAATGGTCCCGATAATATGAGTGTAGTAGGATTTCGCTCGTTAATGACTCTAGTTTCAAGTTTTGAGATCTTGGGTGATTTTCTCACTTTTCCTAACCCAAGATCCTAGCCTAAACTACTGTTTGTGTGAGCTCAAAAAGAGTAATTTGATTGATTTTATTATCGCTTGATTCTTAGTGTACTTGATTATTAGTCTTGCGGAGGGGGAGTGGACGTATGAAATGTAATGAGACTCTGACTCAAGAAACCATACAAAACATGCTCTAAATATTCAATTCAATGAAGAGTATTTCTACAAGGAGAGGTTTCTTTTCAACATCCATGCACTAACATTCAAATAACACAGTTCAGCTTTAAATATTCAGACTTCTATCTACCTCTTCTTAACAGTCTATGAACTGAAAATTTCAGAATTAACTCAGCTAGATGCAAAAAATCTATAAAAAAAAAAAAAATCTTCTCTGAAAAGTAAATGCTTTTGACACTAACTTTTCAAACAAGAGAAAACAAACAGAAATGCCAGCTTAGTAAAAAAGCACAGGGATTCATTCAAGGAGATATACTGATGGCCAAAAAACTCTGCAGCTAAAACACAATCACAACAGTGAACAACAAGTTTTGGTTGAGTAACTCACCGTCTCTAAGTAAAGACAACATTAATCCATAGACTAACACATTGTATTTAAGCAGAGCCAGAGTTATAACGCACTGGAAAACCTACAGAGGTAGCGTTAGCCAAGGAAAAATTCTTCAGATGGTCAAACAGAAACAGGATTGAACTCTGTGAGCTTTTGAAAAGTTTACTAGGCATAAGTACTGGTCAAAAGGATCTATGAACAGAGGAAAGAAGAAAGGAGGAAAGAAATAGTTTGGAAACTATGGGGAAACACCCCAGTGGAGTCGCCAATTCTACTATAGGGTAAAATTCTTGGGTTGTTGGTTATCATATATCCTTCTCAGGGCTTTTAGGTGCCCGAGGCAGACAGTAAGATTAGCTATACAGTTCACAAATATGGCATATACATGTTCATATTAACTTAAAACAACTTGATGGAATGCGATAGAAAATTACCTCTTTGACGATATTGGAGTCCCTTGGAGAGCACTAGGTAGCGAAACAAAAGTCCTTCTTCACCAGCTCCAAATCTTAGTCCTACAATCAATCAAAGCACCCGTGTAATTTCTAACACAACATATATCCTATCAATTAAGCCAATATATAATGAACCTCTAAATTTTGCCCATCTGAGCCATTCATATCATAATATGTAAATATTCAAACAATAATGACAATATTAAGCATTGAATGGACAAAACAGATACAGTTCTATTGATTTTGAAAGAAGGAGGATTACAACCGTCGGTTGTACCAAGCCCTCCTCAGCCTTCCAATCTCTCTATCTCTCAAGTAGTGAAGTCTTAGTCAACAAGCTCTCTAGGAACCTCTTTGACTCTTGGCCTTCACACTATAACACGATTCTCTACTTCACAAGTATTCAGAACATTACCAATCCTTCAACCTTCAACTAACAGCCTTCAGCTCCTTTTTATAGGAGAGGGAGAAAGCCATTGATGCCTTTCTCTTTCCACTAGTTTGGAATAGAAAAAACTAAGATGTTTCTTTAATCTATATGCTTTTGCCTCCTTGGGAGTTCAGTCTTTTATGGCAGTGACCAATAATGAATTTGTGCTTTGCAATTTTCTTTGTGAATTGACTCTCTTGTGAGGGAAAGCCGAAGATTCAAATCATTCTCCGCGAGTTTTTCCCTTTTCAAATTTAAAACACGGGTAACGCTTCCCTCTAGTGTAAACAGAGTGTTTCCCTAGCCACTAACACGGCAGATTCACTGATCAGATGGGTTATAACGCTCTTGTGTTGTTATAGAGAGGCGGTACCTTGGTGGAAATAGGTTTAATTTAGGTCTTTGTATTCCTTCCATATTTTTCTTCTCCTCTAAGCTGATGAGGAGGTATTTTGACCCATAACAATACTTGTTCTGCAATTTTGTTATCAAAAAAATTATGTTCTAAACGGTGATCAAAAAACCATAATTCCTTCATATGAACTCATTTTTTGACGAAAATATTTTTGTTGGATTCCTTACAACGTGCCAGTCGTTGTCATTCTAGTTTCAGCCAATTCTAAGCACTTTAATTTTTTAGCTAAAATACTAAGCCTTTGATAATTCATTAGGGCATGATGAGCATCATTGTCACACTTTTGATATGATGTTAGATAAAGCTGAAATATATAGAATTTGGGCTAAGCCTACATCACCAGCATCCCCTTCTGGGCGCAGAGGATTTCAAGGCAGAGGAAGAGGCCGAGGAGGTGGGTCAGCTGGTCAAGGAAGAAGAAAAGTAATTTTCTATAACTGTGGAGTTTTGGGCATTATGCGCATGATTTTCTAAATCTAGCATGATAGTCCTACATGTACTATAGAAAATTTTATCATGTCATAGAATATTTTGTTGTCTTGATTACTAAAATGCAGGAAAATAAGACACAAAATCCAACACAAAATCTTTAGATGGTTTGGGCTTAAACTCGTGAAGAATATCCCAGTGTGAATTTGGTTACTAGGAGTGGTGTAGCCACCAATGAAGATAAAGGGAAGCAACCAGCCACTGATGTATAGATCCATAAAAACACCTAAAAACAAGGAAGGCTTTACTCTTCAGCACGCGAAGGAGACCTTTATTGAAGCACAAAAATAATTTACAGAAGGAAGTACATCCACCTCATTGTTGAGGCCTCAAAAATATGTGGCAACAACAAAGGGGATAACTACCCGGTCCGGCCCTTCAGACAGTTCCTTTTTCATTTGGGATAGTTGCTCCGAATGGATATAATGGGACCATTTTCCCATAGTTGGTTTTTTGTTTGATTGTTGGGTTTCTCTCAAGGGATTTACATGAATAATTCCTAAAAACTAAAACAAATTTATTCTAACATGCAAAAAATTAAAATTTAAAACTAATTTAATCTAATCCGGGATAATAATGTTTCGTTGCAATCTAAAATGATATCTATTCAATCTGTGATGATTAAGATCATCACAAATTTAATAGAATTATTACTTTGTAAGATGATTCTCTTGAAAAATAGTCAATCAAAAGAAAATGAGAAACATATCGCATATATTTGATGATCATATACAAAAACTAATTAATTCCTATATTTATATCGTACAAAAGTGCAACAGATATTTCAAACAAAAACAATCGATTTCATATATCATTCATGAAAGCTGGATTCGTCACTAATATTCAAAATAGAATTAGCAAACATGATAATAGTACCAAATGTGTATTGTCCTGTTCATTTGATCAATGATAGTAGACCAAATTCAACTCACACATTAGTATGTCTTTCAAGGAATACAGAAGTGCATCAATAGTGATCAACAAAATGATATGTAACTGAAATGGTCGTATTCCATTATTTCATCAAGACATCCATAAACTTACTTACAATTAAGCATTCTTTGTGAATGTTCTTAATAAAATTTTAGACCCTTCTCTAAATGCATGAGAAGGGTTTAAATATTATTCTAATTATCTATAAAAAATTTATACAAAATATCTTATGAGGTGGCTTCAAACAACCTTCCTCATCTTTAGTATCTATTCGCTAAAAATTGAAAACAAACTAACTAATAATCATGTTGGATGATAAGTTACTGTCAATTGCACTTTTTTTCTCACAAATTTCGGACATCGGTTGAACTTGTGGAGGTTTTCCAGATTCTATCTTCATTTTTGCAACAAATATAGTGTCCAGTAGAAGCGGCTATATTCTCTGTATGTATTTCATAAAGCAGTTCAGTGTCATGATCTGACTATGCGGTTTGACCAATACTTTCCAGTATGCTTCCCAATCAGTTTTCTTTAGCTGTAGAAGTGTTTCTTCCCTGAGTTGACCAGCTTCTTTCCAACTTTCTTCTAAATCTTTGATATCAGGAAGAGATTTGATATTTCTTTCTTTGATGAGACCAGAAGTATGTAATATATGGTTAATTATTTTAACCATATTCTTTGATATACCTATTGCTCTGGCTATGGCTAATTCTTCTTATTTCACTCGTGCATCCCAATCTGTAAAAAGAATATCTTTGAAAGTTTCCTTGATTTGGGAGATCTGACTTCTTCCCTTTTTCTGTATCCTGCCATTCAATATAATTAGAGATTTTGACATTGAGTTCATTGAACTCAATCCTTTGATCAATAACTATGTTTTTTAATTGTTCACTGAGTTCTAAACATGGAATTATGTTTGAAACAAATAGATTTTGTTGTTTTGATAGTAAGGAACTTAATGTTGATGCCTCTTTTATGAATTCCTCTGAAGTAGGAATTCCTTCATATTTGGTCAGATCTTCTCTCAACTGTTAAATCAGTGAATTTTTGCTAGATAAGACATTTTCATGACTTATCTTAAGCATCTCTATCTCTTTTTGTACTCTGATAAGTTTTCGTTCCACTTTTTGATTTGAACTCTTTCTTTATTCATCTAGCTGTTGTTGTAGTTCCATGATTTTGACATCCTTTTCATGGATCAAAATAGATACTTCTACAGCTTTATCAATTGTTGCAGTGGTGTATGCACCAGAGAATTGAGATAGTTGAGTTAAATTTTCAATCGGATTTGATGGAGTATCTTTCCATACTACTTCCATAACTTCATTCCCCAGGGGTGTTTCAATTCTCCTTCTTTTCCTCTGTTTTCTCACTACAACTTTATGAAGAGGGTTATATAATACCTATAGTGGGGGATTATCAATCACCTTGAGGATAATCTCATCAGTTGGATCTGTAGGAATGATTTCCGTTTCTTGGGAGATTATCTCAGCAGTTTCAATGATTTGATTTGTTGAAACTATTTGTTGCTGGGGAATCTAGAATTTTGTATTCTTCTGAGATGATGATGCCTCTAGAGTATTTGTGAGTGTATTGCTGAATGAAGTACACATTTTGTCTGTTTCACTTTGATTTTGTGAATTTAATTGTTTTTCTCTGATTTCTTGAATTTCTTTAATCGTATGACTAGTAATCAAAAAATCCTATGGAATCCGTCTGAGTCTCTTTTCTCTAAATTCATTGAATCTCTATATTTCTTCTCGATTTAGGTTTAATTTGACAAAATTTAGGATTTCTTCAAAATTCCCGCAGACTGCAAAATATCTTCAAATTTGTCATCAGTGTGCACAATAGGTTTGAGTTTGAATAACAAAGTGAATTTGTTAGCAACCTTTTTTGGCTCGAACTGTCTGGAGGGTAAAATGGGGAGCTTTAACAGCTCAATCTTCCAACATTCTTTCAATTCATGATTGAAATTGCTAAGTGTAAATGAACCACATGAAATTGGAAAACTTGGCCATAAAGACTTTTTAATGTCTTTCAGAGCTTTATTGAGTCCATTACCGACTGTTTGATAAGTGAATTCTCTTGCCATCAACTTATCTGAAACATATAATGGAAGAATATGCGGGGGAGAAGAGCTTCCAAAAACTCTAATGTAGGAAAATTATTCTTCAATAAAACTCTTGCCTATCATTTGAAGGTTTGTAAGGGCTTCATTAGTGAACCTAGGGCTCACTGTGTCATACATAAATTGGTGTAACGGTAATACAACACCATAGCACTACCTATGAAAATTTGTTGCATAATTATGTTCCCATATCTCTTTATGACTCAAATGTATCGGGGTAGGGTCTTTAGAGGTCCATTTCCATCCCATAAATAGAAATTTGGTAGAAAACCAGATAACATAAAAAAATGTATGCACTCATATAGAATTGGGGAAAATATTTTGGGGAAGAAGTTCTAGTTTGGCAGTATTCATTAATTTCCTTAACTAGATTATCTGAAAGGATAGTCGCCCAATTCATTATGAGGGAGTTAACAGAGGAGTTAATTAGGGGAATCCAATTTATAGATAACTTGGTATTATCAGGTAAACTATATAATCTAGATAACATTTTTGCTGCAAATTTGTAAGGGTTTGCTAATGACGCGATAGGATACATACCGGTTTTCTCATATTTGAGCTTGTTGTCTAATTTCCTCCAACCTTGAATTGCCTTGAATGGGTCTTGGTTCTTCTCAAAAAAATTTGCAACAATTTGACTGTTGTAGGTACCTTTCGGATTGGGCATCTTATACATGATCTCCAGATCTTCAAGTCTTAAAGAACCTAGAATCTCATCCCTGCAGGTTCTTAACTGTCTGTCTTTGATCATTGATTTGTCAAGAACCCATATAATCATGTTGGTATATGGAAGAAGAGTAGATCTTGCTACTATCCTATGGAGGAAAGGACATGCAATATCTTTGAATTGCAAGTCTGAAGGTGTTGCATCATCGGCAGTCGTCGCGACCTCCACTACTTCTGGCTCTTCGTCTTCAAGTATAGTGTAAATAAATTTCCATTTAGTATCTCCCCCATAAGCAATGTAGACAGTATCAGAGACTATAGGTGCCATTCCTGTTTGTTCGAATTCTGCAATAATCTGTTTGTCATGCTTCTGAATAACTTTGCGGATGGATATATCTTTGAAAGGAAATCCCTATTAAAGATAGAGTAAATGATCAAATGATGGAAGATCTATTTGAAATGATCTGTTTTGAAAGGAAAAATCTGTAAAACAACTATATCATTAATTAATCATGACGCATCCATAATTGTTTACATTGGGATGATAAAACATAATTAATATTTTCTGACATGATTTATTTTGCGTAAAAAAATCTATTAAAACCTGTCAAATCGATCGCATCGCATCCTTTGAATCTATCTTAGTGATGTGTATTTCCTTACGTTTATGCAATATGCGATTTCGCAAAATCACAATATCGCAATATCGCAGTATCGCAATATCACTATATCGCAATATCGCAGTATCGAAGTTTCGTTAAGGATTGCTTAAAGTTTGGTAGTGTAAATCGGTGATATGCAATTTTTATGTCACTTGTGAAATTTCACATCGAAAATCGCAAAATCAGGATTTTGCTGATTTATTTTTTTAACTTAAGAAAAGATGTGTGCGAAATTGCGATTTGCGATAGATATGTTTTTATTTAAGGAGCTTTGATGTTTTTTGGAGTTTGATTTTTATCAAAAGACAAAAATACTTTCATAAAGGGTCCCTATTTTCATTTATCAAAGGTCTAAATAACTAGTTAAAAAAAATGGTGGGGTTGTTGCATAACACAACAATTTTTTATTCACTTGGGAGAACCAGATATCTCTGATTGATTTATTTTGACATTTCTAAACTTTCAAAATAAGGGAAAGATATAAGAATTAAAATAATATGATTCATGAATTAAACAGTATTTTTTCATAATATAATCTATTTACCTATCTCATTTCTTCTAAATTAACTCCCTCAGTAATAACAAATAGGTACCTATATCAGTCAGTACTTAGATTTAAAAAGATAAATTAGGTTTTCTCTAAAAATTGGTTTCATATATTTTTACTCATTTATCACAGATAGAGCCACTATTGCCAACAGGCATTTAGAGCCTCTATAGGGTTATCTTTTAACCAATAATGATTCATGGTCCCATCCAAATTTGATTTCTTATTTTTAAAAATTTAATTATGACATATTATTAACTTTATTTTTCTTGATACATTTTCAAAATCATTGTCCAGGTTTGGTAGCCTAATAATGACAATGTCATTCACTGATAGTAATTTAGACTGGACAAGCTGGCTCGTGATGAGACCCTTTGTCTATTGATTTTTTATAATCATATAGCTATTGCCCTGTTATAGTATGCAGTTTTGGTAATATCAGTTGACATTATTTCTCTATGATCATGATAAACAAGCTCGTGATGAGACTTATTTTCTTTTGAATTTGTTCATTGTATATATATATATATATATAAAGAAGAAATTTTATCAAATGGGATGAATCATTAGCTCATTTAAGAGTTATGGATGATAATTGTAGAGTTGGTAGATACCTTTTTGTAGAGAATCCTTGCTAAGTTAAAAAAATTATTTTCCGACTGATACATAATAACTATATTTTATGATATCTAGAGTCTTTTTCGGAAAGAAAATGCCTTCAGTAGTTTGAATTTATCTAAAAAAATAAATTTTATTCATTTCTCATAGTTATAGTCATATTTTTCTTTACTTATTTATAGTAGCGAAAGATAAAAATAATTTATCAGAAATTTTGAAAATTTGAATGAACCAATGATGATGCTATTTTAAAACTTTTATTTTCCTAAAGAAAAAATAAAATTTTAAAAGCTTGATTTTCTAAGAGAAGTATTTTTTGAGAATTTGACCATTTATGGGCAAGGAATCTTTTCTACCTGATAAGTCTTGTAGTAAAAAGGTAGATAAGCCTATTTTTTCGATGATTTGAAATGGACCAAGCCATAACATTTGGAATTTGGTATGCTTACCTTTTTCCTCATGTGCCTTATCCCATTTTAAAACAAGATCTCCTATTTCAAAAAAATTTGAACTGGTGGATGATGTGTCAAATGAGGTTTTCACTATTTGTTGATGATGAGCATGTATAGCCTTAGATTTTTCTCTTTGTTCTTCCATTTTAAGAATTTGATCTTGTCTAAGTTGAAGGGAAGATGAAGGGTTTTCATCAATAAACTTTACTAAATTCAATGATGGTATTGTTATTTTTGTGGGTAGAACTGCTTCTTTCCCATAAACTAACACATATGGAGAAGTACCTATTGATGCTTTCTGGGTGATTCTATTTGCCCAAAGAGAAAATAATAGTGCTTTGTGCAAATTTTTATGATTTTGTTCTAGAGTTTGTTTGATGATCCTTATGAGGTTTTTATTTGTAGATTCAGCTAATCCATTACCTTGTGGATAATAATTAGCTGAGTATTTTAATTTAAAACCTCTTTTCAAAGTGAATTCTATCATGGCATTTCCAGAAAAGTAAGATGCATTATCAAATATCAAAGCTGATGGGAGACCGAACCTGGTGATTATGAAATGATCAATAAAATATGTTATACTTTGCGTATTAACCACCTTTAATGGGATAGCTTCTACACATTTTGTGAAATAATTTGTCGCAGTTAGAATATACCTGTGTTGTTTTGAAAAGTTAGGAGTTATTTCACCTATAATATCTAACCCCCATTGCTCAAATTGTTGTTGGATGTTTACTAGCTGTAATGGAAATGTTTCTTTTCTCTCTCTTCCTACTGCAGTTTGACATACTTTGCATTTTCTTGCATATTCATGTGCATCTTTAAATAGAGTTGGCCAATAATAGCCAGCATGCAATATTTTATGAGCTATGGTGTCTCCCCTGAAATGGCCTCCAGTTGGTCCATCATGTAATTCCTCAGACTGTTGTATTTCATTTGGTTGATCTTCTTTTGTTGACGTATGAGAAGCTCCAGTTAACATCCTACAAAGACCTTGTCCTTTAACAATTTTAGCAGGGTGTATCTCTACATCATATTATTGAAGTGCGGTAACCCAATTTGCTCTCTTTTCTCCTACTTCTCGTTGGATTAATAATTGCCTTACTGCTGAGTAAGGTACTATTATTTTAGTATGTGTCTTTAGGAGAAAGGGTCTAAAATGTTTCAAATATTTGAATACAACATAAGCTTGTTTTTCCACAGCTAAATAATTCAACTCAACACCTTCTAAATTGGAACTAAAAAATGCAATTGGTGCTTCAATGTTTTGATTATTTAACTATGTTAGAACTGTTGCGTATGATGTGTCAGAAGAAAATGTGTATAATATAAACGATTTAAGAAAATCGGGAGTTGTTAAAGATGGGGCTTCTATTATGGATTTCTTAATCAACTCAAAATAGTTTCTCTCTTCTTTTCCCCATTTGAAGATTGAATTTTTCTTGATCATTGATTGCAGGGGTAAAATGATTTGGGAAAAATCAGGAAAAAATATTTCTACAAAATTAATTTTTCCTAAAAATGATTGCATTGTTTTTTTATTAGGTGGTAAAGGGATTTTTTCAATTTCCTGAATTCTATCACGGTCAATGTGGATTCCATTTTTGGAAACAATGAACCCTAATAATTTACCTTCTGATAAGGAAAAATAACATTTTTTTGGATTCACGGAAACACCAAATTTTCTACATCTTTCAAAAATGTGTTTTAGGTGATTAACATGATTGTTTCTATGCTTAGAGTAAACAGTGATGTCATCTAAGTATATAACAACTGAGCTATTGATTAATCCTTTGAAAGCTATATTCATAGCACATTGAAATGTATCACCAGTATTAATCAACCCAAAGGGCATTTTTTGATCTGTGTATGTTCCCCATTTTGTCCTAAATGTTGTCTTTAATCTGTCATCCGGATGTACCATAATCTGATTATATCTTGAAAATCCATCGAGGAAAGACATTAATTCATATCCTGCAACTACCTATAATATCTATTCCGTAGTAGGCAAGGGAAAATTATCTTTTTAGCAAGATTTATTCAAATTTCTAAAGTCTATGCAAATCCTTATGTCTCAATTCTTCTTCCTAACTGGAACCATGTTTGACACCCATTTCGAATGCCTAAAAGGAAAAATGACTTTGGCTTTGAGCATTTTATTTAACTCAGATTTAATTTGACTTTCTAAATTTGGGTGATTTTTTCTAAGTTTTTGTTGCACAGGCTTACCATCTGAGGTCATAGGTATGGTGTGTTGAATTATGGAAGTATCATATGTTTTAAGATCTGAATAATCCCATGCAAAGATATATTTATATGTTCTCAATAATTTAATGAATGACATCCTTTCTTCAGGTTCTAATCCAAGACGTAAGTTGATATTCTGAGGTTTTTCTGATGTACCAAGATTAGTCAATTCAAATTTTAAAGTAGAACTCTGTGTTTTTGAATTGGTAGTCTTCTTAAACCTATCTTTCAAATCATAGAGATCTTCCATTTTGACTATAGATTTAGGAATTGGATTTGAATTTTATTTATCTTCAATCTGTGAATCATGTTAATGTTCATCTATAATTTGACCTTCATAAGCTCTATCTGATGTAAGAAAGTCTTGTATATCTGCATCATTGTTAAATACTCTCCAAATTGTTATATTGTCAAGAATGGAGGGCCTAAAAAATAACTCAATTGAAAATCTATCTGGGCTGAATTCTTCAGATGGTATAATTCTAGATGCTACATTATCAAGTAAATCAACACTTGCATTTTGTAATCTAGTAATTGTGGAGATATTAAATGTAGTAAAGTAGGAAGTAAGATTATGAGCTAAAGTTTGATAATGTTTTAAATGTCCAGAAATACAATGAATTGTATTTCTGACTTGTCTAATAATTATTTCAGAATCTCCATATACTTGCAATTATTTAACATTCAATCCAATAGCTTTATATAGGCCTTGTATGAATGCTTAATATTCAGCGGTATTATTAGTGCATTGAAATTCAAGTCTACAAGCTAGCATTGTTTTCTCTCCTTGTGGATTGATTAAAATGAAATTTTCTCCTGCACCATCTTCTGATTTTGAACCATCAAAGTATAGAGTCAAAAATAAAGATTGTTTCAGAATCTGATCGCTGAGATTAACACATCTAGAAGTATATGTTTGAGAAAAGTTTTCAATTTGAGAAATAGCAGTGTTTATTGGAAAAGATGAAACCTGAGCATTGAATGATCCAAGAAATGATTCAGCTGAATAATTTCCTATAATGTTATTAGTGAAAGCTACAGGCTCGTTTGTTCCTTCTAGTTCAGTAACTGTATGTTTCATAAATTTCTCACGTTCAATTCTGATTTGATTTGGTTTACCATTATATGGTAACCACATGTGTGACCAATCAGTAGCAAAATATCCATGTAAATTTTCAGACCAATCTCTGCTTAAAATAAGACCATAAAATTTAGGGATGTCTACAACTAAAATATCAATTACTTGTAGTACCTTTGGATTGGATGATAATCTAATGGATACTGACAAAATTTATCCAATGACTTCTACTTTTGTTCTATCCAATTGAACTATATGTACAACAGATTTTTGAGGAGTGATGTTAAAATTTTTACATAATGTTCTTGGCATAATGTTTGAATAATCTCCTGAATCAATAAGACAATTATGAACATTTTTATTAAAAATATCATAATTCAAAAGTAAAGGAGAAGTGCATGAAATAGATCTATCACCAATTAAAACTAGATCATTTGGATTTACCTTGTTTGCAGATGATGGAGGTTTCCTTGTATCTCTAGAAGCTTGTGCTATAACTGGTGGTTGTATAGGTTCTACGGGGATTGCCTTGAGTTCTCTAAGCAAAATTTTCTGCTGTTGTTTGAGTTTTTTCATTTCATGTAACGAAATATTTTCTTTGATATTTTTCATATCTTTGAATATATTATATTCCATTGTATCTGAAACTATCAAAGTTTTAGAATTTGTATTAGGATCTGGTGGAACATAATCTATCTGAATTGTTTTAGATTTTTTACAGTTGTTTTCTCATTGGTGGGGAGAGTTTTATGTTTTTTATTTGATGTACTTAAATCAGAAGAATTTTTACTTCTTGTAGATACACGCATGGCTTCTCTTTCTTCTTCTGAAGGGAGAATTAAATCCCATAACCCATTGAGTTCAACTTCTTCCTCAGACTCTGATTCTCATTCAGATGGCAAGGGATCTTTAGTATCTTGATTAGATTCAGCATTTGAGATCACATTTGGAAGCTGAGATGTTGAAGAAGTGTTTTTCTTAAATGGAAAAAATGATTTCTTAGGAGCTAAAGTTTCAGCAACCTATTTCTTTATATCAATCATATCATTTGACATAGTCTTTAATACTTTTTGAAGACCTTCAAGATCAAATGGATCTTTTGAGACTTTCTTTTTAGAATCTTGACTAAATGTCATTTTTTTGGATTTCGTGCCTCCTATCTCTGAACATTTTTCTAATGCTAAAATTCTTTTCTCTACAACAAGAGATTTTTTCATATTATATAAAAGGGTATCTTTACCAGCTCTTCTACAAAAATAGCTATATTAGAAGGTAAAGAAGAAATATACGACTCTATTTGTACATCGACAGTAGATTTGGAAGTAGTTGGAATTTTGTTTAATAACTTGTTAAATCTAGAGTTGAAATCTTTGATCCTTTCCCCTGAATTTGTTTTAAGATTGGAAAGAGTGTTAATCAAGGATGCAATAGTTCTATCATCTCCAAATTTTGCAAGAAAAACTTGTTCAAAAGTTTCCCAATTAGTGATAGATCCTGTTGGAAGTGAAAAATACCAGGATCCTGCAGATCCTTGTAAAGTATAGGGAAAAAATCTAACTGGAATATCTTCATGAGCAACTCCATTAAGATCCATGGCCAACATAAAATTATTGATGTGTTATTCACCAGGAAGACCATCATCAGGATTATATTTAGGTAATCATTTTTCTGGATGGTCTGGAAGAGGATTTGCACCAGGATTTGTCCAAGGTTGAGTGGCCATAGTTGGATTAGGAGTTTGTGAAGATATCGAAGTAGATCCAGAAGTAGGGGGAATGAATGAAGAACTTACAACTGGAATAGTACCACTTGTAACAACACTGATTGTTTGAGTAGAGGAAATGGAAGATTGAGAAGATGGAGATTGAATCAGAAGATGTGAAGAATTAACTGAAGGGAAATTTGATGTGACTTCACTTGTATCTGACTTAGATCTAGATATAGGAACTTTTTTGCGAAATGATTCAATTGGAAATTCAAAAGGTGGAATTCCAAGTTTCTCACTTCTAGATCTAGTTAATATACTAGTTTCTCTAAATAAAGAAGTAACACTTTCCTCATAAGCTTCTGGGTTAACAGGATTTTCAGTAGAAATAGATATTCCTTATAACTTCTTAACTAAAGACTGAACTTATGGAGACTTAGGGATGGATTCTGAAGCAGATGGTTGACGAAATATTTGAGGAGATGAGGGGGAAGTTTCTACAATTTCTGATTTCTAAGTTGGTGATTTAGAATCTGATCAGGAAGTTGTAGGATGCTTTTGGGGAGATCGACTCTTATGAGGGCTTCTATTTTGAGGTTTATATTTATGTGCCATTCATAGTCGACCCTCCTTCTAGTGCCAAAAATGTTGAGGCCCCAGAAATATGTGGCAACAACAAAGGGGATAACCACCAGGTCCGACCCTTAAGATAGTTCCTTTTCCATTTGGGATAGTGACTCTGACTGGATATAATGGGACCAGTTTCCCAGAGTTGGGTTTTTTTTTTATTGTTGGGTTTCTCTTGAGGGATTTACATGAAGAATTCCTAAAAACTAAAACAAAATTATTCTAACATGCAAAAACTTGAAATTTAAAACTAATTTAATCTAACTCAGGATAATACTGTTTCGATGCGATCTAAAATGATATCTATTCAATCTATGATGATTAATATCATCACAGAATTAATAGAATCATTACTTTGTAAGATGATTCTCTTGAAAAACAGTTAATCAAAAGAAAATGAGAAACATATCGCATATATTTGATGATCATATACAAAAACTAATTAATTCCTATCTTTATATCGTACAGTGGTGCAACATATATTTCAGACAAAAACAATTGATTTCATATATCATTCATGAAAGTTGGATTCATCACTAATATTCAAAACAGAATTAGCAAACATGATAATAGTACCAGATGTATACTATCATGTTCATCTGATCAATGATAGTAGACCACATTCAACTCATACATCAGTAAGTCTTTCAAGGAATACAGAAGTGCATCAATAGTGATCAACAAAATGATATGTAACTGAAATCCACAAACTTACTTACAATTAAGAATTCTTTGCGAATGTTCTTAATAAAATTTTGGACCCTTCTCTGAATGCATGAGAAGGGTTTAAATATTATCCTAATTATCTCTAAAAAATTTATGCAAAATATCTTATGAGGTGGTTTCAAACAACCTTCCTCATCTTTAGTATCTATTCGCTAAAAATTTAAAACAAACTAACTAATAATCATGTTGGATGATAAGTCACTGCCAGTTGCACATTTTTGCTCACAAATGTCGGACATTGGTTGAAATTGTGGAGGTTTTCTAGATTCTATCTTCATTTGAGCAGAAAATATAGCATCCAGTAGAAGCAGATGTATTCTCTGTATGGAGTTCAGAAAGCAGTTCAATGTCATGATCTGACTGTGTGGTTTGACCAATAGCTACCAGTATGCTTCCCAATCAATTTTCTTTAGCTACAGAAGTGTTTCTTCCCTGAGTTGACCAGCTTCTTTCCAACTTTGTTCTAAATATTTGATATCAAGAAGAGTTTTGAGATTTTTTTCTTTGATGAGCCCGGAAGTATGTAATATATGGTTAATTATTTAACCATATTCTTTGATATACCTATTGCTCTGGATATGGCTAATTCTGCTTGTTTCACTCGTGCATCCCAATCTGTAAAAAGAATATCTTTGAAAGTTTCCTTGATCTTTGGGAGATATGACTTCTTCCCTTCTTCTGTATCCTACCATTCAATATAATTAGAGATTTTGACATTGAGTTCATTGAACTCAAACCTTTGATCAATGACTGTGTTTGTTAATTTTTCACTGAGTTTTAAATGTGGAATTATGTTTGAAATTTGTACAACAAACAGATTTTGTTGTTTTGAGAGTAAGGCACTTAATGTCGTTGCTTCTTTTATGAATTCCTCTGCAGTAGAAATTCATTCATATTTGGTCAGATCTTCTCTCAACTGTTCAATCAGTGAATTTTTGCTAGATAAGTAATTTTCATGACTTATCTTAAGCATATCTATCTCTTACTGTACTCTGAGAAGTTGTTGTTCCACTTTCTGATTTGAACTCTTTCTTTCTTCATCTAGCTAATGTTGTAGTTCCATGATTTTTACATCCTTTTCTTGGATCAAAATAGATACTTCTGTTGCTTTATCAATTGTTGCACTGGTGTATGCACCAGCAAATTGAGATAGATGAGTTAAATTTTCAATCGGATTTGATGGAGTATCTTTCCATACTACTTCCATAACTTCATTCCCTGGGGGTGTTTCAATTCTCCTTATTTTCCTCTGTTTTCTCACTACAAATTTATGAAGAGGGCTATAGAATACATCTAGTGGGGGAATATCAGTCACCTTGAGGATAATATCATCAATCAGATCTATAGGAATGATTTCCGTTTCTTCGGAGATTATCTCAGGAGTTTAAATGATTTGATTTGTTGAAACTATTTGTTGTTAAGGAGTCTGGAATTTTGTATTCTTCTGAGATGATGATGCCTCTGGAGTATTTGTGAGTGTATTGCTGAATGAAGTACATATTTTGTCTATTTCACTTTGATTTTATGAATTTAATTGTTATACTCTGATTTCTTGAATTTCTTTAATCGTATGACTGGTAATCAAAACATCCTGTGGAATCTGTGTGAGTCTCTGTTCTCTAAATTCATTGAATCTTTGTGTTTCTTCTGGATTTAGGTTCAATTTGACAAAATTTAGGATTTATTCAAAAGCCCCAGCAGATTGCAAAATATATTCAAATATGTCATTAGTGTGCACAATAGGTTTGAATTTGACTGACAAAGTGAATTTGTTAGCAACCTTTTCTGGGTCGAGCTGTCTGGAGGGTAAAACGGGGAGCTTTAACAGCTCAATCTTCTGACATTCTTTCAATGCATGATTGAAATTTCTGAGTGTAAATGAACCACATGAAGTTGGAAAACTTGGCCATAAATACTTTTTACTATCGTTCAAAGCTTTAGTGAGTCCATTACCAACTATTTGATAAGTGATTTCTCTTTCCATTAACTTGTCTGAAACATATAATGGAAGAATATGCGGGGGAGCAGAGCTTCCAAAAACTCTAATATAGGAAAATTATTCCTCAATAAGACTCGTTCCTATCATTTGAAGTTCTGTAAGGGCTTCCTTAGTGAACCTAGGGCTCACTGTGTCATACATAAATTGGTGTAACGGTAATACAACACCATAGCACAACCTATGAAAATGTGGTGCATAATTATGTTCCCATATCTCTTTATGACTCAAATGTATCGGGGTAGGGTATTCAAAGGTCCATTTCCATCCCATAACTGGAAATTTGGTAGAAAAACAGATAGCATCAAAAATGTATGCATTCATATAGAATTTGGGAACAGATTTGGAGGAAGAAGTTCTAGTTTGGCGGTATTCATTAATTGCCTTAACTAGATTATCTGAAAGGATAGTCACCCAATTCATTATGAGGGAGTTAACAGAGGAGTTAATTAGGGGAATCCAATTTATAGAGTACTTGGCATTATCAAGTAAACCATATAATCTGGATAAAATTTTTGTTGCAAAGTTGTAAGGGTTTGCTAATGACGCGATAGGATACATACCGGTTTTCTCATATTTGAACTTGTTGTCTAGTTTCCTCCAACCTTGAATTTCCTTGAACAGGTCTTGTTTATTCTCAGAAAACTTTGCAACAAACTGACTGTTGTAGGTATCTTGTGGATTGGGCTAGCTTATACATGATCTTCAGATCTTTAGGTCTGAAAGAAACTAGAATCTCATCCTTGCAGGTTCTTAACTTCCTGTCTTTAATCACTGATTTTTCAATCACCCATCTAATCATGTCGGTATATGGAAGAAGAGTAGCTCTTACTGCTATCCTATGGAGGAAAGAACATGCAATATCTTTGAATTGCAAATCTGAAGGTGTTGCATCATCGGCAGTTACCGCGACTTCCACTACTTCTGGCTCTTCGTCTTCAAGTATAGTGTAAATAACTTGCCATTTAGTAGCTCCCCCATCAGCAGTGTAGATAGTATCAAAGACTATAGGTGCCATTCCTATTTTTTTGAATTCTGCAATAATCTATTTGTCATTCTTCTGAATAAATTTATAGATGGACATATCTTTGAAAGTGAATCCCTATTAAATACAAAGTAAATGATCAAATGATGGAAGATTTATTTGAAATGATCTGTTTTGAAAGGAAAAATCCGTAAAACAGCTATATCATTAATTAATTATGACGCATCCATAACTGTTTACATTGGGATGATAAAACATAATTAATATTTTCTGACATGATTTATTTTTCGTAAAAACATCTATTAAAACCTATCAAATTGATCGCATCGTGTCCTTTGAATTTGTCTTAGTGATGTGTATTGCCTTCTGTTTATGCGATATGCAATTTCACGAAATCACAATATCGCAATATCACAGTATCACAATATCGCTATATCACAATATCGCAGTATCAGAGTTTCGTTAAGGATTGCTTAAAGTTTGGCAGTGTAAATCTGCGATATGTGATTTTTATGTCGCTTGCGAAATTTCACTTCAACAATCGCAAAATCGGGATTTCGTTGATTTATTGTTTTAACTTAAGAAAAGATGTGTGAGAAATTGCGATTTGCGATAGAGATGTTTTTATTTAAGGAGCTTTGATGTTTTTTGGAGTTTGATTTTTATCAAAAGACAAAAAAACTTTCATAAAGGGTCCCTATTTTTATTTATCAAAGGTCTAAATAACTAGTTAAAAAAAATGGGGCGGGTTGTTGCATAGCACAACACTCATGAAGAACGATAAAGGAAGAAGAAGGAGATGAAGAGATCAAGTAATTTTTACAAGCATGTATAAATTTTTTGCGCGACAAGAAGGAAGTAGAAAATCTTTAGGATTTGATCAATAATTGCACTGAGAAGGAACAACCCATGGTAGAACAGTGAGCGATCAACAAAATATACAATAACAAGAAGAGAACGAGTAGGGAGATGCTTATGACCACGCAGACATTAGGGGAATTTTGAGGTCTAAAATGGACATCCTAAGGAAATTATAAAATAATAGTATAAATAATAATTAAGATTTGATTACATCATCAAATTTTAGAGGGAAAAAAGAAAAAGCTACCTTTTCAACTCGTATTTTCAACTTCTCCCAAATATTTTACTCAAATTTCGAGTGGGAGTACTCATTAGATGAAAAATTTAATTACTCATCCAACTAGTACCCATGTTGCATACTTTCTATTGATCCCACTACAAAAAAAATGAAAAATACATGAAAAACGTGATTGCAATCACGTTTTCTCATGTATTTTGATTTTTTTGTGTAGCAGGGTCCATCAAAATTATACAAAATGGGTACTCCTTGGATGAGGAATTAAATTTTGCATCCAATGAGTACTCCTGCTTGAAATTTGAGTAAAAAAGTTGGGAGATAAGTTGAAAAAGTAGTTTTATTATTTTATTATTTTTTAATCCTTTCACCCTTTTACTTAAAAAATGGTGAATCATCCCCCATGGTTGACATCATCATCTTGAATCCTATTGGTTTTGATAAAGTTTATTTTGGTTGTACATTTTCTTAGGAGGCCCATATTAGACCTCAAAATTCCCCTAATGTTGGTGCTTATGAAATGGACCAAGTTATTTTAGATATGGGATCAGATTCTAATGCTATATCTAAGAAAACATGGTAGCACATGGGAGAGCCAAAGATGGAGTGTTATACCATTTAACTGAGCATGGCTAATCAGTAGAAGATCATTCCTTCAGGGAGCTTGTCACAAGTTTTGGTCAGTATAAAAGGCGTTAAAGTGATGGAAGACTGTGTAGTCATCCAAATTGTAGATGATACTGATCCCTATCCCGGGTTTTTAGGATTGGATTGGGCCATTAACATGGATGGTATTATCAATCTGAAGAAAAGGAGGATGGAATTTGAAAGAAATGGAGTCAGGGTAATCATCCCTCTAGATCTTGTAGAATGAAAAGGGTATACTGAACCAATGCACGTTGAGGATGAGATTGATCAAGTCTATAAGTTGACCTTGCATGAAGAATATTGGATTAATACAATAGCAAATGGGAATATTAAGTGGGAGAAGGATAGCTCTTGATTTTTAGACTCTGATGAAGAACTAGAAAATTGGCGTAACCAGTTGCATGAGGTATATGCACTACGTTGTAATCGTGTAACCTGCTCTCTGAAATGTATAACATCTGAGGTATTGATATTTATCACACTGTGACGGATTAACTAATATAAACATGTTTATATGAGAGCTTGAGAGGACTGTGCCTGAAAGACATAGATTCCATGCTTTGGATATTGGCTTACATCCTACTCTACCAAGATGGTGGGATACTCATAAGGAAAATATGGGCAACTGGGAGGAATGTTCGTGCATGATGAGGTTGTGGTTTGAATGTCCAGTTATTAAAATGGAAGATATGTACTCTGGCAAAGAGGATATGCACATAAAAATGGCAAGATGGAATTAGGTATGGGGTGTAGATCCAAGACTTGAATGGGTCCATATGTTTATTCACATATTAGGTAAGGTGCCTACCAAATGGTACTTAGAGATAGAGCTGTGGAGAGGTACTAGTGAATGTTCTGTGCTGATAGAGAGTTTATTCTTACATTTAGCTTTGACAATGGATTTGATACAGTTGGCCAAGCTTTTCATAATATTCAAGAAGCCATCTTCGATATGAAAAAGCCTGCAATTAGGTTCGCTCCACCGGCCTGGGACGCATAGAAGAAATCTATTGTGAATTGCAGGAACCTCACAGTAAAAGACAATGTTGAGAGTCCAAGGAATATCATGATCCCTGAATTGAAGGGACAACGTGCAGTGGTTGGGCCCTCAATCACCTTGCTAGATGTGGTAAAGCCCCTAAACATTAGACAGGTGAATATTGGAACTGAAGAACAACCTAAGTTGGAAAATATTGGAGACTACTAGGATTATGATATAGTAGGCAAGGTTGTTGAGTTGTTCATAGAATATCAAGATCTTTTCCCTACAAAGTTTTCAGAGTTGAAAGGAATCATTGGGGAACTTGGAGTGATCAAAATAACATTAAAACCTAATGTGCTCCCAGTGAAACAACACCCATACTAGTTGAACCCAAGATATAAGAAAAAGGTGACAGAAGAGTTGGACAAAATGGTTGCAGTAGGCATCATTGGACCTGCAGAAGAATCTGACTGGGTAAGTCCAATGGTTGTGCAAGATAAGAATACCAAGGGAGAAAACAAGATCTGTGTAGATCTGTACAAACTTAATGATGCTTGTGTACATGATCCATTTCCCACTCCATTCTCTAATGAAATCTTGGATAATGTTGGAGGCCAAGAAGCATATTCCTTCACAGATGGGTTTTCAAGATATCATCAAATCTGAATTGCGCTAGAAGATAGGAGTATGACCACCTTTACTATTGAATGGGGATCCTTCCAATATACAGTCATGCCTTTTGGATTGAAGAAATCTCTAGCCATTTTCTCGCGCATAGTAGTTGCATATTTCAAAGAGTTTATCCACAAGTTTTTGGAGGTATATTTTGATGATTGGACTGTATTTGGGTTGTTAAAGAATAATGTGTCAAATCTACACTTAATTTTGGATAATTTTAGGAACTATCATATTTCCTTGAATTTGAAGACGTGTATATTATGTGTACCATTTGGGATACTGCTGGGACACATTGTCTGCTAGCAAGGGTTTATGGCAGATCCTGCAAAGATTGTAGTCATAGTTAATTTGGAGGTACCTGAGAAGGTTAAGCAGGTGCACTCAATATTGAGGCATACTGGGTAATATAGGAATTTTATTCAAGGTTATGCATTGATACTTGTGCCCATGGAAAATTTTCTCAAGAGGGATGCAATGTTCTATTGGGATGAGGATTGTCAAAAGAGTTTCAAGCTCCTGGAGGAAAAGATAGTCACTGTGCCCATTCTGGTCTTCCCATATTGGTCAAAGGCATTTCATGTACATTTGGATGCCTTCTGTAGTGCGCTCGGAGCTATCTTAGCGCATCTAGTAGCGGGGGAAATTGATCATCCTACTACTTATGCAAGCCAAAAAATTTCAAGCACAGAGAGGAATTACTCAACCATGAAAAGGGAAGGGCTAGCAATGGTGAACGCGCTGCAGAAATTCTACCACTGTCTATTAAGAGGCCATTTTAATATGTTCATTGATCATTTTGATTTGAAATACCTAGTCAACAAGCCTGCGTTGGGGGGGGAAGATCTATAGGTGGTTGTTGTTATTCCAAGGATATGATTTTGAGATTATGGTAAAGCTAGGGAGATTGAATGTTTGGCTATGCCATATGTCGCACATTGAAACATGTGAGGAACCTACAAATTTAGAAGATGGATTTCCAAATTCACATTTTTTGTGATAAAGGTTGTTGATGAGCATTTCCCTGATATCATTCAGGTTTTTACTACTTGATGCATGCCTGCGGAGTATACAGTTTAGAAGAAGAAATAAATCGTGGCACGCATAGCAAACTTCACCATTATTGTTGGACACTTATACAAATTGGGTGCGAATGAGGTTCTATGAAGATATGTCCTAGAGTATGAGATATGTGCAATCCTAAATGAATCTCATGGAGGTATTTTTGGTGTTCATTATGCAGGAAAGGCCATTGCACATAAAATTTTGTGAGTTGGGTTATGGTGTCCCATGCTGCATAATGATGCCTACGCGCACTGTCGCGCATGTGATGTATGTCAAAGAATGAGAAATCCATTGCATAGAGATGAAATTCCCTTGCATTCATAGATGGCGCTTCAATATTTTGAGAAATGGGCTATATATTTTGTGGGACCTATTACTCCTCCAAGAAGGAAGAGTGGAGCATGCTACATTATCACTACGACGGATTATGTAACCAGATGGGTTGAAGCAAAACTAGTGAAGGATTGTACTACTGATACAGTTGCACAGTTTCTATTTGAGAATATTGTGACTCGGTTGGGTTGTCCTATGATTCTGATAAGCGATCAGGGTATGCATTTTGTAAATGACACCATTGAAGCCCTGACCAAATAATTCAAGATGTGTCATGAGAAGATCTCTCCTTATCGCCCTCATAAAAATGACACAGTTGAAGCATTCAATAAGATACTAGAGACTTCACTAACCAGGGTATGCAATGCTAACATAAATTATTGGGATGGGCAAGTGTTGGCAGTTCTCTGGGAATATAGGACCACTTGCAAGAATTTGACTGGAAGGACACCTTTCAATATGGTATATGGGCAAGAATTTTTGTTGCCAATGGAGTTCACTATTCCTAGTCTACGCATGGCAGCATTTACCAATATGGCTAAAGCAGATGAAATGCAAGACCGGTTTTCACAGTTGTTTACTCTAGAAGAATATTGCTTTATTGCAAATTATCACCAGCAAGTTTAGAAGGCACGCAAAAAATCATGGCGTGATAGGGATATCAGACAAAAGGTGTTCAAGGATGATGATTTGGTCTTACTATATGACAGAAATTTTGCATGCCACTGAGGGAGGTTTAAAATTCATTGGCTAGGGCCTTTTGTTGTGAAGGAAATCACAGATGGAGGAGAAATGTGCCTAGCCATGTTGAGCAGTGAATACCTTCCTGCATATGTCAATGGCAGTCATCTGAAGTCATACAAGGATTACCCTGTGCCTACAAAATGACTATATGGCCGGAGTATCAGACCTACCCAGATGGGATGGCGAATGCACAATAAGGTGTGACGTGTGCGCAATAGCTGTGTGAGGAGGTTGATTGGGTCACATAGTTGTCAAAAACTAGCTGTTGGAAAAGTAAAACTAGAAAATATAGGTTTATTACCATTTATGGAAGCATCTAGGTTGCATTTAATAAGGGGATTTTTCTAGATTTGGGACCATTTTTTCAGTAATGGAGACTTATTAATGAAAAATGAGTCGTTGAATATGCACCACAAGTATAAATATGACCTATGGGGTCGCAATAGTTCCCTTTTCTTTCTGAGTGAATTCTGTGCTTTGAGCTCCCTAATTCCCACTTTGTATTATATGTCTACATCTCGTTTAGATCCGAGTTCAAGGATGTGTTGTGCTAAGCAGGGTTGGGCTACACTAATCGTGAAAAAATGACGGCCACAAGACCTAGAGATGACCCTACTGCGCCTGAGGTCCCCATTATTGAAACACCTGCACCCTCCAAGACTAAGAAGGGGCAGTCGTCTCGTACACGCAAATATCCAAGATAAAAGACCCCCAAGTCGCACTCTACTGTGGCTGAGAAGCTAAGGAAGTCTATGTATGAGGTCCCTGAAACCATTGAGAAAGGAGAGGAGGATGTGGTCGAAGCGGCCCCATTTTTGTGGCTGCCAAGCTATGTTGCACCATGGAAAGCATCATTCAGAGTAACTAAGCACCTAGAGAAGGTGCGGATAAGCATCCATATGCCATTGATCCCTGAGAATGTTCCATTGGAAGGGGACATGCTTGCTAAAATTCCATAACTCTGATTTGATGATTGGGACATCACAGATGTCGAGAAATTATGAGATCTTGAGCCAAAGTTATATCTTGATCATATTACTTATGAAGAAAGAATTTTGTGCCTTGATTCAAAATGATGGGTGTTAGGTCTACATAAGGTAGGCATGCTCAACTTGCTTTATATCCCTCATTTTGGGTGCAACCCCATCAATGATATATGCATCAGACAATTTCTCGGACTTGTACATGATGATGCGTTATGGTTGGGAGAGCGCATCCTTATTGATACTGCATTGATCCATAGGATCATGGGTTTGCCTGCAAAAAGTGCTAACCCTATTTGTTATTTCAACGGTAAGGCACAGGAGAATACCATTGCGGACTAGATTAAAAAGAAATATCAAGTCATAGGGAAGAGTCAGGGTTGTGTGGTGGAAGAAATAAATGACCTATCAATTCGTTTTGGTATGATCATCTTGGCCTGCAAGATGATGTGTTTAGTGCAGACCAGAGGAGGTGCCAGCGCACATCATTGCACTCGCTGGACGATGCGAGAGGGGGGTGATTTATAACTCGTCTAGCTACCTCTCTAAATAATTCCTTGAAAATGTGTGTGAAGCATAGGAGGAAGGCAAGCATTTCCACTATTCTTGGCTTTTATTTTCGATTTCCGCATTAGGGGAATTTTGAGGTCTAAAATGGTCCTCCTAAGGAAATTATAAAATAATAGTGGAAATAATAAAATAATATTACATTACATCATCAAATTTTATAGGGAAAAAAGAAAAAAACTACTTTTTCAACTCGTATTTTCAATTTATCTCCTTATTGGTTTACTCAAATTTTGAGTGGGAACACTCGTTGGATGCATAATTTGATTCCTCATCCAATGAGCACATATTTGCATAATTTTGATGGACCCTGCTACATGAAAAATGAGAAATACATGAAAAACATGATTGCAATCACGTTTTTCATGTATTTCTTATTTTTCATGTAGCAGAGTCCATCAAAAGTATGCAACATGGGTAATCCTTGGATGAGGACTTAAATTTTTCATCCAAGGAGTACTCCTGCTCGAAATTTGAGTAGAACCTTAGGGAGATAATTTGAAAATACAAGTAGAAAAAGTAGTTTTATTATTTTATTATTTTTTAATATTTTTTCTTTTTGACCCCAAAAATGATGAATAATCACCAATGGTTGTCATCATCATCTTGCATCCTATTGGTTCTCATAAAGCTTATTTTTGTTGTGCATTTTTCTTAGGAGGCCCATTTTAGACCTCAAAAGTTATCTAATGGATAATTGGATGGAAAACCCTCGAAGACACTCAATTTCTGGAAATTGAGCCGAAGTTGTGTGAGGCCGCGTGATATGCTACCTTTTGGAACTCTTCAGACCCGGTGCATGCCAGGGAAAAAAATATTTTTTGGGTTTTGTACGATGCTACTCTTTATCAGGTGGTACAATCAAAGTTGCATTGTCACCCACTTTATACGACCAATACAAGATGGTAGTTGATTAAAAATCTACCTTTCAGAACATCCATATCCACACAAAGGGTGGCATGGAAGGAGTATGGTATGGCTTACAATACCTGGTGACAAAGGATGATTTACTGAGAGTCACAGTTGAATGGCGCCAGCCTGGTTGTCACCGATAACACCAACGAGGCTGCGCACTGGATCTTAGATAGTGAAACCAATGGAGAAAGAAACAAATAAAGTAACATAGAAAGTGACCAATAAAGTAACAGAAAAAGAATCAACCCCCACGACCAATGGTGAGACTATAGAAACAAAAACAACACTAGAAAAAAATGGATTTGCGCCAAAGGAAACATGGGAAGTCGAAACCTCTAAGGGAACCAAGCACAACTCTTAGGTTGTTGGAGGATCGGGAAAAAAGCAGAAGGGTTCCAAAGAGGCTGGTCAAGAGGTCCTGACACTGATAGAAGAAGATCTACATGAAATAGCCAACATTTTCACCTCTACGATCGAGGATCGCTGGACCGACATGGAGGTGCAGTACAAATTTTCACTAGAGCTTGTACAAGTTGGAATACAGGAGCTAAAGGTGTAGGCGAGGTAGATTCAAATGAGCGTAGCTGAGTCCAACCAGACTAGTGCGCAAGTCATGAACGTGAAACCCTTAGAAATTTCTCTACAAATCATCAAGGATGCCCACTTAGTCCAAATCCATGTGCCATATATTCAGATGGACGCTAGTCGGCATTCCCAATTCATGGGAACAAGTAATATAAATATTAACCTTTTTGTGTTACCTGCAAGGAAGCTGCACATAATGTACTCAATGATTGTAGATGAACTTCAATATAGAGAGGCTATGGTGCACACATATACAATGGAAGCCAAGCAACAGGTTGAGCAAGCACACCAACAATAGAAAAAAGAAAAAGCCACATGTTGTGAGGATGAAGCCCAGCGTGTTGCACTAGAGGAAAATATCCACCAAGTAAGCCGAGATATTCCAGCTCTCCTAGCCACAGATGTGCCCGAGGAAAAATTAGAAGGATTGGTTTTCGCAATAAAATTAGCACACGCTAAGGTGCAAACAGTCAAAACAACATACGAACAACAAATTGCAGATATTCAGACAAATTTGCAGCTCCAAACTCCACCAGCGGCTCGCACAAAAAGAGCATCTGAAATGAAACAAGCCCAAGATAGTATTATTGTTGTGGTCACCCAATGTGATAGTTTGCTTGATGAAGTTATGAGTGTGTGGAAATCTGTGCAAAATGATCCAATATTTCAATTGTTGCATGACACACTCCATCAGAAGGAAGAAAAGTGTGAGGAAATCAGCATAGTGGCATTGTTGTGACTCATTTTCATTTACCTTTGAAATATTTTTCAAAACACCAAGAAATTATATATTATAGAAAATATAAATTTTTGTGTGTCATAGAAGAATTTTGATTTATATTTTGGTACATTAACATTACATGATGAGATGTGAAGGTGGGTCAAATCGAGCTCATTCACGTGCAAAACAGTTCAAGAGTCGGACCGATGGGAATGTTCAGAACAGTGCACGCCGAACAGGGTCGACTCGGGCTCATTCGCAAGCTCAGGAAGGACCAGCATGGAAAAACACTGGATAAGCTCAGGAGGGTTACACTGTGGCGAAAACAAACTAATTTCCCTAAGGTAGAGAAAGGGTGCATTTCCCTTAAACACTTAAGAGTTTTGGAGGAGGCGCAAAGGGAAAAATAGATGGTTGCGATCAAAGCGTAGAACTGGAGCAGAGAGATAGACAACAAAGATTAAATTGGAAACCACAAATCACAAGTTTCAAAGGATAGGCATGGCAAGTAAGTGATAAAGTCGCCAAAGTGTGACGTGCGATGCCAGGTGGGACCCGATCGCATAGCACACATCGCTGGTTAAAGTTAACGAAATGCAAAGTTCGACATGGCAAGCTGACATGGCAGATGATGTGGCCCTGGCCCGCATACTGCATAGTGCAAGTTTTAAACATTAAGGGTGAAGGGTATGTGTTATAATTTCCAAAGTGCGATGTTTGATACGGTGGGGCCTGATTCCAAATCATGAATCACAATTTTTAAAGGATCACCACGGTAGGTAAGTGATAAGGTTGTTAAAGTGCGATGTGCGATGCCAGGTGGGACCCGATTGCAGAGCGCACATCGCAAGTTTTAAAAGATAAACACTAAGGAAAAGTTAAAGACGACAAAATTTGAAGTGCAATGTTGGCACGGATGCGATGTGGTTCCAATATGAAATCTAAAGAATTTCAAGTCTGGGCTTATGCAGTTATGCGCCATTTTATGAAGAAATAGGTAGAATGCGGCAAAAAAACTTGGGTAAGTGACCCGACGCAGAACAAAGGAGAAGAGGTAGAGTCGGGTAGCAGGTGATATGATAGACAAAGTTTGAGGCACATGGGCATAGGAAGATTTGGGCACTGAGGCGTCGTTATAGATCTATGCAGCCACTGCATCATAACCAAAAAGGACACCGCAGCACTTCGGGAGGACGCATCAGCAACATCAGATTCAACAAAACAAACGATATTTCTAGTTTTAATTTGTTTTCTCAAGTATGATTGCAGAAGTAATCTTAACGTTTTAGGTAGTCTAATAGTTTTAAGAAGTTCAGGAGTTATGAACCACAGTGATGTATTTAAGTAGATAGAAATAAAGAAAAGAGGTTCCGAGTTTTGGACCTCTGGAGGATTGTTAATTTGGTACTGAATTTTCGAATAAATGAAAGAAGATCAAGTTTCCTACATTTGTTGATGTTGATATGTCTTTCCAGTTTTTCTCTGTGTTTATTCCTCTTTGAATGAAGTGAAGTAATGTAGTAGTTGGTATATTAATTACATTTGCGAGTAAGATTTAAACAACCTTAATTTGCGCTCCTTCAGCTCATCTCTTCTTTCTTCACAAAATCCTGATGAAACTTTTAAGTAATAGATTTTTTGTTTGCCGCATATTATTTTGAGTTTCCTCTCTCCCCATGAATTTCCTCTGAAACTTAAAAGTGATAGATTTTGTTTCTTGGCATATCACTTCAATTTTCCTTTATAGTTATTCTTTTCATTTCATTTGGATATCAGTAGTTTATGGCATTGTGAAGGCTTTCATTATATCGGATTATTGAGTGTATTAAATAATTATATTCCAAATGTGTTAAGAAAAGGCCATTTGATATTATAATTGTGACATACATTTACAAAATGTCTTAAGCATTGATTCCTTACTATAGCCAAGGGATTGTTTCTTGAGATACAACATTTTCAAGCGTCGTTGCCGTCGACGAAGAAACGAAGTTTATTTCCCTAGGTTTTTCACATTATTTCCTCTAGTTGTTCAGTGAGGAGAAAATATTCGAATGTGTTTTTTATTTTCAAAATTTTGGCTTTTAAAAGGCCTCACACGAGGTCAGATACCTCACAGCAGATAGACCCTGCTTTGCCAGATCCAGAAATATTTTTTTCTAAAAAGGCTCAAAAACCCGAAACTCCTTCAATACCTGATCCTACATTGCCTACTCCTGGAAGCAGTTCTCATAACCCTTTGTTTGAAGATATTTCCAAGGAACTCTATTTCTTGGAACAAGATACTCCTTCCACATCCATTTATTTTCAAGAACCTTAGTTAGAAGAAAAATCTTTCAAGTTTGTTTCTTTTACCACCACTCAAGCTCAACCAAATATAGTTGTTGGTCCCTCTGTTATTGTCCATCAGCCCACCCCCATATCATTTTTTCCTCCACCTTCATTCACTTTCCAAACAGGTTCATCAACCTCAACCACCCAAGGAGCAGTTAACCAAGTTGTTAATATGGCAGCACCAACTTTCTTAATGGATAGATATGCACCATTAAATTTTCCACAACCAGTGAAGAACATGCCTCAAGAATACCTCAAATTACTTCCTTGTTTCACTAGAGAATCTGAAGTAACTGCAGAACAAAATTTACGCTTGTTTTACACTTTTGCTGCGAACTTAAATGTAGAACATATTGATGTTGTGATGAGACTATTTGTGCAATCTCTAAGTGGAGAGTATAGGAAATGGTTCAAAGGTTTACCAAATGATTCCATAAATGATTGGGAAGCGTTAGAAACTCAGTTCACTCAGATATGGGGAGAGAAGAGAGATCATGGTTACTCATTGACGGAATTTAATGAAAATAAAATAAATCCTAATGAAAACATTTCTGAGTTGGTAAAAATACTCAACAAATTGTACAATAGTTTACCTATAGAGATGAAGCCCTCGCCCCTGTAGGAGCAAATGTAGTTTTTGTTGGGGATTTTGAAGCTAATTTTAGCTTTACATTGAAAGAGAGAAGAGCCCCTACTCTTGAGTAGATATAGACTGATGCTTTAGAGATTGAAGATAATATGATTGCAGTTGGAAAGCCAAAATGGAAAAGGCCAGTCCAAGTGAAGGGGAAGGAAAAAGAAGAATCGTCGCAAGATCTAAAAATTGAAGATATGAAAAAGGTGATAAAAAATCTGACAAATAAGCTGGCTAATATGGAATTTGAAAATAAAAACTACCAAATACAAGTACAACAAAACCTAGGGGGGTTTAACCCTCAATTTAGAAGAAATCCCCTACAAATCTTGCAGAGGGAAAGAAGAGATCAAGACCAGGTTCAAGCTCCATTGTATATAGAAGTATCACCCGGAGAGCCAGCAAAAGATGAACGAAGGGAGGCCGAGGATCATGTATCTTCTATGTATGCAATAGACGAGGATGAAGAGGAATATTGTGAGGGAGAACATGTTGAAGCTGAAGCCTCATTTGATCAAGATGAAATGGATGAATACTATAGGCAATTCATAGATTTCATGCAAGCTGAGTTACATAAAATGTATGATTTGAGGTCTAGAAAGAGATCTAGAGTGAAAGATAATGAAGTTGAACATAAAGGTTCCATTCCTCCTCCAATGGTGACTCCACTACAAAAGGACCCTACGAAATAGGTCAGTAATAAGAAACAACCTGTAAATTTACTTAATAGAATAAATGTGCAGCAAGGTGAATCTTCCCAGAACAAATCATTTGACACCAATATATTGGAGAGATTTTTTTTTCTACCTGAACAAGCAGCAAATTATATAAAGAGTGAAGAAGAACCTGAAAAGAATGTTAAGCAATTTCATGCTTTCAATTTGACAAAAGAGTTGGAGAAGGTCAAAATTCAGGTGCCTCTTCTAGAATTAGCCAAAATACCAACTTACAAGAAAGAAATTTCAGAATTTATTAATCTCACACTGGTGGAAGACATAAGTGACACAGTGAACTTACAAGAAGAAAATCCAGTGGTCACCTTTGGTCCTCATGTAGAAGAAATAGATCACTCTGTTCCACCCTTCTATATTTCTCTATTGCTTCATTATTCTACTCTACATAATTGCATGCAAGACTCAGGAGCATCCCATAATCTCATGCCATTGTCTGTTATGAAGGAACTTAACTTGAAGATTACCAAACCTTATAGCGATCTATATTCACTTGATTCCAAAAGGGTGAACTGTGTTGGATTAATTAAATATGTAGCAGTTTCATTAGCAAAAATCCCAGAAAAAAGTATAGTCATGGATGTAGTGGTTGTTGACATCCCATCCAGGTTTGGATTGCTCCTATCAAGATCTTGGGGAGAAAAGTTTGGGGGTGTAATAAAATTATATTTCACTTATGCTATCATTCTAGTTTTTAATGGGGAAGAAAGGAGGTTGTACAGGGAAACAAGGTTTGTGAAGACTACCTCTAAGAAAGATGCAGGAAATTCCCCCATTTATAGTCCAGAAATAGAAGATCTTTCTTGTTTCATGCTGCATGAAGATGAAAAATTTGTTGAAGACACAGGGAAGCAACTCTCTTTAACGGTTGTAAATAATGAGCTACACTCAAGGAAGATTTAGAAGTGCTACTTTGATGGTACCTACTCTAAGGAGGGCGCAAGTGTTGGATTCTTGTTGATATCACCAGTAGGTAACCTCATGCCTTTCTCTTTTAAACTAGAATCTGATTCAACAAACAATGTTGTTGAGTATGAGGCCTTAATATAAAGCCTTCATGTTGATAAACAGATGGGAATTCAATGTATTTCAATTTTTGGTGGCTCTAAATTGATAATAAGGCGGATTAAAAATCATTGTCAAACCAAGCATTCGAGATTGAGATCATATAGGAATGAAGTGTGGGATTTGGTAGAAAACTATTTTGAAGCATTCAACACTCAGTAAATTCTGAGGGAGGAGAATATATTGGCTGATTATTTAGCGTTTGCAGTGAGTACCTTCAAACCTCCAACAAATCCAAGGTTAAGGTATGATATTGAAATTAGGCATAGACCTTCTATCCCTGATAATGTGAAACATTGGCAGGTGTTTGACGATGATGAACAAGTAAGTCAGTTCCTAACCATGATTGGAAACTTTGAAGATGTTGAGATAGACCAAGAGGAAGAACAAACAGAGCATAAAGCACAAATAAGAAACCTTAATAAGTCAATAGGTGAACAGAATATTATCCAATTGAAAGATAATGTGCTCCCCAAAGGGTTGGTTCCCCTTGAAAGATTATTCGATGCTAATGATGTTTCCGTTGATTCAAAGAAAACACATCAAGAAGAAGAGATGGAAGATTGTTATTTGGGAACTCAGCAGGAACCCAAAATAGTGAAATTGTTCCAAGGTGTTCCCAAAAACTACAAAGAAACATACATCGATATTTTTAAGAAATATATGGATGTGTTTTCCTGGTCATATGAAGAACTAAAAAAATATGAAAAAAGCATTATTTAGCATAAGGTTCCTTTGAAGGAAGGACTCAAACCACATGGAAAGAAGCTTAGACTTATCAATCCATTATTGTTAGCTCCAATAAAAAAATAAGTGAAGAAACCATTGCAGGCGAAAATTGCAGTCCCTCTCAGATATTCAGACTTGGTTTCTAATCTGGTCCTTGTAAGAAAGAAGAATGGAGAGATAAGACTATGTGTAGACTTTAGGAACTTGAACCGAGCATCTCTAAAAGAAAATTATCCTTTGTCGAAAATGGATTATGTCTTACAGAAGGTGACAGGAGCTCACATGTTGTCTATGGTTGACAGATTTTTTGGGTATAATCAGGTAGCAATAGAAAAAGAAGATGAGAAGAAGATTTCTTTCACTATGCCCTAGGGAACCTTCATGTACACAAGGATGCCATTTGGCCTTATGAACCCAGGTGAAAATTTTCATAGGGCCATGGACATAACCTTCGTTGGTAACAGGTTTGTAGTTATATATCTGGATGATGTAACTGTTTTCTCAGGGTCAGATGATGAACACTTGGAGAATTTGCTAAAAAAATTTCAAAAGTGCAGAAAGTTTGGTCTGTCATTAATCCCTAGAAATATTTATTTGCCTTAGAAGAAGGTAAATTATTGGGTCACATAGTTTCTAAACAAGGAGTAAAGATTGACCCAGCAAGGGTGGAATCCATTCATACTATTCCTTTACCCAGAAGCAAGAAGGATATCCAAAGATTCCTAGGAAAAATAAACTTTCTAAGGAGGTTTGTGCCCAATTATGATGAGATTATGAGAAGTATAACAGATATGTTCAAGAAAAATGCAGAAGTGAAATGAGATAAGGAAGCAAGAGATGCATTTTCTAGAATAAAGGAATCACTGCAGGATGCCCTAGTTTTTATTAGCCCAGAATATCAAAAAGCCTTTCATGTATTCTCATTTGCATCCCCCACTACTAGTGTTGTTGTGTTGTTGCAGAAAAATGAAGACAATAAGGAGAAGCTAGTTGCATTTTTTAGAAAATTTCTCAGAGATGCTAAGCTCAAATACAATATTCTAGAGAAACAATTATATGATTTGGTCAAAGCACTGAAAGCCTTTAGGACTTATGTGTTGCAATCCCAAATAATTGTATATGTTCCTAATTATGTTGTGAAGGACGTGCTGGTCCAAATTTATGTTGAATGAAAAATGGGGAAATGGATAGAAAAAATCCAAGAGTATGATTTGGACATCAAACCCACCAAGTTGGTCAAGGGACAAGGGTTAGCGAAGTTGTTGATAGAGACACATTTTCAAGCCTTAGGAATTAATCTATTGGCACTAGTGGATGGATTTGTAAATGAAGAGGGTCAAAGAAAGTTCAAAACAGGTATCCAATACAATTTTTTGTGCTCTGATTGGTATAAATATATTGTGCATTACCTGTGTTTCTTTTCATATCCAACTTCACTGAATAGAAAAAAAATAGAGCTCTCAAGCTCAAGTCCCAGCCATATGTTATCATATAAGCGAAGCTATACTGGAAAGATCCTACTGGTACTTTGATGTTATGCTTGACATAAGAAGAATCTACTGAAGCCACCAAACAATATCATGAAATTCTGTGTGGAGGAAATTATAGTTGGAAGGTCACTGCTCATAAAATTCTTAAGTCGTGCTTCTACTGGCCAACCCTATTTGAAGATGTTTATAGATTGGTCAGAAGTTGTCAGAAGTTTCAATTGTTTGCTGAAAATAAAAAACTTGCTCCATTACCTCTCGTCCCAGTATTTATTAAATAACCTTTCAGGAAATGGGGATTGGATTTTATTGGATAAATCAATCCACCATCAAGCAGATAGTTCAAGTGGATTCTTATTTCCACTAGTTATTTTTTAAAATGGGTTAAATCAATACCCACTAAGAAGGTGAATGACCAAGTGGTGATGAAGTTTCTAGAGGAAAACATTTTCAACAGATTCAGATGTCCAATAAAAATTGTGATTGATAATGCTCAGGTATTCAACTCTGCTCTTTTCATTAATTTTTTTCAAACATATAATGTGATTTTATCACATTCCACAGCATATCATCCCCAAGGGAATGGATTGGTAGAGTCTTCAAATAAGACATTTGTCAGAATCTTGAAGAAAACAATCACCGAGAATCAGAAGGATTGGGATATGAAGTTGAAATTTTCCCTCTGGGCAGTTCGAGTCACTACCAAGAGATCTACTGGGAAATCTACCTATGAACTTATTTATGGAACTCAAGCACTATTTCCTACTTAGCTAGCCAAATCAGTGATTTATTTCCTTCAAGAAGCTCAAGAAGAACTGAATGCTCTGGTATGAAGATTGAACAAAATAATTGAATCAAGTGAAAATAGAAACAAAGTCAGGGATAACTTGATTACTTATCAGGAAAATATGAATTCTATATTTGATAGAAAAGCAAAATAAGTTCTCTTTCAAGCAGGAGATTTGGTACTAATATGGGACACTAGACGAAAAGAAAATGGGAAGCATGTTAAATTTGACCCTCTTTGGTATGGTCCATACAATATCTCTCAGGCAACGTGAAATAACACATTCATTTTGGAAGATCTAGATGGAGAGACAGTATAGCTACCTATGAATGGGCAGTATCTAAAGCATTATTTCCAACATTAAAAGTCAGCATTCCACCATTGTAAATACCGGATTGCTCATTTTTCATATGTCACCAAGCAATATTTAACTCCATTCCCAATGGATAAGGCACTAATCTGTGGTTCTTATTGCTTCCGTGAAAAAAAAACACTATCTCCAAGTGGAGCCACATGTTGTGGCTCATTTTCATTTACCTTTGAAATATTTTTCAAAACACCAAAAAATAATATATGATATAAAATGTAAAATTTTGTGTGCCATAGAATAATTTTGATTTATATATTGGTACATTAACATTATGTGATGAGACATGAAGGTGGTTCAAGTCGGGTTCATTCACGTGCAGAAGAGTTCAAGAGCCATACTAATGGGCACGTTCATAACATTTCACGCCGAACAGGGTCGAGTCGGGCTCATTCACAAGCTCAGGAGGGACCAGCACGGCATAATACTGGATAAGCTCAGGAGGTTTACACTGTGGAGCAAACAAAATAATTTCCCAAAGGCGGAGAAAGGGTGCATTTTCCTTAATCACTTAAGAGTTTTGGAGGAGGCGCAAAGGGAAAAATATATGGTCAGGATAAAAGCATAGAAATGGAGCGGAGAGATAGACGGAGGAGATTAAATCGCAAACCACAAATCACAAGTTTCAAAGTATAGGCGCGGAGGTGAGTGATAAAGTCACTAAAGTGTGACGTGCGATGCTAGGTGGGACCCAATCGCATAGCGCATAATGCAGGTTTTAAAATATAAGTGTTAAGGAAAAGGTTAAATTCAGCGAAATATGAAGTACGACACGGAAAGCTGACGTGGCATATGACGTGGCCCTGGCCCGCATACTGCACAGCGCAAGTTTTAAAAGTTAAGGGCGAAGGATAAGTGTTATAATTGTTGAAGTGCGATGTGCGATGCGGTGGGGCCCGATCGCAAATCGTGAATCACAAGTTTTAAAGGATCACCACAAGAGGTAAGTGATAAGGTCGCCAAAGTGTGATGTGCAATGCCAGGTGGGAACCGATCGCATAGCGCACATTGCAAGTTTTAAAACATAAACGCTAGGGAAAAAGTAAAGATGGTGAATTGCGAAGTGCGATGTTGGCACGGATGCAATGTGGTTCCAATATGAAATCTAAAGTATTTCAAATCCAGGCTTATGCGGTTATGCACCATTTTGTGAAGAAATAGGTAGAATGCAGCAGAAAAACTCGGGTAAGTGACCCGACTCAGATCAAAGGAGAAGAGGAAAAGTTTGGTAGCAGGTGATATGAATGTCAAATTTTGAAGCACAGGGGCATAGGCAGATTCAAGCACTGAGGCATCATTACCGAGTTATGCAGCCACTGCATCATAACCAAAAAGGACACCTCGGCACTTCGGGAGGATGCACCAACAACATCAGATTTATAAAAATAAAAAATATTTCCAGTTTTAATTTGTTTTCTCAAGTATGATTGCAGAAGTAATATTAACATTTTAGGTAGTCAAATAGTTTCAAGAAGCTCAGGAGTTACAAACCACGGTGATGTATTTAAGTAGATAGAAATAAATAAAATGGGTTCCGAGTTTTGGACCTCTGGAGGATTGTTAATCTAGTACTATATTTTCTGAGAAATAAATGAAAGAAGATCAAGATTCATGTAGCTGTTGATGTTGATATGTCTTTCCAATTTCACTCTGTGTTTATTCCTCTTTGAATGAAGTGAATTAATGTAGTATTCGGTCTCTTAATTACATCTATGAGTAAGAGTTAAAAAACCTTAATTTGCGCTCCTTCACCTCATCTCTTCTTTATTCACAAAATCCTGATGAAACTTTAAAGTAATAGGTTATGTGTTTGTAGCATATTATTTCGAGTTTCCTCTCCCCTGAATTTCCTCTGAAACTTAAAAGTGACAGATTTTGTTTCTTAGCATATCACTTCAAGTTTCCTTTCAGTTCTTCTTTTCATTTCATTCGGATATCAGCAGTTTATGTCATTGTGAAGGCTTTCATTATATCAGATTATTGAGTGTATTAAATAATTAGATTCCAAAGGTGTTAATCAGAGGCCATTTGATATTATAATTGTGACATACATTTAAAAAATTTCTTAAGCACTAATTCCTTACCACGGCCAAGGGATTGTTTCTTAAGATACAACAGGCACCAACTTTTCCCTGACACAATGCCTAGCTTATCTATAGGAGTGTTGGGCGATCCAAACGGAAATTGAATAATTTCACCGAAAGGAACAACTGCTCGAAGTGTGCATGTAAACATGGGCCAAGGAATTGCTTCAAATTTCACAGACGTTGGATAACACTCTGAAGACAATCCAATAGAGTCAGCACAACATAGAGATGGCCACTAAAGGGCCAACCATAGAAAAAATGGTTTAGCAAGCACAGGGCATTGCAGTGAAAATTTTGGAACTCGTGCTCCCTCTGAAATCTTTTATTAGCATGCTCGAGGCCAAGATCAAGGATTAGGCACCTTAGTGACTCGGGACAAGTGACATGTTTGTGTTAGGGGCCTGCTAGAGCGGGGTCCCCTGAGGCATAAATTTTGATGTAATTTTGTATAATTTTGTATGTGCGCGATTGAGTCAAGGGGCTTTGGGGTGGGTCAAAGTCCCTAATTTTTATGTAAATTGGTTTAAGGTTAAAATTGTGGACCTCAAACCATGGTTTGAGACCATATTATTTGTGTGCTAGGCAAATATAAATAGAGAGATCGAGACTAAGGAAGTAAGTTCATGAATTGTAATGTTTTGGATCTGAGTTTATGGGACAGTAATATGTTGTAAGAATTTTTCTGGGTTGGGTTGAAAGGATCTTGCTGGCTATGTGTGCAAAGACCTAGTCCTGGCTGTGTGCAGACTCTATTGGTTGTGTGTGTGGAAGGGTTACGTAAGGGAAAGTACTTCTGAAGATTAATAGAAAGGACATATTTTGGCGAACTTCTCATGTAATTGAGATGATTTATTTAATGTTTCAGTTCTTTTGAGATCACACTATTTTCTATTGATTATTGCGCAAAGGAGATCTATTATGGTTATTCATGCTTATTAATTATTGGTAAAATTGGTTAAGTAATTTCACATTGTTTAGTTATGGATCTGGTTCTGTTATGTTTATATGTGTTAAGGCGACAATCAACTTTGTCTTATTTTGTTAAATATTGTGCACTCTCTGTAATTTTGCTTTATTATGTTGCACACATCTGTTTATGGTTGATAAAAATCTGCATTTGATTTTCTTAGGACCACTTCATGCTTTTCTCCCTTAGGGTACGGAAACCTGGTTGGAACACCCCCCCATACTGCTTCAGGTGATACTTTTCTGTGTTCAAGCACGTCATTGCCGAAAGGGCTAGTGGTTGGAGGGTTTGTTGGTTTATCCATAAACTTTGAACCTGGGTTAGGACCCCTCAGGCCAACACTGACCACTCCACACCCGCATATATACACCATCGAGATGCTTCACCAAGGATGAGATATATGCATCAACCAACAATGTCACCTTCCCTATAACATCAAGCCCTTCATGGAAGAGGTATTATGCAATATATCTCCTCTTGAAGTTTCTCATGTAACATTCAACCAACCATACTTGTGGAAGCGTCATATGATGTATGAGTCTAGGCCTTGCACTATTATTATTTCTTTAGGTAAGAATTTATATATGATACGGATGGTAGCCCCGCCTACCAACATCTCTTTGATATCTAATAATAAATATAGTGAGATCATCTCCCGGACTAAGAAATTTGTTTTCTTTTTTATTCACTCTCAAAGTAAGGGGAAGATTGTAGCCACATCCATGGCCCCTAAGAAGGGTTCATCCATGTAGCAGAAACAGGTGGATATGATCGTGGAAGAATATAGGGACATATTATCCTCACAATAGGGGTACCCTTGCACTGTCAGGTCAAGAATTCGGTTGACCTAACTCTCATATCACCTCTACCCAATGCGCTGATATATCATTGCTTCATGCTATAAAATGAAGAGATCAAGCAGAAAATCCAGGATTTGCTGCAAAAAATGGCACATCCGACCAAGTTCCTCGGCTTGTGGGAGCCCGATTGTACTTAAACAAAATAAGGATGGGGCCTGGAGGCTCTGCGTTGATTATTGGGCACTAAACAAAATCACTATCAGGAACAAGATCTAATCACAAGGATTGATGACCTTCTAGACCAACTCAAGGGGGGCATGGATTTTAGCAAAATCGATCTGAAGTATGGCTATCACCAGGTTCAAATAGTGCCCACAGAGGTATGGAAGTCCGCCTTCAAATCCAAGGAAGTCCTTTTTGAATGGTTGTTTATGCCCTTTGGGTTGACAAATTCCACTGCTACTTTTATGAGGCTAATGGATGACATATTGTTGTTGGCAATATGATGAAGAGTGTTGTCCTTGATGGCAACCCACTGAATGAAGATGAAGACATGAGACTGTTGAAATGTGTTGTCCTTGATGGCAATTCACCTGATGAAGTTATTCTTGACCTGATGGACTTGGTAAATGATGTAAATCTGATGAGAAATGATGTTAGTTAGCAATATGATGCTGAATGTTGTCCTTGAATGGAAACCCACTTGATGAAGATGATGGCGACTTACTTGATGAAGTTGTGCTTGATAGAATATGTTCTTGATGAAGTAAATCTGATGTATCTACAGTGAGTACAGAAGGGAATGAAGAAAGGAATTCAGCATGTGCTAAATCTTGATGAAAAGATTATGTCTCTAGGCATACGCGGATTTGCCTAGGAGAAGTCGCGTATGCATGCGGTAAAGTACGTGCCAAGTCGTGTATGGGCAAAAGCGCTCATAAAGTGAAAAACCAGGGGTAACCACCATGGTATTGACCCATTGTATTGTGTAATGATTCGCTTAAATGACCCCGTCCAGGAATACCATCGGAAGTAATGCAGTTTTGGGCTCATGGTATTGTTTTGGCTCATGGTATTGAAAAAGGGGCTCAAGGTATTGAAAAAGGGTAAACCTATATAAGGAGAAGAAATTCATTGTGCAAATCATGAGTGTGGGTGCAAGATGTCTGAGCTTGAATGAATACTTATCTGTGAAGTATATCTGTATGGAAAGGGTAAAGGCTTGATGATGGATCTGAATCTATGATGCACCAATGAAGAAAATGATGAAGAAGGGGATCTAGATCTGTAATGTATTTGTATCTACTAGATCTGTTTATGGAATGATTAGATCTGTGATGAGGCGAACATCTGTCTGAAGTAAAGGGTTGAATCTGAACTGAATATCTGATCTGAAGAAGTATGCAGCTCTGTAATGGTTAAAGATCCATACGCTAGTTCGTCGCAGAGGAAGCGTGTATATACACGGCTTCGCTGAAGAGAAAGTGCGTATGTGCAGTGAAATTGGATCTGTAATATGTACAGAAGTATACGCTGGTTTATGTGAACGGAAGCGCGTATATACGCGACATCAGTGAAAGGAAAGAGCGTATGCAAACTAGGGTTTGCTGAATTCTATGGTAAGAAATGTCTAATCTGTTCTGCTGGTTTACTGATATCTGTCAGTGATTTATATGTATCTGTTTCATGGTTGACTGTGCTTAAAAGTATGGAGTGGGTCCAGTCTGAAAATATGATGAAACGTGGCCTGCAAGTGGTGTCCTAAAGGATGCTTTGGATCCAGTGTGAAAATTGATGAAACGTGGTTCATAGAGGTGCTGAGGGTTGTAGCCTTCAGTCAGGGGGTCGTAGCTCCCTTCCAAGTGAGGCTGGTAAACGAGAGCAGGGGGTCGTAGCTCCCTTCCAGGTGAGGCTGGTAAACGAGATCAGGGGGTCGTAGCTCCCTTCCCGGAGAGGCTGGTAAACGAGTCAGGGGGTCGTAGCTCCCTTCAAAGAGAGGCTGGTAAACGAGCGCAGGTGGGTGCCTGCGTGCTGGTAGGAGTCTGCACCAGCACATATGTTGTAAGATGTTTTTCTCTATAATAAAATATTGAAGGCTGAGAAACTGCAGCGGTGGTTTTCTCCCGACTTGGGTTTCCACCTAAAAATCCTGGTGTTCATGTGTGATGCATTGTGTGATGGTTTATTCTGTTGTTACTGCACATGTTTTCTGTTAACTTAACATCAAATGATTGAATAGTTCAAAAGAACTAAGCTAATAATATCTACATATTTAGATCTTTGCTAATACGCGAGTTGTATGAAGGATATCCGCGTATATACGTGAGTTTACTAAAAGAAAGTAGCGTATGGGTTTTGGAGAGTGAAAAATTAAAAGTTTTGAATATGCAGTAAATACTGATTCACTTCCCCCCCCCCCCTCTCAGTATTTTTCCCAACAATTGGTATCAGAGCAGGTCCTTCTGCAGAAGCTTGAAGGAGATCCGTCGCAATGGGAAGTCAAGAAGGAGTAATGTCTATAAAGCCACCTCTATTCAATGGAAGCAATCTGATATTCTGGAAGGTACGAACAAAAGAATATCTGCAAAGTCTTGGTGCAGATGTATGGGCAATCGTGGAAGAAGGTTATCAATATCCGACAAGTATTCCTACTGATGCAGCTGAAAGGAAGAAGTATGAAATCAATGCCAAAGCAGTGAATGTCTTATTGGGAAGCATGTCTGAATCAGAATTTGCTAAAGTGATGCAGCTACATTCGGCAAAAGAAATATGGGACAAAATCATTCTAAGCTATGAAGGAGACACAAAGGTAAAAAGTGCAAAACTCCAAACTCTTAGAATTGAATATGAAAATTTGAAGATGCATAGTGATGAGAGTGTTGCCAGATTCTTTCTTCGTCTGGATGATATTGTAAATCGAATGAGAAATTTGGGTGAAACCATAACTGATACTACTCTGGTAGAAAAGGTCTTAAGATCCTTGACTTCAAAATTTGACTCTAAAGTTTCAGCTATTGAAGAAAGGCAAGATCTGCAAACTCTTACTATTGTTCAATTACATGGTATTTTGACTGCTTTTGAAATGAGACAAGGAGGTCCTTCTCAAATCAAAGAAGTTGCTTTTAAGGTGTCTGCAAAAGGAAAGGAAAAGGAAGTTGTCAAAGAAACCAGCTATATATCCGAAGAAGAAGAAGCGAATTTTGTGAGAAAACTCCAACTAGGTACTGGAAGATTCAAAGGTAAGCTTCCCTTCAAATGTTTTGAATGTGGAAAAGTTGGTCACTATGCTGCTAAATGTCCCTATAGAGAAAAACATGGTAAAGGGAAAAAATTTGAAAAAAGGAAGAGTTATTATGCAAATGAAGATGATGATGAAGTGTCCAGTGAAGATGAAGAAGATTCTAACTATGATCTGAAAGTGCTCATGGAAAAGAAGCAAAAGAAGAAGGCTACTCGAAACAAGAAGATATCTCAGAAAACATGTATAGCAGAAATTGAAGAAGATGAATCAGATAGTGATTGGGGTCCTTGGAATAATCTTCTTTGTGCAAACAATAGTGAAGATAGTGAAAGTAAAGTTGTGGATCTAGAAGAAGCTCTCAAGGTTAAAGTTGAAGAACTACAAAGTTCATCTAAGACACAAGAATCTATCAACAAAGAGATGATCTCTCAAATGGAAAAACAAATAGAAATGCTGAATGGACAGGTGGACAAGTATCAAAGGTTTCATACTTATGCATCTAATCGAATTAAAGAACTAGAAGCAGAAATCAACGATCTAAATGCAGATCTCGAAAAATCAAGCAAGAAGAATGAAGGACTTGAAGCTGCAATCATCTCTCTGCAAGCAGATCTTGAAGCATCAAGTAAGAAGAATGAGGAACTTCTACAACCATTTGAAAAGGAAGGCCTTGAAGAAGAAATCATCTCTCTCAAAGAAGATCTGGAAAAATCAAATAAGAAGAATGAAGAGCTGCAACAAACATGTGAAGAAAACGAAAATTGGTTGAAAGAAGAGATTCTAAATCTGAAGGATCAAGTAGAATATGGAAGAAGGAAAGAAGAAAGCTTGACGAAGCAATGTCAAGCCTTGGAGGTTGAGGTAAACATTCTCAAAGTTAAATTAGAAGAAAAGGTTAAACTTTTGAGGTTTCAAGATAGTACTAACATTTTGGACAATATTCTAAGTAATCAAAGGTCTCCTGCTATCAAACTTGGTCTTGGTTTCCATGAAACTGTTAAAGGAGAATCTAGCTCACAAGGAAGTGCAAAAACCTCAGAGGATGTCAATACAAAACCTGAAGCGTTGAAAGAGACAAAAGGTCAACCATCAATGATGAAATCTCAAAGGCAATCAGTCAACAATGTTGAATGCTTTAAATGTCATAATTATGGGCATGTTGCAGCAAATTGCAGGAGCAGATCATTTCAGCCACAAACTAACAGATCCTACATAGAAAGGTACTCTGGTTTCTTCAAGGGATATTGTTTTTCGTGTAACAAGTATGGACATAAAGCAGATGATTGTAAAAGGAGGAAGATTAGAAATACTCATTATGATTCTTATGCTTATTTCTCTGGACACATGAGATGCTATTCTTGTAACAAGTATGGACATGCAGAAAAGGAATGCAGGTTGAACAGATATGAGAAGTTGGATAACTTCCAGCACACAAATAGAAAGTTCAAACAAATGTGGAAAAAGATGGAAGATCGATCAGAAACGTAGGGAATTCTGACCCTACTGCAGTCATCCACTTCTGAAGCTTACTTATCTTATTGACTGCAGGAATGATGTGGGATACATTATGAGATTTAGTAATGTATCGTCACAGGGGGAGCAATGTATGATGTCTCTCATGATTGATTTGATTATTCTGGTTATATGTATTTCTGACAGAGCATCTAATATGAAGAAGACAGGTACAGGAAGTACAAGTTCAGGGGGAGATGAAGGAATGTGAAAAATTTCTATGCTTCACTTTCCATACGCGGGTTCTATTAACAAAAGTCGCGTATACACGCGAGTTCCAGCAGACACAGTCGCGTATGAATTAATGATAAGAGAAATTATATGATAGCTGGAGATCTGGAGCAGAGGTTCAGGGGGAGCATCAGTCTGATTGTTATTAATTGTATTATTGACTCAATATCAGCTTAGTTTCTCAGTTCTAAATAATGATGATATGATACATGGTCTCTTATGTTGAAGATTGTGGATGAGTCCTGTTTGCTTTTTGATGAAGAGTATTCATTGTTGAGATGAAAGTCTTATAATTCGGAGATAAGGGCAGTTCATGTAGAGATTGTTGCTGATGACTTGCTGATGAACGTATTCAGGTTGCACAAGTTAAGAAGGAGTACTGATTCAGGGGGAGCAGCAGGTTGAATACTAATGATTGCATTGTTGGCAATATGACTGCTTACTCTTTGTTTTTTGTGATACTCATGCTCAAATGATGATGACTTGGTACATGGTTTATTATGATGAGATTTTGAGCCCTGGTTGCTGATAAGTATCTTATTGTGCTCACACATGGATGAGTTGGATGTCGTTTGATTCAAAAATAAGAATAGATCATGCAGGGTTTTGTTACTATGGTTGAGATCTTTTTCCTACATATGTTACTTCATCTTGATGATATTGGACCACATGGATGATTGCTTGACACATATTTGAAGATGTTGTTCTGGTATGATAATCTCTCTTGGAAAGATAGTATAGATGCTGCAAAGAATCTAAAGGCTTGGTTACTAATGTGCTTATGCTACAATCGCTGGATGATGTTTGAAGACACAAGTACACTGTTCTATCTATCTGTAGTCTAGGGAAGCACTCAAATATCCCAGAAAGAAGCTGAACATTGTATTTTTCTCACAAGAGGATCAGATCTGGTTAAAATATAGAAGATGGTATTGGATACGCGGGTTTCCTGAAACACAGTCGCGTATATACGCGAGTTCATTCACAGAAAACCACGTATGACTGATTGCTGACAATTTTCTGTTTGGGATCAGCTCTCTTCAGCACAGCTGCAGTGCTGTTTGGTATCTCTGGTATCTCTGATGGTGTTCCAGTTCTTATAATATTGTTTCAATCTCTGATGTTTTAAAGATGCTTTGATGATTAGTTGAAAGTGTTCAGGATGCTCAAACTAAGGGGGAGCCTTAGTCATATGGAAAGGTTGCTTGGATGCACAGTTTCAGGGGGAGCATTAGCGTTGCTGAGTATAATGCATTGTTGGCATTATGATGGTGCTGAAATATGTTCTCTTTCTTGAGGACTTTCTGGTCTTGGTTATGAAAAGTCATATTTGTATTTTGATGAAAAGGTCATGTAGAGATCCATGATGTAAAATTGTAATATTCAGTCATTTAAGGACTTGTCAAATTTGTAAACCCACTTGGTTGGGTAGCTGAGTCAAATTTTTGTAAACCCACTTGGTTGGGTAGCTGAGTTGAAATGTGTAAACCCACTTGGTTGGGTACTTGAGTCTCATATGTAAATCCACTTGGATGGATCTTTGATGTAAGTATGAGTCATTGGTGATAGGAAATTCATAGTGTCATGTACTCCATTGGAAATCATGTTTGAAGATTCAGCATGAACTCAGGGGGAGCTTGGTCACTTCAGTATATATCAGATCTGCAGAACGCTTCTTCCACATGAGGAGAAAAGGGGGAGAGTATGTTGGTTTTTGATCCGCCCTTTGCCCTTGATGTCAAAGGGGGAGAGTGACATGGTGCCATTGTATTCTTAATGTACCTATCTGTTGTAGTAACCAAACACCATCGTGGTTGCCATCAAGTCCAAAGGGGGAGATTGTTGGCAATATGATGAAGAGTGTTGTCCTTGATGGCAACCCACTGAATGAAGATGAAGACATGAGACTGTTGACATGTGTTGTCCTTGATGGCAATTCACCTGATGAAGTTATTCTTGACCTGATGGACTTGGTAAATCATGTAAATCTGATGAGAAATTATGTTAGTTAGCAATATGATGCTGAGTGTTGTCCTTGAATGGCAACCCACTTGATGAAGATGATGGCGACTTACTTGATGAAGTTGTGCTTGATAGAATATGTTCTTGATGAAGTAAATCTGATGTATCTACAGTGAGTACAGAAGGGAATGAAGAAAGGAATTCAGCATGTGCTAAATCTTGATGAAAAGAGTATGTCTCTAGGCATACGCGGATTTTCCTAGGAGAAGTCGCGTATGCATGCGGTAAAGTACGTGCCAAGTCGCGTATGGGCAAAAGCGCTCATAAAGTGCAAAACCAGGGGTAACCACCATGGTATTGACCCATTGTATTGGGTAATGATTCGCTTAAATGACCCCGTCCAGGAATACCATCGGAAGTAATGTAGTTTTGGGTTCATGGTATTGTTTTGGCTCATGGTATTGAAAAATGGGCTCATGGTATTGAAAAAGGGTAAACCTATATAAGGAGAAGAAATTCATTGTGCAAATCATGAGTGTGGGTGCAAGATGTCTGAGCTTGAATGAATACTTCTCTGTGAAGTATATCTGTATGGAAAGGGTAAAGGCTTGATGATGGATCTGAATCTATGATGCACCAATGAAGAAAATGATGAAGAAGGGGATCTAGATCTGAAATGTATTTGTATCTACTAGATCTATTTATGGAGTGATTAGATCTGTGATGAGGCAAACATCTGTCTGAAGTAAAGGGTTGAATCTGAACTGAATATCTGATCTGAAGAAGTATGCAGCTCTGTAATGGTTAAATATCCATACGCTAGTTCGTCGCAGAGGAAGCGCGTATATACGCGGCTTCGTTGAAGAGAAAGCGCATATGCGCAGTGAAATTGGATCTGTAATATGTACAGAAGTATATGCTGGTTTATGTGAACGGAAGCGCGTATATACGCGACATCAGTGAAATGAAAGAGCGTATGCAAACGCTAGGGGCTGTCGGGAACCGTGTAAGAAATGTCCTGACCGTTCGCCGGTTTACCGATATCCGCGGCTGATTCATGTGATCCATTGCTGTTCGGACTGCACGAAAAGGAGCAATTCCGTCCACGATGATGGGAACGTGTCGCCATGGTGGCCCCAAAGGATGCTTTGGATCCAGTATGAAAATTGATGAAACGTGGTCCATGGTGGTGCTGAGGGTTGTAGCCTTCAGTCAGGGGGTTGTAGCTCCCTTCCAGGTGAGGCTGGTAAACGAGATCACGGGGTCGTAGCTCCCTTCCAGGAGAGGCTGGTAAACGAGTCAGGGGGTCGTAGCTCCCTTCCAGGAGAGGCTGGTAAACGAGTCAGGGGGTCGTAGCTCCCTTCCAGGAGAGGCTGGTAAACGAGCGCAGGTGGGTGCCTGCGTACTGGTAGGAGTCTGCACCAGCACATATGTTGTAAGATGTTTTTCTCTATAATAAAATATTGAAGGCTGAGAAACTGCAGCGGTGGTTTTCTCCTGACTTCGGTTTCCACCTAAAAATCCTGGTGTTCATGTGTGATGCATTGTGTGATGGTTTATTCTGTTGTTACTGCACATGTTTTCTGTTAACTTAACATCAGATGATTGAATAGTGCAAAAGAACTAAGCTAATAATATCTGCATATTTAGATCTCTGCTAATACGCGATTTGTATGAAGGATATCCGCGTATATACGCGAGTTTACTAAAAGAAAGTAGTGTATGGGTTTTGGAGAGTGAAAAAATAAAAGTTTTGAATATGCAGTAAATACTGATTCACCCCCCCCCCCTCTCAGTATTTTTCCCAACAATTGTGGCCCTTCACCAACTCATTCGTGGTTGTTTATCTGGATGCCATCCTCATATTTAACGAGAGTTGGGAAGAACACTTGCAACACATTTGAGAGGTCCTTCAAACCCTTTGGCAACACAAACTATGTGCCAACTTTGATAAATTCACCTTTGGCATGAGCGAGGTCTAATATATGTGTTACATCATAGATGAGCATGACATACATGTGGATCAAACTAAGATGCAAATTATTCGAGATCAGCCAGCCCCGACCACTCTAACAAAGTTTCACATCTTTTTGGGCCTTGCAAATTTCTATTAGAGGTTTTTGTTTGGATTCTCCCATATCACTTAGCCTTTGAGTTTGATTACTAAGTGTGGGGTGAAATCAAAGTTTCCCTTGTCTGAATCGCAACAAAAGGCATTCATTGAGTTGAAGCACCACCTCTTCTCTACAACGATACTCACACTGATAGACCTGGAGCAACCATTTAAAATTGAGACAGATGCCTCTGACTATGCTATTGGTGCAGTGCTCACCCAGCACTGGAATCCAGTGGCCTATCATAGTGATACACTTTCTGATACAATTCGGAATTACCCCACCTATGATAAAGAGATGTATTCCATCATGCAGGGTTGTCGTAAATGGAAGCATTACATTCTAGGGAAGGATACGGTCATCCACACCCATCACTAACCTCTTAATTTTATATAGATACAAGGGAAGTTGCAAAACGATCACCATAAAAATTGGTCTACATATCTGCAAAACTTCCACTTGAACATTAAATACAAAAATGGAATAACCAAGCATATTTCACACTACCTCAGACGGGCCCCATTTGCAGCACTAACTACTGTTCTCAACTCTTATGGCCATGAAACCTCTGGATGAACACAACTATACAAAAACAATCCAGACTTTGCCTCCACATACTATATTTTAGTAGATGGAAAGAAAGTTCCTGATTTCCACCTCGATAACACATTATTATGCTACCTAGGCCACCTTTTTGTTCCTTTGAGAAAGCATGCCAAGATGATTTGGGAGTCACACTATATTCGGGTCGCAGGACACTTTATTGTGGAGAAAAATGTCGTTGTAATACAAAAGTACTTTTATTAGCGAAAACTCTGAATGGATGTTGGAAAAAATATCAGATCCTACACTACCTGCACCATCTCCAAGCCAACCACCAAGAAGCAAGGCCTATACATTCCTTTGCCTACTCCCATCCAGCATTGGGAATCCATCTCCATGGACTATATGCCTGACCTCCATTCTACTAAGCATGATAATGACTCTGTATTTGTGGTTGTAGACATATTTTCTAAGATGGATATATTGGCGACCTGCAAGAAGAGCATCATGGTAGAGGAAACTTCTAAAATTTTCTTCGAACGAGTATGGGTACATTTTTTTATACTGAAAACCATTATATCATGTCAGGATAGCAGGTTCTTAAGCACATTCTGGTCAAGCCTCTAGACGTTATTGGACACTAAGCTCACTAAGTAGACAACATTCCATCCCCATACTGATGTCCAGACAGAGGTCTTTAACAAGATAATAGTGCACATACTCTGCATGTACAACTACAAGCATCCACGGCCTTGGGATGAGAGCCTACCCTATGTATAACACATTTATAATAGAACTCTCCATAGATCTGCTGGTCATCGTCCCTTTCAAGTGGGTCTCTGATTTCAACCATTGTGTCTGATAGATGTTTTCATACCTCATTTGACTACACAAACAAAATCCACACATGTATTGTTTGAGGCTGATAAAGAAACCAGATTTATTGAATGTATCTAGCACATCTACTAGTGGGTTGATGACATCCCGAAGAAGTCCAATGCTAAGCACAATTATCGACATCATCAACGTCGGGTGCCACACAAGTTGAGGTGGGCAATAGATTTTGGTTCCATTTATAGAAATAACGCCTAAATGAAGCTCATCGGAAGCTTAGACCACTCTAATATGGGCTTACACCATTATCAAGGTTTTGGGAGAAAATTTCTTTGAGCTTAACATTCCCCCATTCCTTGGCCTAAACCCAGTGTTAAATGTTGACTACATTTGGCCATACTTTCTACCATTATTGGACACATCATACATTGCAAAACAACTCACACCAATAGAGCTCAACCTCAACTACATGGAATGGGCCACAACTGATTGGATCATGGAATCATAGATCAAGAACACTCACCAAGGACCAAGTTCAACAAAAGTTTCCTCATCTCATGGAGGAAATCAATGCAATGGGGACCATTTCTTCCTAAGGGGGGAGGACTAATCCGAGTGGATATTGGTGGCCACCTTCCTATTCTACTTGTACCCACATCATTGTTTCTTTCAATTTTTCAGTTTCCTTATTTGTAGCACAATTTACTATTTTTTCCAGTTTTTTGGGTGTTGAACTTCCAGAGTCATTTTGAGGCCCTAAACGATGTTTTTTGGGAAAATCGGGGCCAAACTAAGCACTTGATAAATTTTGGCCAGTTGAAAGTTGCATTCCTTAGATATATCTTTCTAATGGAGAATGTATGCCAAAGTTACATCCCAGGGAAGTTTATGTACCAATTTACACAAACGAGGGCCATAGCTTTGGTGCTTCATCTCTTAGGGTTAGTTTTTTGGATTTTTATGGTTTTCCATTATTTTTCAATAATAAATAGGCCTTGGAGCCTCATTGTAACATAGTTCAGAGGCATGTAGCTGGAACATCTCTTCTCAGAGATAACCTACCATCGCCCAAGCTAATTTATTTCCATTAGGTATGTAAGCATATTTAAGTCTTTAATATTAATGAAATGAATTTCTATTTCGATTACATCTCTGTTTCCATGTTTATATTTGTAATTTGTTGCATTCTTGCATAAATGTTGACTAGTGGTGTTAGAGCAGGCTGCTCTTTCTATTTTTTTCTTTGCATGTCCCCAATGAGGTCAAGCTATGAGTTAGGGCTCTATTTTCTTGAACCCTTGCAGGATCAACCTCACAAACCCCGACGACCTCTCATGGTGGATGAAAATAAAGATGAGGGAGCACAAGTTCCTATCAAAATATTTCTCAAGGAGGCCCTCAAGAAACAAAGGAACGCGGTGATGGATAAATTTTCCTAGATTTTTCGATGAATGCCCACAAGCGATGCATCTTCATTTGAAAGCCACTCTAGAGGCACCACTCCCTTTAAGGTACAATTCAACTTTGACATTCCCACATTTGAAGGCTAGATAGATCTAGATGTCATAGATAAATGGTTAAATATATTAAAAGGATATTTTTCTGGTCATGATTTTTCCAATAGGGAAAATACTACTTTTTCACTCTTCAAATATGCCCCCCACATCAAGGACTAGTGGGAAACCTACTATGAGCAGAAGGATGAGGGGGGACACTCACTATTCTCATCTACACCCACTTGGAAGTCTTTCTGAGGCGCCATCAAGGAATAGTACTACCCTATCGGGAGCTATGAACATAAGTACATACAATGGACTACGTTGCGGTAGTAGAGGGATCAAGATGTGCATGAGCTGACAAATATTTTCCATACCCTCCACACAAAGTTGGGTATCAAGTATTCTAAGAAACATCTTTCTCTAAAGAACCACAATTTTTTGCACAAAAACATTCAATAGTAAATGGAGTTCCTGAACATCTCCTCACTTGGTGCAACATACGATATGCTGCCAAAATTTAGAAGAAATTAAAGAAGAATAAGCGAGACTTTGGATCTGCGACCCCAAAGAAGAACAAAGGTGCCCCCAAGGCACAAATCAAAGGACAGAGCTTGACTGGGACACCCGAGGAAACTCCTCGAAGCCGCAAGTCAAGGGTTATAGGAGGGAAAAGGAGGAAATCTGCAAGTGGTGTCAGCTCCATAAATGCCCCACTCACAACATGCATGAATGTCACATAAACAAGGAACTTGTGTTCGAGCTGAGAGACTCAGAGCCAAATGCATGTTATGATTCTATGCTATAACTCGAAATGGAACTGAAAATGGTAAGCAGGCCATCTATGCAGAACCCACTATGACGGTAGCCACCACCAAGCTCCAAAAGGTCGAACCGAAAGATCCAGAGGAGGGGGAGCGCCTCTTCACTCAAATATTTTGGTGAAGGGCTCACCGTTACAATTCATTATTGGTAGTGGGAGCCAAAAGAACCTCATTTTTTAATAGGTCATGAAGCGATTTGGCCTACCAACCACACCACACTTTCATCCCTACACCATCCAATGGCTTCACCAGGGATGAGATCTCCACTTCAACCAGTAGTGTCGCCTTCCCTATAGCATCAAACCCTTCATGGATGAGGTATTGTGTGATATAGGTCCTCTTAAAATTTTTGATGTATTATTAGGCCAACCATACTTGTGGAAGTTTCATGTCATTTATGATTCTAAGCCTCACATTGTTATTATTTCTTGGGGTAATAAGTTATACAGGATACCAGAGGTAGCCCCTCCTACTAGCATCTCTTTGATTTCTGCTAAGAAATGTAGTTAAATCATCTCCCAGACCAAGAAATTTATTTTCTTTCTTATTCTTTCTCAAAGTAAGGGGAATATTGTAGCCACATCCATGGCCCCCAGGAAGGGTTCCTCCACGCAGCAGAAGTAGCTATATATGGTCGTGGAAGAATAAAAGGACATCCTCTCCTCACCTATAGGGGTACCCTTGCACTATTAGATCAAGAATTTAGTCGATCTAACTCTCGGATCACCTCTAATAAATGGGCCGATATATCGTCACTCCATTCTAGAAAATGAAGAGATAAATTAGCAAATCAAGGAGTCACTGCAAAAAAAGGCACATCCGAACATGTTCCTTGCCTTGTGGAAGCCCAATTGTATTTGTATAGAAGAAGGATGGGACTTGGAGGCTTTGTATTGATTATTAGTCACTAAACAAAATCACTATAAGGAACATGTATCCAATCCCACGGATTAATGACCTTCTGGACCAATTCAAGGGGGGATACCTATTTTAGCAAGATTAATCTAAAGGCTGGCTATCACCAGGTTCCAATAGAGCCCACATATGTATCGAAGACCACCTTCAAATCCATGGAAGGAATTTTTGAATAGTTGGTTATGCCCTTCGGGTTTACAAATGCCCCTGCTACTTTTATGAGGCTAATGGATGACATCCTACGGCCCTTCACCAACTCATTCATGGTTTTTTATCTGGACGACATCATCATCTTTAGTAACATATGGGAATAACACTTGCAACAGTTTCAAAGATTCCTTCAAACCGTTCAGCAGCACAAATTGTGTGCTAACTTGGATAAATGCACATTTGGCATCATCAAGGTCTGATATATAGGTTACATCATAAATGAGCATGGTGTGCATGTTGATCCAACTAAAATTAAAGGCATTTGGGATTGGCCAGCCTCGACCACTCTAACGGAGCTTTATATAATTTTGGGCCTTGCAAATTTCTATCAGAGGTTCATGTTGGGATTCTCCCATATCACTTTTCATTTGAGTCAGATTACTAAGGGCGGGGCGAAAGAAAAGTTTTCCTGATTTGAATCCCAAGAAAAGGCATTCATTGAGATGAAGCACCACCTCTGCTCTTACTGGTACTCACACTTCTAGACCTATAGTAGGCATTTGAAATTGATATAGACACCTCCAACTATGTTATTGATGTAGTCCTCGCCTAGCACAAACATCCAATGGCCTATCATAGTAAGCCACTTTCCGATACAATTCGGAAGTACCCCACCTATGATAAAGAGATGTATTTAATCGTGCATTCTTGCCAGAAATGGAAGCATTAAAATATGGGAAAGGAAACTATCATCTAGACCAATCACCGACCTCTTTAGTTTATACAGACACAAGGGAAGTTGCAGAATGCTTGTCATCAGAAGTGGTCTACATATATGCAAAAATTTCGCTTGAAAATTAAATACAAAAATTGCAGCACCATCCATGTTGCATAATTCCTCAGTCGGCCCCCAGTTGCAGCATTAGCTTTTGTTGTCAACTCTTGTGGCCATGAGACCTCTAGATGGCCGCAGCTATACAAAAATGATCTAGAGTTCACCTCCACATAACGGATGCTAGTAGATGGAAAGAAAGTTCATGATTTCCACCTTCAGGATGCATTATTATTCTACCTCGGTTGCCTTTGTGTTCCTTCGAGCAAGCGTGCCACGCTGATTTGGGAGGCGCACTATAGTCAGGTCACAAGACACTTTGGTCTAGATAAAACTATGTTTTTACTACAAAAGTACTTTTGTTGGCCTAAAATGCGACTATAAGTTGGAAAATATATAAGATTTCGCACTCCTCGTGCCATCGCCAAGCCAAAAATTAAGACGCAAGGCCTATACACTCCTATTCCTACTCCCAGCCAGCCTTGGGGATCCATATCCATGGACTATATGTTTGGAATCCCTTCTACCAAGCATGTTAATTATTTTGTATTTGTGGTCATGGATATATTTTCTAATATGGATATATTAGTGGCTTTCAATAAGAGAATCACGGTAGAGGATACTGTCAAAATCTTCTTTGAACAAGTAAGGATACATTTTGGGATTCAACAAACCGTTATATCAGATTGTTGGGTGTGGAGCCTGATTATCTTGTTTACTTTGTATCACAGCATTGGACCCCTATACCTTCAAAGGGGCGGCAACGCCGCTCGTAATTAATCGTTGCTGTGGGGGGTCCAGGGGGGGTGGCAGCGCTTTTTGGAGCCCCCCCCCTGGCGGGGGTTTTCGGGGGCAGTGCCCCCGAAGCTAAAAACATATGTAAAATTTCCTTGTAAAAGTATAGTAATTTCTAGTCAATCTAGGCCGTTCATTAGGCAAATGATCTGACGGTAGAAGTTATGTTTAGATTAGGATTTTTTTCCCTAGAAGGCAACCCCTCGTTTTTATGAGGGCATTGTATTGCGGCTGTGTATTGTGTGTGTATTCTCAGAGCGAAAAATAGAGAGGGAGACTATGAGAGAGAACATAGGATATTACAATGGATCTGCTGTAGGTTTTGTCTCTTCATTTTTGCTGGATAATAGAAAGGAAGGACTAGTTGTTCGGGGTGGACATAGCCCAAACTGGGTGAACCACGTATATCTGTGTCTCTCTGGTTTTATGTGTTTTGTGTGCTTGTATTTTTGGCATATTTTATGTGTTTCATTGCTCCATAATATATAATTTTCTAAGAACTGGTGTCAGAGCTGAAGGTCTATTTGGCTTATAAACTTGCAGGAAAGAAGGGTTCCTGGTTCGAGTGGGAGCAATGGCAGAATATGGTAAGTTTAGGGTCAAGAAATTTAACGGCCAAAACTTACCATTGTGGAAGATGCAGATGGAAGATTATCTGTATCAGAAAGATCTGTACCTACCATTGAGAGGAAAAACAAAGAAGCCGATGGCCATGACAGACGCAGAATGGAACATTCTTGATAGAAAGGCACTTGGAACAGTACGGTTGTGCCTTGCGGCGTTCGTCGCCTTCAATATTTCGAAGGAAAAAACAATAGAGGGTTTGATGCAGACATTGGCGAAACTATATGAAAAACCCTCGGCCTCAAACAAGGTATTTATTATAAAACGATTATTTAATATGAATATGTCGGAAGGTGGATCTGTTGCAGACCATTTAAATGAATTTAATACAGTTACCAGTGAGTTAAGTTCTGTAGGGGTAAAATTTGATGATGAAGTTAGAGCTCTGCTATTCTTGTGCTCATTGCCAGAGAGTTGGAATGGTTTAGTAATGGCCATTAGTAATTCTGTCTCTGGATCCAGTACTTTAAAGTTTGATGATGTTGTTGGTTCTATCCTTAGTGAGGAAATGCGATGGAAAAGCTCCGGTGAGACATCAGGTAATGCTTTGAGTGCAGAGTCTAGGGGAAGAAGAATGGAAAGAGGAAAGAGCTCGGGATATCATAGTAAATCAAGGAAAGGCAGATCCAAGTCCAGATCGGGGATAGTGTGCTGGAATTGCGGAAAGAAAGGACACCTAAAGAAAGACTGTAGATCTCGGAAGGGAAAAGAAGGAGACACACAGCAAGAAAACAATCATGAAGAAAATGTGACATGTGATGTGTTACAAGATGCTTTGATTCTTTCTTTCGAAAATGTTATTGATTCTTGGGTTGTAGATTCAGGGGCTTCATTCCATGCCACACCTGGTAAGAAATATTTTCCTGACTATGTTCAAGGAGATTTTGGACAAGTTCGTTTGGGTGATGATAAACCCTGTAAAATTGTTGGAATGGGTAAAGTTCTTGTAAAACAACAGAATGTAAACCAATGGCTACTAAAGGAGGTAAGGCATGTTCCAGATCTGAAGAAAAATATGATTTCAACAGGGCAGTTAGGCAATGAAGGTTGTGTGACAACTTTCACAGATAAAACTTGGAAGGTCACCAAAGGGGCGCTAATAATAGCAAAAGGTGAAAAGGTTGGTACATTGTATTTATGCAATGGTATTTCTAACTTTGTTAATGCTTTAACTTCCAAAGGAGCAGATGCAGCATTATGGCATCATAGGCTCGGACACATGAGTGAGAAGGGAATGAAGATTCTTCACTCAAGAAATTTGTTGCCAGGATTGAAGAATGTTGATTTGGATTTCTGTGAGAATTGCATTTATGGAAAACAAAAGAGAGTCAGATTTCTCAGAGTTGGAAAAGAAAAGAAGAGCGAAAAATTGGAGCTTGTGCATACATATGTATGGGGACCTGCTCAGGTATCATCTCTCAATGGCTCTCACTATTATGTTACATTTAATTGATGATGCAACTAGAAAAACTTGGATTTATTGTATTCAGAATAAATCTGATGTATTTGATACTTTCAAGAAATGGAAAGCTTTGGTTGATATTGAGACAGGAAAGAAGTTGAATTGTCTCAGATCAGACAATGGAGGTGAATATTGCAGCAAAGAGTTTGATAGGTACTGTTCAGAGCATGGAATTCGCAAAGAGAAGACAGTTCCAAGAACACCACAAGAAAATGGTGTGTCAGAAAGGATGAACAGAACAATCATGGAGCGTAAAAGGTGCATGAGATATCATGCAGGATTGCCTTTACAATTTTGGGCAGATGTTGTAGATACTGCTATTTATCTAATAAATAGAGGGCCTTCAAGTTCCTTGGATGGTGGTATTCTAGAGGAAGCATGGACAGGTAAAAAGGTAAACTACTCTTTTTTAAAGCCTTTTGGTTGTGAGGCCTTTGTCCATATTAATAAATAAAATAGAACAAAGCTTGAGGCAAAATCAAAGAAATGTACCTTTATTGGATATGGTGCTAATGATTTTGGTTATCGCTTATATGATTATGAAAATCACAAAATCATTAGGAGCAGAGACGTAATATTCAATGAAAATGTCTTGTATAAGAATCAGCTACAGGAAAAGAAACAGGAAAAAGAAAGCAAGGAATACGCAGTTCTTGATGAGATATCTGAAAAAGTAAAGGTGCCTGAAAATAATAATAATCGACAACCACAGTAGTAGCAACCACCACAACAGCAACAGGCACCTCAAACACCTAAAAGTGGTGTTAGAAGATCTACCAGGATAAGTAGACCCCTTGAATGATACTCTCCTTCATTATATTATTTATTGCTGACTGATTCTGGTGAACCTGAATATTATGAAGAAGCAAAGCGGGTTGAAAGTCGGAAGAAGTGGGAGCTAGCCATGGAAGAAGAGATGGACTCCTTAATGCATTACCAGACTTGGGCCTTAGTTAGGTTTCCTGCAGGTAAAACTAAATTGCAGAATAAATGGGTTTACAGGCTCAAGGAAGAAGAAGGAGGAAAACAAAGGTACAAAGCTAGACTTGTGGTGAGGGGATTTGCACAGAAGAAAGGTATTGATTTTGATGAAATATTTTCTCCTGTTGTTAAAATGAATTCAATCAAAACTATTTTAAGTCTTGTAGCAGCCGAAGATTTACATCTTGAACAGTTAGATGTAAAGACAACATTTCTCCATGGAGATTTGGAGGAAGAGATATACATGCAGCAACCAGAAGGATATGAGGTAAAAGGGAAAGAAAAATTGGTGTGCAAGTTAAAGAAGAGCTTGTATGGCTTAAAACAGGCTCCAAGGCAGTGGTATCTAAAATTTGACAAGTTTATGTCTGAACAAGGTTATACTAGATGTCACTCTGATCATTGTGTTTATCTAAAAAGGCAAAATGATGGCAGCTATATTATATTGTTATTGCATGTAGATGACATGCTTGTTGTAGGTTCTAACATGCAGGAAATAAATGTGCTCAAAAGAAAATTAGCAAATTCATTTGCAATGAAGGATTTGGGAGCTGCAAAAAAAATCCTTGGTATGAGGATAACTAGAGACAGGAAAAATCGTAAATTAACACTGTCTCAGAATGAGTACATAGAAAAGGTGTTGAAAAGATTTAATATGCAGAATGCAAAACCAGTTAGTACACCTTTTGTTAGCCATTTAAAACCTAGTAAGGAGATGTGCCCCAAGACCCACAAAGAAATGGAATATATGTCTAAAGTTCCATATGCATCTGTAGTTGGAAGCTTAATGTATGTAATGGTCTGCACAAGACCTGATATTGCACATGCAGTGGGAGTTGTAAGCAGGTACATGAACAATCCAGGAAAAGAACATTGGATGGCAGTAAAATGGATTCTCAGATATTTGAGAGGTACCACAAATCAAGCACTATGCTTTGGTGGTTCAAACATTGCTCTACAGGGATATGTTGATGCAGATATGGCAGGTGACAGAGATAACAGGAGGAGCACTACAGGATATGTATTTACCGTAGGTGGAACAACTGTCAGTTGGGTTTCAAAAATCCAAAGTGTTGTTGCACTTTCAACAACAGAAGCAGAGTATGTTGCTGCTACAGAGGCTAGTAAAGAAATGATTTGGTTACAAAGGTTTATGGGTGAATTGGGTAAGAAGCATGATATGGGCACGCTATACAGTGATATCCAAAGTGCCATTCATCTTGCAAAGAACTCAGCATTTCATTCCAGGACTAAACACATACATCTTAAGTACCATTTCATACGGTCAGTATTAGAAGATGGAGAGTTGAAGCTGGAAAAGATACACACTAGCCAGAATCCTGCAGATATGCTAACAAAAGTTGTAACCAGGGAGAAACTGAGAATGTGCTCAGTTTCAATTGGTCTTCAAGGATGACGATGAAGATGAGGAATAGCTAGGTCCAAAGAGGAGTCATTTTCAGCAAATGAAGCAGTGATGGAGTTGCTACAGTCAGTCTCCAAGTGGGAGATTGTTGGGTGTGGAGCCTGATTATCTTGTTTACTTTGTATCACAGCATTGGACCCCTATACCTTCAAAGGGGCGACAACGCCGCTCGTAATTAATCACTGCCGTGGGGGGTCCAGGGGGGCGGCAGCGCTTTTCGGAGCCCCCCCCTGGCCAGGGGTTTTCGGGGGCGGTGCCCCCGAAGCTAAAAACAGATGTAAATTTGCCTTGTAAAAGTATAGTAATTTCTAGTCAATCTGGGCCGTTCATTAGGCAAATGATCTAACGGTAGAAGTTATGTTTAGATTAGGGTTTTTTTCCCTAGAAGGAAACCCCTCGTTTTTATGAGGGCATTGTATTGTGGCTGTGTATTGTGTGTGTATTCTCAGAGTGAGAAACAGAGAGGGAGACTGTGAGAGAGAACAGAGGATATTACAGCGGATCTGCTATAGGTTTTGTCTCTTCATTTTTGCTGGATAATAGAAAGGAAGGATTGGTTGTTCGGGGTGGACGTAGCACAACTGGGTGAACCACGTATATCTGTGTCTCTCTGTTTTATGTGTTTTGTGTGCTTGTATTTTCGGCATATTTTATGTGTTTCATTGCTCCATAATATATAATTTTCTAACACAGATTGAGCTAGCAGGTTCCTAAGCACATTATTTTCAAGCCTCTCGACACTATTTGACACCAATCTAACCAAGTCGATTGCATTCCATCCCCAAACTGATGGAAAGACATAGGTCATTAACAGGATGATAGAGCACATACTTGACATGTAAAATTCCAAGCATCCAAGACTTAGGATGAGATCCTCCCTTATGTGCAACACATTTATAACAAATCTCTCCATATCTCGATTGGTCGCAATCCCTTTTAAGTGGGTCTAGTATTTCCACCATTGTGTCTAATTTATGTTGTGATACCTCATGCAACTACACAAAAAAATCCACACATGTATTGTTTGAGGGTGATAAAGCAACCAAATTTATTGAACGTATCCAACACATCTGCGAGTAGGTTCATGAAATCCTAGGGAATTCCAATGCTAAGTACAAGCAGCGAAATGATCAACATCGGGTCTCGCACAAGTTTCAAGTGGGTGACAAAGTTTGGTTGAATTTGCAAAAATAATACCTAATCAGAGCTATACCACTCCAATATGGGCCTTACACCATTATCAAGGTTGTGGGAAACAATTCCTTTGAGCTCAACATTCCCCCATTCCTTGGCCTGCACCCAGTGTTCAATGTGAACCACCGTCGGCCATATGTCTCACCATTTTTGGACGCATCAGACATTATAGAACAACTCACAATAACAGAGCCAAACCCCAATTGCATGGAACAGGCCAAAACTGATCGAATCATGGACATTCAGATCAAGAGCACTCGCCAACAGAATATCTAACGGTATCAGGTTATCAAAGCAGGCCAACTCTTGCACCAAGGCAAGTGGCTCACCCAGGACCAAGGTCAGCAGAAGTTTCCTCATCTCATGGAGGACCTCAATGCAATGGGGACCATTTCTTCCTATGTAGGGAGGACTAATATAGGTGGATATTGGTGGCCACCCACCTATTCCACTTGCACCCCCACCATTGTTTCTTTCAATTTTTCAGTTTCCTTAATTGTAGCATAATTTACTATTTTTTGCATCTTCTCGGGTTCAGAACTTCTAGAGTCGTTTTGAGGTCCTAAATGACATTTTTTTGGAACAATAAGGCTAAATTTAGTCTTAGGATGATGTTGGACACTCGAAATTTGTATTCCTTGCATAGATATTTCTAACGAGGCATTATGTGCATAAAACAGAGATTGTATGCCAAAGTTGCATCCCCGGGAAGTTGATGTACCAATTTAATCAAATGGGGCCCATAGTTTTGGAACTTCATCTCCTAGGGTTAGATTTTTGGATGTTTATGTTTTTCCATTGTTTCTCAATAATAAATAGGCCTTCAAGGTTCATTGTAACAAAGTTTAAAGTCATGCATCTGCCACATCTCTTCTCAGAGATAAGTTACCATCACCCAAGCTATTTTATTTCCATTTTGTATGTAAGCATATTTCAGTCTTTGATATTAATGAAATGAAGTTATATTTCTATTGCATCTCTATGTCCATGTTTATAGTTGTATTTTTTTTCTCCATTGCCAAGCCAAACATCAAGAAGCAAGGCTTTTACACTCCTCTTCCTACTCTCAGCCAGCCTTGGGAATCCATATCCATGGACTGTATGTCTAGCCTCCCTCCTAGCAAGCATGGTAATGACTATGTATTTGTGGTCATGGAAAAATTTTATAAGATGGCTATATTGGTGGCCTGAAAGAATATCATCATGGAAAGTGACACTTCAAAACTCTTCTTTGAATGAGCATGGGTATATTTTTGGATCCCACAAACCATTATATCATATTGGGATAGTAGGTTCCTAACCACATTCTTGTAATATTCCTAAATTAGCATGTAGCTAATTGGAATATTGATTTTTTCTTTTGTCATTTAGATATATGAATAAGTGGCTAGGGAGACCCATAAATCTCTTTAGTAGGAATAAAATCCCTCCTAATGTGAAAAGGGATCATCTTAATAGGTGGATAAAGTACCCTCATGTGTGAACAGAGGCTAATGCATGTGGACAAGGTCAAGTTTAACCAAATCAATAGCACTGGTATGGAGGGAGTGAATCATCAATGAGAGATAGCGCAATGTTAATGGGAGAAAGTATCCATGATAGTAGTGACTTTAATGAGTGGGACCCAAGGTGAGAAGGCTCACATTTTTTATAAGGAGGGAAAGGCAGCCATAGATGGATATATTATTGATTATTGATTTTGTGGTCTATATGACTTCTTTCACTCTCCAACTATTTAGTTGAGATTGTTTTGTTGTTTAGCACAGGGTGTTCCCAAGCAGGAATCCCACCTCTTTCCTTGAGGAGCCTCTAGGAAGAGTATTTTTCTAAATTTCCACATTCTGGAATTTTTTCCAAGCTTCAGTCTTCATCTACAGTGCAGTTTCTGTTCAGAGTTGTGTTGTGTTGCAAGGTGTTGCAGTGGAGGGTTGAGAAACCCACTTTCTGAGCTAGTTTTTCAGTGGAGGAATAATTCTTCCCATTGGGAGATCAGCAAGGAAGGTTATTGAGCTTTATTTCATATGTTGGAACTAGGCCAACCTATTCCCATCATCTACAGTGCATATTCCCTCTTTGACTGTGTTATTCTAGTGAGCATTTGCAGTGGAAGTTTCAGTGCTTGATTTGGAGGGTGAGGTCTTCAGTGTTGGGATAAACCTTCTACTTGAAGGATATATTAGAGGAGATCTATACATTTCTACATCATTTTTAGCTACCTCCATCTAGTTATTCACTTGCAACTATAATTCAGCCCTAGGGCTGCATTTCAGAATTTTTGTGTTTTGGGTATTTCCAGAAACCCTTAAAGTGTTGTCTAGGAAAAGTGTTTGGGACTCTAGATCTTCACTTCTGGCATTATTTGAGCTATATAATAGCAGATCCATATTTTTATATCTTTCCTGTAGTATTTATGCCCTAAAATTGTGATGTCTTAGCTCATGGCACTTGTATAGAAGTTATGTCTTCTGTATTGACATATTTTCTTAGTAGAGGCTTGTTTGTATCACTTGAGTGACTTGATCCTCAAGATCTTGTGCCTATTATTTGTTGATATGTTTAATAAGATGGCTGTAAATTTTGTCTCATGTAATATTGTATTGTTTTATTCACTGATATTTTCCATGTTTATGTGTTATATTCTTGTCTTTTCCGTTTTGGAATATTACAGTGGTATCAGAGCATAATCTTGGCTCAACCTATGGATCTCAACCATTATGCTATCAGGAGAATAAGAAGAAGGAGAAAGAGTTCAGAACTATGGAATGAATGAGTTTTATCTCATCTCTTTTCAGATCTAAGATGGACATCACCAAGGAGGTCAAGCAAAGAAAAATGGAGAAAATCAATGAAAGCACACTAGGGTTTCAAGATGAGGAAGGACCATGCACTTCCTATCAGCAGAAGAGAAAACCGGTATTGCATAGAGCTCCAAAGCAATACACTATGCCCTTTTCTTTTGAAGAAGAAGAAAAAATGCATGGATATGGAGGACACTTGGATCATGAGATTCTAAGTGAGTATCTTGCATAATATAAGTCTCAACCTAGATATTTCAAGGAGAATCTAACTCTCCCATAGTTCATTCATCTCAAAGAATAAAGAAGAACTTGCAGCAATAGATTCCTATTGTCTACATTTGATGGGTCATCCACATGCACAAAAAAGGCTTGGGGAATGAAGTTGGATGCATTATTCCTACTACATCCAGTGGTAGAGAGAAAATCTATTGAGATTGCAGCGCTGCACCTTGAGGGTGAAGAAAAAATTTGGTGGTCCAACCATTTGAGCCATGCAAGAGTGACTGCATATGCAGATTTTACTCAAAGGTTGATCAAGAAGTTTGACAAGAAGAAATTAGAGGAAAGGAGACCTTCACCATCACTTTCTGCAAGAGTACTTGCATTAGGAGAAGGGACACTTGAACCTTTACAAGGTGATATTAATCTATTGGCATTTAGAGTCCCATGCACGATTCAGGAGATGCATGAGGAGGAAGAGACTTATACCAGCACTAGTGCAACTATAGAAGGGTAGTTATCATCATCAGTAGTTGGGGAATTCATCACACCAAAGGGAGTAACCCTTTGTTGAGTCTCAAAAATGTTCTCCATATTCATACATATTTCCATTATGTCATAACCATTTAGCTCTTATTTCATAGCTATCTGACCTAAAGCCCTACATCAAGTAACCATTTTTCATAAATATATGGGTTAGGATCCTTGTTTTCCAAAGTTATTTATTTTATGTATTTAAAGTGAATTTATGATTAGAAACTAGAAAATTAACATAGTTTCATATATCTATATATGTGTTATGAGTTTTGTGACATGTGTAGGTCAAAAGGAGACTTCTAGAAGACCCTTATGTGGCACTCTAAAGCCAAATTCGAATTTTGTTGGAGAAGATTATGGGATCAAGAGGATATGTGTCTCACTTCCTTGTTGTATTGAAACTCTAAGAGGATGTGTCTCATTCCTCAAGTTGTGTTGAAACTCTAGAAAGACATGTGTCTTATCATTTCCTATTTTGATTGTAACTCTAGAGATGGAGGGAGAGATTCATGGACTCCCATTAATGAGATGTCTCCTCATATTTTGTATAAATAGGAGAAGCTTTCTCCTATCATAAGTAATGAAGAAGTAATGAGGAAGTAGATTTGTAACTAAGTTCAAGATGGAATGGGATGTAGATTTGTGAGTTCTTTTTAATAGAGAAGCTTAGTTCTTTGATGCTATTGTGATCTTATCTTTAAGGAGCTGAAGGACTTCACCAAATTGGTAGCAGAGGGCCCCTGCTATCCAAGGAGGCTTTTAAATGTTTTCTAGATAAGTTGCTTTCAATTCTGTTTTGTCATATTTCCTTACCTAGATTGCTTTCTGAAATCATAGCTTTTAGCATAATTTTTCATGGCAGCCGGGCATTTGCATATCTTTTGACTAATGACATGGAATCAATATTGTTCTGCTGTTAATTTATTTTTTCTTAGTTTTTGTTTAATTCCGGTATTGCTTTGTTTATTTCAGTCTTGCACATTTGCTTCAGTAGTTAGATTTAGATACATTAAATTGCTCATGTCATTTTCAGTTACCTCCGAAAGCCACAGCTGGACTGATGGTGAGGGATTGTATTATGAAATGTGTAGTTTGATATTAGTTTCCTTTCTGCAAATTTAGATATATTAAACTGCTCATAACATCTTCAGTTGCCTCCGAAAGCCACAGCTGGAGTGATGGTGAGGGATTGTATTATGAAATGTGTAGTTTGATATTAGTTTACTTTACGCAAGTTAGATATATTAAATTGCTCATGTCATTACAGTTACCTCAAAAGCCACAGCTGGACTAATGGTGAGGGATTGAAGTATGAGTGTGTAGTTTGATATTAGTTTCTTTTTCTGCAAATTAGATATCAGATTGCTCAAGTTGTTTATAGTTACCTCCGAAAGCCATAGCTGGACTAATGGTGAGGGATCAGGATATAAGTTGATGTAATTTGATTTAGATTTACGTTGTTGCAATTCTTGGATTTCTTTAAGCATAGTTTCTTTTGTGTTTAGACAGCAGCAAGGATGATTTGGTTTTCATGCTCAATCGTTCACTGTTTGATTTATTAGGCTAGCGGCACATTTTCATTTCCTTTCAAGTTTTGTCATTGTATGTTTCAAATTCCTTTTGAAGTTTGAAGGTTGGTAAATCATTATAAAGGACATCATTGCCTTGAATATTCATAACCATACTTGTCTTTTAGAATTTCCATCTCACATTAGGAAACCAACCAAGATCAATAAAAATCCAAAAACGACAAAAAGTAAGAGATAGGTTATCTTGCACATATAGTGCGCCACACTTCATCAGCTTACGAATCCCTGGTTGATAATTTATTTTAGCAATTTAGGACACACTAAATTGACCAAACACCCTTGTAGTAGTACAAGAATTTCCCAAGCTTTACCAAGGTATGCACATATTTCCACTTCCTAATATTTCAGCACATCATATGGAGGATTGTGGGAACATGCCATCAAGGCAAATACATGACCTAGGGTCAAAGCACATTGTTGATTTGGAGCAGCAGACTATCACTACGTAGAGGACCCTTGATTTGTTAAAGGAGGAGATATATATTCATCCTAGTATGTCATTGTTGAGTTGCACACAACTCTTGGGGTTGGAGTGTATATTTTTTGAGGATAGGAGGAGTATTATCCTAAACAAACCAATGCAGAATTATATGTTTAGCATTGAACATGATCATGAGACGGTAGATGCACCATCATGAAGATTGGAAACGTTGTCATTGTGCAGCAATGATGAGTTGGGGGCCCGACCATTATTGGAGCATTCCAGTGACCATTCTACATGTGTAGCAGGGGATAGGAATATGGTTGATGAGAGACATCTTATCTCCCATTATTATGATGGAGCTTTCTTGATGAGCACTTCACTACTCAATGAGAAGATTTTTCCTTTAGTATATTTGGATCCTTGTGGGGTCAATTTGGCCATTGATGAGTGGTCTTCATTTGGAGATCTCCAGGAGGCTGCACTTCAACATCCCATGAATTTTAGAGACAGTGATTTGGATTGGGAGGGTGGTATTCTCCATTGGATGGATACCAACTTTGAGCATGATGATAGAAACTCACCATTGGTTGGATGGGTGATTTCAATAAGCAAGAGGTTGTAAAGCCACTTGCAGATCTATGACATAGGGCAGCAGGAGGCAAGGCTACGCTGGCTACTCTTGAAATAGTTTGGTCAACATGTGACATATCCTATTCCAAAGGGTATGTTATTGGTAGGAATTTGGCATGGCACTTGCATCATATGGCAGCAAGGAGTTTACTCTTGGAGTATGCAACCCTTCATTTTTCATACCACTATGAAGAGATTCTCATGGGAGGGCTCATCCAGGGCCTCACTTTCAGCCTACTCACAATGCATGGTAAGAAATGTATTTCTGTACTTATTTATCATTTCACAAAGTATTTGGATTCTCTCACCATCTATGTACAGTGCATTGTTCCACAAGAGGGAAAAATTATATTTGGGTTTCATGGTCATTCTAGGACCAACATTTATGATGGATATAACCATTCATTGCATGGCTTTGGGAAAATTTTGTGTTATTCTTGTTATGCTCAACTGATATATAATGGAATTTACTACTTCCTAGTAGATGAGCAAACATGCACAGCTAGAAAATTGTTGGGAGAAAACTTTCCACATGATGTTCTAAAACAGTAGTTGGTAAAACTGCATTGTATCCACTGGAGAAACCATTGGTACCATCCAGCATTGCACATAAAATTCAGTATATTTTTTATTCGGATACCATATGGTGATGATGTACCATTCACTTTGTATGGGATGATTTGGTCTCATGACACTAGAGAAGGGGTCTTTTCAGATCCAGTTGTCCTTTTGACTCTTGAGGGCAATATTATTACAACCCAAATTCTACAGTATCTATACACTTATCACAAGTGGAGAGAGAGAAAGCGTGGGGTAGGCCATTTGGCCTATCATGTTCATTTATTCATCCCACCTAAATTAAAGGAGCCAAAGGTGGAAGAACTTTCTCATGAGTTACCATTTTGGAGGGTGACTCACTTTTTGTTGATGATAGCTTAGAGTTTGGAGCTTCACGTGGGAATGAAGGTTCCCAATACTTTTTTGATTCCATGCCTCAAGAAGGCCTCTAGACCACATATATTTTCCTCCATGGATATCCCACTTCTTCATGATGATAGCTATTTGGGATTGTCACCAAAAGCTAACTTGCACACTTGGAAGGAGAAACTTGGAGACTTATTGATGAGACAACATATTGTTCCCTGGAGGAGCTTATCATATGAGGATGCTACAAGAGGAGGAGAGGAGCCTCTTTAGTCTTATCCTTGCAGTTTCTTGAGGACAAGCAACATTTGGGAGGGGAGGATTGTAATATTCCTAAATTACCATGCAGCTAATTGGAATATTTATTTTTTCTTTTGTCATTTAGATAGTTGAATAAGTGGGTAGGGAGACCCATAAATATCTTTAGTAGGAATAAAATCCCTCTTAATGTGAAAATGGATCATCTTAATTAGTGGATAAATCACCCTCATGTGTGAACAGGGGCTAATGCATGTGGATAAGGTCAAGTTTGACCAAATCAGTAGCGCTGGTATGGAGGGAGTGGATCATCAATGAGAGACAATGCAATGTTAATGGGAGAAATTCTCCATGATAGTAGTGAATTTAATGAGTGGGACCCAAGGTAAGAAGGCTCACATTTTTTATAACGAGGGCAAGGCAGCCATAGATGGATATATTATTGATTATTTATTTTGTGGTTTGTATGACTTCTTACACTCTCTAGCTGTTTAGCTGAGATCGTTGTGTTGTTTAGCACAGGGTTTTCCGAGCGGGAATCCCACCTATTTCCTTAAGGAGCCTCTAGAAATATTATTACACTACATTTCCACATTCTGTCATTCTTTCCAAGCTTAGTCTTCATCTACAGAGCATTTTTTGTTCAGATTTGTGTTGTGTTGCAGGGTGTTGCAGTGGAGCATTGAGAAACCCACTTTTTGAGATAGTTTTTTAGTGGAGGAATCATTCTTCCCATTGGGAGATCAACAAGGAAGCTTCTTGAGCTTTATTTCATATCTTGGCACCAGGCCAACCTATTCCCATCATCTACAGCGTAGATTCCCTCTTTGACTACGTTATTATAGTGATCATTTCCAGTGGAGGTTTTAGTGCTTGATTTGGAGGGCAAGGTCTTCAGTGTTGGGATCAGCCTTCCACTTGAAGGATCTATTGGAGGAGATATATACATTTCTACATTATTTTTAGCCACCTCCTTCAATTTTTTCAGTTGTAGCTGCAATTCATCCCTAGGGTTGCATTCCGGCATTTTTGTGTTTTGGGTATTTCCGGAAACCCTTTCTGGGTTGTCTAGGAAAAGTGATTGAGAGTATAGATCTTTACTCCTGGCATTATTTGAGCTATATAACAGCAGATACATATTGTTATATATTTCCTGTAGCATTTATGCCCTAAAACTGTGTTTTCTTATCTCATGGCAATTCTATAGCAGCTATTTCGCCTGTATTGACATATTTGCTTAGTAGAGGCTTGTTTGTATCACTTGAGTGACTTAATCCTCAAGATCTTGTGCCTATTATTTTTTGATATGGTTAATAATATGGTTGTACATTTGTCTCATGTAATGGTGTATTTATGTATTCACTGCTATTTTCCATGTTTATGTGCTATATTCCTATCTTTTCCATTTTGGAATATTACAATTTCGGTCAGGCCTCTAGACACTATTGGACACCAAGCTCACCAAGTCATCTTCATTCCATCCTCATATTTATGGCCAAACAAAGGTCCTTAAAAGTATGATAGTGCACATACTCTGCATATACAACTCCAATGATCCACAGACTTGGGATGAGAGTCTCCCCTATGTACAGCACAATTATAACATAGATCTCCATATCTCCACTGGTCGCAATCCCTCTCAAGTGGGTCTAGTATTTCAATCATTGTGTCTGATTGATGTTTCCATACCTCATGGAACTACAAAAAAAATCCACATATGTGTTGTCTGAGGTTGATAAAGCAACCAAATTTATTAAACATATCTAGCACATATGCCAGTAGGTTGACGACATCCTGGAGAATTCCAATTCTAAGTACAAGTAGCAACATGATCAAAATTGGGTGCCACACAAGTTTCAGGTGGGCGATAAATTTTGGTTGCATTTGTATAAATAATTCCAAATCAGATCTCATCAGAATCTCATACCACTTTGATATGGGTCTTACACCATTATCAAGGTTGTGGGAGATAATTCCTTTGAGCTCAACATTCCCCCATTCCTTGGCATGCACCCATTATCCAATGTGGACTGCCTTCGGCCAAACTTTCCACCATTAGTGGACACAATAGGAATTGCATAACAACTCACACCAACAGAGCTAAACCTCGACTTCATGGAACAAGCCACAACTGATCAGATCATGGACACAAAGATCAAGAACACTCGACAACATAGGTCTATGGTAGATTTTGGCCACTTGAAATTTTTGTTCCTTGTATATATATTTTTAACGATGTATTGTGCATGTCAAACATATATTGTATACCAAAGTTACATCCCCGGGAAGTTTATGTACCAATTTACCCAAACTGGGCCCATATTTTTGGCACTTCATCTCATAGGGTTAGTTTTTTTATGTTTAGGGTTTTCAATTGTTTCTCAATAATAAATAATCCTTCAAGCCTCATTGAAACTCAATTTATAGGCATAGAGCCACCACATATCTTCTCAGTAATAAAATAACATCACCCGAGCTCATTTATTTCCATTTTGTATGTAAGCATATTTCAATCTTTAATATTAATGATATGAAGTTATATTTATGTTGCACCTATGTTTCCATGTTTATATTTGTATTCTATTTCATTCGTGCATAAATTCAGATCAATGGTATTAGAGCAGTATGTTATTTCTATGTTATTCTTTGCATGTCCCCAATGAGGTCAGGGTATAAGGAGTTAGAGCTCAATCTGGTTGAACCCTTGCAATATTAGCCTCGCAAACCCCGACAAGCTCCCATGGAGGTTGAAAAGAAAGACAAAGGAGGAGGAGATCCTAACAAAATATTTCTTGAGTAGGCCCATGAGAAATAGAGGAACGCGATGATGGATAAATTTTCCTAGATCCTTCGTTAGATGCCCATAGGCGACGCATCTACATCTGGCAGCCACTCTGGAGGTGGCACTCCCTTTAAGGTACAAGTGAAATTTGACATTCCCAACTTTGAAGGCTAGATAGATGCAACTTTTGTAGATAAATGGTTAAATCTATTGGAAGGACATTTTTCTATTCATGGTTTTTCTAATAGGGAAAAGATTACTTTTTCACTTTTGAAATTTTCCCCCCACGTCAAGGACTGGTGGGAAACCTATTCTGAGAAAAAGGACAATTGGGAACCCTCACTATTCTCAGTCACACCCACTTAGAATTATTTTTGAGACACCATCAAGGAACAATACTACCCTGTCGAGAGTTATGAATACAAGTACATACAATGTACTACGTTGCGACAGTGAGGGGATCAAGATGTGCATGAGCTGACAAATATTTTCCATACCCTGTGCACAAAGCTGGGTATCGAAGATTATGAGAAATATTAGGTTCTAAGTTACCATAGTTGTTTGAACAAATACAGTCAATTGGAAATGGATTTCCTGTACATCTCCTCGCTTGGTGCAGCATATTGATATGCTTCCAAAATTAAGAATAAATTCAAGCAAAAGAAGCGATACTTTAGATCAGTGAACCCAAAGCAGAAAAAAGGAGCCCCGGAGCCATAGAGGAAAGGAAAAATCCTGACCAGGACCCCCCAGGCCAACTACTGGAAGGTACAAGCCAAGGGTGATAGAAAGAAAATGAAGGACAATGACAAATGGTGTGAGTTCCATAAAATACCCACTCACAACATGCATGAATGTCTCGTAAAGAAGGCACTGATGGTCAGGATTAGGGACTCAGAGATGGATGCATGTTATCATTCTGAGTTGGATCTTGATAAGGGAACTAACAAGGGTAAGTAGGTAATTGATATAGAACCCACTACGACAGTAGCCACCACCAAGCTCCAAAAGGCAAAACTCGAAGATCCAAAGGATGGGGATCGCCTCTTTCATTCACAGATGTGGGTGAAGGGCTTTCTACTACAATTAATTATCGATAGTGGGAGCCAAAAGAACCTGATTTCAGAAGATTTCATGAAGTAGTTGACCCTACTCACCACACCACACCCGCATCTGTACACCATCGGGTGGCTTCATCATGAACGAGATCTTCACAACGACCAGTAGTGTCGCCTTCCTTATAGCATCAATCCCTTCATAGATGAGGTATTGTGTTATATAGATCCTACTTAAGTTTTTGATGTATTATTCGGCCAACCATGTTTGTGGAAGTTTCATGTCATGTATGAGTGTAGGCCTCGCATTGTTATTATTTCTTTGGGTAATAATTTATACAAGATACCAGAGGTAGCCCCACCTACCGGAATCTCTCTAATCTATGTTAATCAATGTAGTAAGATCATCTCCCTGACCAATAAATTTTGTTTTCTTTCTGATACACTCTAAAATTAAGGGGAATATTGTAGCCACATCGATCGACCCCGGGAATGGGTCGTCCATGCAGCAGAGGTAGGTGGATGTGATCATGGAATAATACAGGGACATCTTCTCCTCACCCATAGGGGTACCCTTGCATTTTCAGGTCAAGCATTCGGTTGATTTGACTCCAAGATCACCTCTACCCAATGGGTCAATATATCGTCACTCCATTTTGGAAAATGAAGTGATAAAGTGTAAAATCTAGGATTTGTTACAAAAAATGGCACATCCGACCATTTTCCTTGCCTTGTGGGAGCTTGATTGTACTTGTATAGAAGAATGATGGGACCTGGAGGCTTTGCATTAATTATCGAGCACTAAACAAAATCACTGTCAGGAACAAGTATCTAATCCCACGGATTGATGAACTTCTAGACCAACTCAAACGGGTCAAGTATTTCATCAAGTTCAATCTAAATTATGGCTAACACCAGATTCCAATAGATCCCAGATATGTATGGAAGTTCACCTTCAAATTCAAGTAAGGCTTTTTTGATTGGTTGGTTATGCCCTTTGGGTTGACAAATTCCCCTACTACTTTTATGAGGCTAATGGATGACATCTTACGACCCTTCACAAACACATTCATGGTTGTTTATTTGGATGACATCCTCATCTTTAGAAAGTGTTGGGAAGAACACTTGCAACACATTCGGTAAGTCCTTCAAACCCTTCGGCAGCACAAACTATGTGCCAACTTGGAGAAATACACCTTTGGTATGAGTGAGGTCCAACATCTGGGTTACATCATATATGAGCATGGTGTGCATGTGGATCCGACTCAGATCCAAGTCATTCAGGATTGGCTAACCCTGACCACTCTAATAGAGCTTCACAAATTTTTGGGCCTTGCAACTTTCTATCAGAGGTTCATGTTGGTATTCTCCCTTATTACTTGGCCTTTGAGTCATATTACTAAGGGCGAAGCGAAATAAAAATTTTCATGGTCTCAATCCAAACAGAAAGCATTCATTGAGTTGAAGCACCACCTCTGCTTTGCACCAGTCATCACACTACCAGACCTATAGAAGCCAATTGAAATTGAGACAAACGCCTCGAACTATGATATTGGTGCAATCCTCACCCAGCACGGGCATCCAGTGGCCTATCATAATGAGACACTTTTCAATACAATCTGGAAGTACCCCACATATGATAAAGAGGTGTATTCCATTGTGCAAGCTTGTCAGAAATGGAATCATTACGTTATGGGGAAGGAGATGGTCATCCACATCGATCACCGACCTCTTTAGTTTATATAGACAAAAGGTAAGTTGCAGAACAATTTCCATCATAAGTGGTCTATATATCTGAAACAATACCACTTGATCATTAAATACAAAAATGGTAACACCAGTCAAGTTGCAGACTACCTCATCCTGCCCTCAGTTGCAGCACTAACTATTGTTGTCAACTCTTGTGGCCATGATACCTCTGGGTGGTTGCAACTATATAAAAATGATCCAAATTTTGCATCCACATACCAGATTCTAGTATATGGAAAGAAAGTTCTTAATTTCCACCTCCATGACGCATTATTATGCTACCTGGGCCACGTTTGTGTTCCTTGGAGTGAGCATGCCAAGCTAATTTTGGAGGCACACTCTAGTCGAGTCGCTGGACAGTTTGGTGTGGAGAAAAATGTGGTTTTACTGCAAAAGCATTTTTATTGGCCAAAACTCTAACTAGATGTTAGAAAATATATCAGATCTTGCATTGGTTGTGCCATCGCCAAGCTAATCATCAAGAAGAAATTCATCTACACTCCTCTGCTTACTCACAGCTAGCCTTGGGAATCCATCTCCATGGCATGTATATCTTCCCCCCCTCCCCCCCCTTCTACCAAGAATGGTACAATGACTGTGTATTTGTGGTCATGGAAATATTTTCTAAGATGGCTATATTGGTAGCCTACAAGAAGAGCATCACAACATAGGACACTTCCAAACTCTTCTTTGAACGAGTATGGGTACATTTTGGGATCCCACAAACTATTATATCAGATCAAGATAACAAGTTATTGAGCAAATTCTATTCAAGCCTATGGACACTACTGGACACCAAGCTCACCAAGTCGACTGCATTCTATCCCCAAATTGATGGCCAGACAGAGGTCGTTAACAGGATGATAATGCACATAATTCACATGTACAACTCCAAGCATCCAAATAATTGGGATAAGAGTCTCCCTATGTGGAGCATAGTTATAACAGAGCTCTCCATAGCTCAACTAACCACTGACCCTTTCAAGTGGGTCTAGGATTTCAACCATTTTGTCTGTTTGATGTTGCCATACCTCATGCGACTATACAAACATAATCCACACATGTATTGTCTACAGTTGATAAAGAAACTAGATTTATTCGACTTATCTAGCACATCCTCTAGAATTTTCACGAAATCCTGGAGAAGTTCAATTCTAAGTACAAGAAACGACATGATCAACATTGGGTGCCACACAAGTTTTAGGTGAGCGACAAAGATTGGTTTCATTTGCAGAAATAATGCCTAACTGAAGCTCATCGGAAGCTCATACCACTTTGATATGGGAATTACACCATTATCAAGGCTATGGGAGATAGTTAATTTGAGATCAGAATTCTCCCATTCCTTTTCCTGCACCCAATGTTCAATGTGGACCGCCTTCGGCCATACTTTCCACTATTACTGGACACATCTAACATTGTTGAACAACACACACTGACGCATATAAACCCCAACTACATGGAACAGGCCACAACTAATTAGATCATGCACACACATATCAAGAACACTTACCAGCAAAATATTTAGATGTATAGGGTTTTCAAAGCTAGCCAACTCCTACACCAAGGCAAGTGGCTCACTAGGGACCAATTTCAGCATAAGTTTCCTCATCTCATGGAGGAACTCAACGTTGCTTCCTAAAGGGGAGGGATAATCTAGGTGAATATTGGTGGCCACCCACCTATTACACTTGGACCCCCACGATTAGTTCTTTTATTTTTTCAGCTTCCTTAATTGTAGCACAATTTACTATTTTTGGCAATTTTTCGGGTCCTGAACCTTCATAATCATTTTGAGGCCCTAAGTGATGTTCTTTTGGGAAGACCAGGATCAACAAGGGTCAGTGAGAAATTTTTGCCACTTCAAATTTGTATTCCTCGGATAGGTATTTCTAATGAGGTATTGTGTACGTCAAAAGGAGATCAAATGCCAAAGTTACGTCCCCGGGAAGTTGATGTACCAATTTACCCAAACAGGGCCCATATTTTTTGCGCTTCATTTCCTATGGTTAGTTTTTTTGGATGTTTAGGTTTTTACATTATTTCTCAATAATAAATAGGCCTTCGAGCCTCATTGTAACACAGTTCAAAGGCTTGTAGCCACCACATCTCTTCTCAGAGATAAGCTACCATCGCCCGAGCTAGTTTATTTCCATTTTGTATGTAAATATATTTCAATCTTCGATATTAATGAAATGAAGTTACATTTTTTCTACATCCATGTGTCCATGTTTATATTTGTATTCTATTGCGTTATTCATAAAATTGGATCAGTGGTATCAAAGTGGTTTTTTATTTCTCTATTTTTGTTTGCATGTTCCCAATAAGGTTAGGGTATAAGGAGTTAGGGATCGACCTTGTTTAACCCTTAAAATATCAGCCTCATAAACCCTGACGGCCTCCCATGGTGGAAGAAAAGAAAGATGAGGGAGTAGGAGATCCTATCAAAATATTTCTCAAGGATGCCCTCAAGAAACCAAGGAACGCGATGATGGATTAATTTTCCTAGAACCTTCGGCGGATGTCCACATGCGACACATCTTCATCTAGAAACCACTGTAGAGGTGCCACCCCCTTTAAGGTACAAGTAAAATTTGACATTCCCACATTTGAAAGCCAGATAGATGAATATTTCCTAGATAAAATTTTAAATCTATTGGAAGGATATTTTACTTTTCACGATTTTTCCAATAGGGAAAAGATTACTTTTGCACTCTTGAAATCTGCCCCCCATGTCAAGGACTGGTCAGAAACCTGCTGTGATCAGAAGGACAAGGGGGAACCCTCACTATTCTCAGAAACACCCATTTGTAATTATTTCTGAGACGCTGTCAAGGAACATTACTACCCTGTCAGGAGCTAAAAATACAAGTACATACAATGGACTACGTTACGGAAGTGGAGGGATCAAGATGTGCATGAGCTGACAAATATTTTCCATACCATGAGCACAAAGCTGGGTATAAAATATTTTTTGAAACATCTGGTTCTAAAGTACCGCAATTTTTTCACAAATACATTCAAGATGAAATGGAGTTCCTATACATCTCCTCTCTTGGTGTAGGATATTGATATGCTGCCAAAATTGAGTAGAAATTCAAGAAGAATAAGAGAGACTTTGGATATGAAAACCCAAATCAGAACAAAGGTGCCACAACCCCTTGCTTGGTGCAGAATACCAAGATTCTTCCAAAATTGAGCAGAAATTCATGCAGAAGAAGTGATACTTTGGATCTACAAGCCTAAAGAAGAAAAAAGGCATCCCCAAACCACAGAGAAAAGGATAGAGCCCAACCGAGACCCCCTATGGAAAATCCTTGAAGCTGCAAGCCAAGGGTGATGAGAAGGAAAATAAGGAAACCAGAAAGTGGTGTGAGTTCCATAAAACCCCCACTCACAACATGCATGAATGTCATGCAAAGCAGACACTAGTGGTCAAGCTGAGAGACTCGAAGATAAATTCATGTTCTGATTCTGATCTGGAACCCGACAAGGGAACCACCAAGGGCAAGCAAGTCATTTATGCATAACCCACTTTGACGGTAGCCACCACCAAACTTCAAAAGGTGGAACCCGAAGATCCAGAGGAGAGGGAGTGCCTCTTTCACTCAGAGATGTGGGTGAAGGGCTCACTACTATAATTCATTGTTGACATTGGGATCCAAAAGAACCTCATTTCAAAATAAGTTTTGAAGCGGTTGGGCCTACCAAACACACCACACCCACATTTGTACATCATCGGTTGGATTCACCAAGGACGAGATCTTCGCGTCAACCAATAATGTCGCCTTCTGAAGGGCCTCTAAATTAGACATAAATTAAGGCCCATCTAACCTTTCTTAGGCCCATCTACCTTCCTTATGCACATGAAAAGATATATTAAATCTCTCCTTCTATACTTAATAATGTTTTCTTATTCTTTAATATGTTCTTAGGAATGTTTAAAGGTGATTTCATATTTGTGCTTAATACTGGTTATTTTTGTAGAATATTGTGAGAATATTGGGTTGATTATGCAGATTTGGAGAAGGAGATAATTTAAGGAATTTCTCCCTGCCACTGGAAGATCAAGATTGAAGAATAAATGAGCACAATGTGAGGAAATTATGGAGAAATATTGGAGAGACTCAAGGGGTTTTTCAACCCTCCTTAACTATCAAAGGTAACCAAGCAAACTGAAGATGAAGTGCACTCAATCTATGGTTTACTTGGAATCAAAGTGGAATCAATCACTATATTTTAGGGAGTTTTTGGTTTCTTCCCTTTAGGATAAGTAAATTTGATAAAGAGATAATTAGGGTCGATCATGGTCGATGCTGGTCTGGTTGATTTCTGGTCCATTCGATGCCAGGCGATTCCATTTCCATTCCATTCAATCCCATGCCATTATTTTCCATTCTATTAGGGTTTTGTTATTTAAATACCTTCGGGATGTAATAATACTTTATTTTTGTAATGAAATGAGTGGTAAAATTTTATTTTACTGAGCTATTTTCAGGGAGTGAGGCTCATAGGTTAGGGCCCAATCCATGTGCCTCAGCTTCTCTATTGTTTTCATTCTTTTCTTTCTATCATTTAGCTAGTTTTATTTCTAATATTTTCATTGTTTTTATAGTTTGCTGTTGTATATTTAATAAAATTATCTACATTATAGAATAGTTTATGAACTCCAAAAAAATGTAAGGCAGCCTTCCCCTCTCATCTATGTCAATAGAGCTCGAGGAGGGTAGACCTTCCTGCAGACCAAAAATTATTTATGGGTTATGATTCTCTGTTTCTAGGACAAGTCTAGAATTGTTTTTCTTGTCTTTAACATGCACTCTCCATCTTTCTTGCATAAATTGGTCATTTAATTGCAGGTGCAGGTAGCCACAAAGAAGTTCATTGACACCACTTGCTGCATCTCCCATCTCTGTTGTTACACCTTTGAAACCCTGTTGTTACACTTTTATTTCTTCTTTCTGCCTTTCAAATTTTTCACAACCCTTTATAACTTCAAAACCATTCAAAAACATGAAATTTTTCCTCCGCCCTTTTTCTCCTCGAGTTTCCTACTTATCGCACTTCACCTATCACAGGATTCTTCCTCTCCTTCCTTTTTCTTTCTTCAGCATTTTTACGATTTTCCCTTTCACCTTACCTTTACCGATCATTATGAAAATATTTGAAAAACCATTGGAAATCGACCTTCCTTTTTTTCCCCTTAAGACTTACCGCAAATCTCAATTTTCATTTCCATTTGATTCCCATTATACATTCCGCTTCCAGACCCTGATTGCGATATCCCTTTGCACCTTACCTTTCCCACTTATTATTTAAAAAATTACATTGGAACCCTGACCCTTCTCTTTACCTTTGAACTTATCTCATTTCCCTTTCGCTTATTGCAATTTTCAACACTCTCCGCCTCTTTAATACTTACCACTCCTTTTTGCTGATTGCGATATCATTATCACACCTTACCACTGGTCCTCCTGCCAAATCACCCATCGCATATCGCACTCCCGTCACCCTTCGCATATTGCACTCCCGTCACCCATCGCACCTTGCACTTTTCATTCTTCTCCCAAAAAACACTTCCACCACTCTAACTGATTTGTGATATTGCAATTTCAATTTTGCATATCACATATCACATTTCCGTCCTCCCATCGCATTTCCGGCATCACAATTTTCAAAGCCTCTCACTCCAAAGAATATTTGCGATATTGTGCACTTTAATAAATTGCAAACACCTTTTTCACTCCTCTAAGCGTTGTTTCATGTGGATAGCCTTCCCTTAGCATCTTTAGCCCCTTTCTTCTCCAAAATGCAAAAAACACCTCTTCAATTAGAGTAGGTCATGAGTATCTGCATAGACGAAAGCATGTTAGATAGGGCATAAGATAACTGGAGTGCATTTATCCATTTCGCCAAATTAAGTGTGGTTAGAATTATTTTCCTTTATTTTTAGAAAATTAAATTACTTTCCTTTCTGTCATTTCTTTTCAGCAATTTAATTTAGTTTCATTTCTATAATTTATTTTAGTTTCATTGAATTGTGACAGACTATTGAAGTGTGACAGACTTCACTGATAACCCCTAGAAGTAGCACCCTTTCATAGAGTGGAAAGAGGATGACATGAGTATAATACATATGTTGTGTATATAGCATTTTCACCTTCAATTTTGTACAAACCTTAGGTTGATAAAGTAAATTAGGGAAGCCCCTAGGAGTTGCAGCACTCTTGGTGTACCAGGGCTCACCACCTTCCCTATAGCATCAAGCCCTTCACAGATGAGGTATTGTGCGATATAGCTCTTCTTGAAGTTTTTGATGTATTATTAGGCCAACCATACTTGTTGAAGCACCATGTCGTGTATGACTATAGGCCTTGCACTGTTATTATTTATTTGGGTAATAAGTTATACAAGATACTAGAGGTAGTCCTGCCTACCGGCATCTCTTTGATCTCTACTAAGAAATGTAGTAAGATCATCTCCCAGACCAAGAAATTTTTTTTCTTTTTTATTTTCTCTCAAAGTAAGGGGAATATTTTAGCCACATCCATGGCCACCGGGAACGGTTCCTCCACACAGTAGAAGCAGGTGGATACGGTTGTGGAATAATACAGGGGTATCTTCTCCTCACCCATAGGGGTACCGTTGCACTGTAAATTCAAGCATTCGGTCTATATGACTCCCAGATCACCTCTACCCAATGGTCCAATATATCCTCGTTCCATTCTAGAAAATGAAGAGATTAAGCGGCAAATTAAGGATTTGCTACAAAAAAGGGCACATCCGACCAAGCTCCTCACCTTGTGGGAGCCCGATTGTACTTTTATAGAATAAGGATGGGACCTGGAGGTTCTATATTGGTTATTAGGCACTAAAAAAATCACTTTCAGGAACAAGTATCCAATCCCACGGATTTATGACCTTCTGGACCAACCCAAGAGGGGCAAGTATTTCATCAATATCGATCTGAAGTCTGGCTATCACCAAGTTCTAGTAGAGCTAGTAGATGTACGGAATTCTGCCTTCAAATCCAAGGAAGGCATTTTTGAATGGTTGGTTAGGCCCTTCAGGTTGAAAAATTCCCATGCTACTTTTATGAGGCTAATGGATGACATCTTGCGGCCCTTCACCAACTCATTCATGGTTTTTTATTTGGATGACATCCTCATATTTCAAAAGGGTTGGGAAGAACACTTGTAACACATTCGACAAGTCCTTCAAACCCTTCGACAACACAAACTATGTGCCAACCTAAATAAATTATCCTTTGGCTTCAGCTAGGTCTAATATCTGGGTTACATCATATATGAGTGTGGCATGCATGTGGATCTGATTAAGATCCCAGTCATTCAGAATTGGCCAGCCCAGACCACTCTAACAATTATTTGCATCTTTTTGGGCCTTGAAAATTTCTATCGGAGGTTTGTGTTGGGATTCTCCCATATCACTTGGCCTTTGAGTTACATTACTAAGGACGAGGTGAAAGAAAAATCTTCCTAGTCTAAATCCCAACAGAAGGCATTCGTTGAGTTGAAGCACCACCTCTGCTCTACACGGGTACTCACGCTGCTAGACCTGTAGATTCCATTTCAAATTGAGACAGACACCTCAGACTATGCTATTGGTGCAGTCCCCACCAAGCACGGGCATCCAATGGCCTATCATAGTGAGACACCTTCTGATACAATTTGGAAGTACCCCACCTATGATAAATAGATGTATTACATCGTGCACGCTTGCCTCCTATAGGTTGGTGCCTGCAGAAAAATTGAAGGGAGTTGGAGCTTCCTTGCAAGTTGTAGCTTGCAGAATTGAGGTTGGAGCCTCCTGTAGGTTGGTGCCTGCAGAAAAATAGTGGTGAGAGGGAGTTGGAGCTTGCCTTTGCATCACAACAATAATAAGGTGTGGTTTTCTCCCTTTATGGTTTTCCACTTATATCTGTTGTCTCTATCTGTGTTGCCTGTGTGTTGAGATGATTTATCAAATCTGCTTAATGTTTACTGCTCTCATAATAAGTTTAATGTCACATTAATTTAATACTTGCTACAACATATTAAGACTGTTCATATATTAAGGTTGAATACAAAAGTAAGTTGTAAACAAGCTGATGAAAATTTAAAAAGCTCATGTATGTATTGAACTGATTCACCCCCCCCCCTCTCATTTCAACTAAGAATTCAACAATTGGTATCAGAGCAGGTTCCTTTGTACCAGTTTAACAACTGAAAGGAGATTCTAGGTTCTCAGGATGGCTAGTAAAGAAGGATGCTCAACCAATAAAGCCCCTTTCTTTATAGGTGCAAATTATGCCTTCTGGAAAATCAGGATGAGGACATACATAATTTCTCTAGGAACATAAGTTTGGGGTGCTTTGGAATTAGGATATGCCCCAAAGGAAACTAACTCAGAGAAAGAATCCAAACAAGATTTTGTAGCTAATGCAAAAGCCATGAATGCCATCTTGAATGGATTGTGTGAAGCAGATTTTATCATAGTAATGCACAAAGACACTGCCAAAGAGATGTGGGATACTCTGGAGAACATCCATGAAGGAGACAAGAAAGTAAAGACTACCAAACTTCAAGTCTATAGAGCCCAGTTTGAGAACTTAAAAATGAATGATGATGAAGACATTGACAGTTTGTTCCTAAAAGTTGCAGAAATTGTTAACAATATGAAAGCTCTTGGAGAAACCATGCCAGAAAGTATAATTGTGCAAAAGATTCTAAGATCTCTTCCATCCAGGTTTAATCCCAAGGTGTCTGCAATAGAAGAAACAACTGATTGGGAGACCTTGACCATGAACCAGCTACTTGGAAATCTAATAGCATACGAGATGAGGCTCCCACAGAAGAAGCCAAGTACGAGGGAGGCATCCTTTAAAACAGAAAAGAAGAAAGAATAAGAGGAAGACATATGCTCTTGCTCAGATGAAGAGGAGGCAAATTTTGTCAAGAAATTGGATAAAGGCTCAGGTAAATACAAAGGTAAACTTCCTTTCAAATGCTTTAACTGTTGAAGAGTGGGACACTATGCTGCTAAATTTCCTCACAAGAAAGTAAGAAATCAGGCTCAAGAAACAGAGAAAAATGCATCAAAAAACTGGCAGAAAGGAAAGAAGTTCAGCAAAAAATCCTTCTATGCTCAACAAGACAGCAGTGCATCTGAAGACTCAAATGAACCTTCAAGTGAAGAAGGAACCTTTGAATTTTTATTGATGGTCATAGAATAACTTGAAGGTCTCCTGCTAGAAGATGAAGAAGAAGAAGGTGAAGTCGACCTTGAGGGGGAGCTAAGAAGTGCTCTGGAAGAGATTGATAGACTCAAGCTGAAATGCAGAAAACAAAAGGACATTCTCCCCAAGTATGTACGAGAAGAAAAAAATTTAGAAGTCCTTATGCAGCTAAAGATAGAGCTTGAAGAAGCCAAGAAGATAGAGGACATGTTACTTAAGCAAATCAAGGAGAAAACTCAAGAACAAGAGAAGTTGGAAGAAGAAGTAGTATGTCTTAGGAAGAAATTAGAAAATTCTCAAAGGAAAGTGGTTATAAATTATTCTCAAACAACAAGCTCTAGTATGTTGAATGAAATTCTGGTTGCTCAAAGATCTCCTATGATAAAAACTGGAATAGGCTATGAAGGAGAATCAAGTAAAAGAAAAGAAAAGGAAAACAGAGAGATTATTTTTGTAAAAGCAAAGAAGGATGATGAAGCAGCTCAAATAATTCCTACAAAAGAAGAAACTTGTAAGGAGGGAGACAGAACCCAGAAAAATCCTCTAATAACAAAGAATGAAAGAAATACTCAAACAACAGAAAAATATTCATATACCCCTGAGTATGTCAAATTTGGAAGCCATCAAAGGAGATTCTTCCCTCCTATGAAAAATGCCACCTGTTATGTCTACCACAAGCTGGGACACATTGCTGCATAATGTCATGCAAGGAGGAGTGATTCAAACCAGCAAAAGATGCAAACAGTGAAGAGATTGTCTCAAGAAAACAAATGGAGAAGAAAAACTTACATCAGGTATGCAAATAATTTCTATGGTTACTATTTTTATTGTAAAGAATTTGGCCATAAAATTATTGAATGTAGAAAGTATGGACAAAGATTGATGTTCAACACCTCAAGGAGGTTTATGAATCAAAGAAATTTTGTTCATACTCACAATTATGCAAAAATTATGATCAAATGTTGTGTATGCAATCAAGTTGGACATATGCCTTCCAAATGTCCTCTGAAAGGATGTGATTCATCATCTCTCAAAAGATACCAAAAAAAAGGATGCCTCCAGTGGATAAAGAAGGTGAATAAATGTGACTTGGCTCTAACTGCTCAAGACCTGAAAAGCCAATGGTATCTGGACAGTGGCTGCTCAAAACATATGACTGGAGACGGGAGAAAATTATAACTTTTGATGAAAAGAAAATAGGTAATGTTACTTTTGGTAATGATAAATCAGGAAAAATCAAGGGAAAGGGCTCAGTCAGCTTAGATAATGGTAGAGGTAAGGCCCAAGATGTACTATTTGTATATGGGCTGAAAGAAAATTTGCTGAGTGTCAGTCAAATGTGTGATAAAGGTTGCGAAGTTCTTTTTAGAGCACAAGACTGTGAAGTCAGATCAAGCACCACAGGAAAGACTCTGCTCAAAGGTGTTCGAACAGAGAGCAATGTTTACATCGTGAAAGAGGAAGATGAAGCATGCCATCTTAGTAAACTTGAGGAGTCATGGTTATGGCATAGGAGATTGGGACATCTCAGCTTCGATCATATCATCAGACTGAGCAAGAATAAAGCAGTCAGAGACATGCTAGAAATAAAAAGGCCTTCTAATACCATATGCAAATCTTGTCAATTGGGTAAACAGACCCACACATCCTTTAAGGCCAAAGATGAGTTATCAACAAGAAGACCACTCCAGCTTGTGCACATGGATTTGTGTGGACCTGCAAGAACTAAGACACCAAGTGGAGAATCCTACTTCATGCTGATAATAGATGATTTCTCAAGAATGACATGGGTTGCATTTCTCAAGAATAAATCGGAAGCTCTGGAAAAATTCAAAATATTCAAAGCATTAGCAGAAAATCAGACAGGATGCAAGCTAAAATGCATCATATCGGACAGAGGAGGTGAATTCATAGATTATGACTTTGCAGATCTATGCAATGAATATGGCATAAAACAACAATTTACTATTGCAGGGACACCTCAGCAGAATGGAGTAGTAGAGAGACGAAATAGATTTGTTCAACAAATTGCTAGAGCCATGATGCAAGAGAGTAATATTCCTCAAACCTTCTAGGCAGAAGCAGTACACACAGCGGTGCATATCCTTAATAAAGCCCACTTAAGACCAAGCAGTGACAAGACTCCATATGAACTATGGCATGGAAAGTCAGCTTCAATCAAACATTTTAAAATTTTAGGAAGCAAGTGTTATATAAAGAATAATGATGAAAATCTTGGGAAATTTTATGCAAGAGCAGATGAATGGATTTTTCTAGGATATGCTTCTAAAATTAAAGGGTACAAGTGCTACAACAAGACTCTTCGAAAAATAGTAGAAAGTATTGATGTGAGATTTGATGAAGATCTTCCAAACAATACAAGAGATACAGGCTACTACAGTCCATCAGACAACCATGAATAAGAAAACCAAAATGATGATGAAACAAGCAAGACAACAGAATATGAAGAGCTGAGCTCAAAAGCCCCCTCAAGATACACTCAGAAGAATCATCATGAAGATCAGATCATACGAGACAAGAAAGTAGGAGTCCAGACAAGAAGGCAGCTAATTGAATAGAAAGAAGAGCTATACATAGCCATGTTATCACAAATAGAGCCAAAGAGATTTGAAGAAGCCAGCAAGGACAAGTATTGGGTGAATGCTATGAATGAAGAATTAGACCAAATTGAGAAAAACAATACCTGGGAACTAGTTCCTAGATCCACTGGGAAAAATGTCATAGGCTCAAAATAGGTATTCAAAAATAAAATGAATGAGGAAGGACAGGTAATCAGGAATAAAGCCAGACTTTTCTGCAAAGGATATTCACAAATCGAAGGACTTGATTACGATGAAACATTTGCCCCTATAGCCAGAATGGAAGCCATCAGAATGTTTCTGGCCTTCGCATGCTACCAAGACTTCAAGGTATATCAAATGGATGTAAAATCTGCTTTTCTGAATGGAGATCTAGAAGAAGAAGTCTACATGGAACAACCGGAAGGTTTCTCTTTAACAGACAAAGAAGACTATGTGTGCAGACTGAAGAAGGCTCTATATGGACTGAAACAGGCTCCTCGTGCTTGGTACTCAAGACTGGATAAATATTTGCAAAAACAAGGCTTTAAGAGAGGTGGAGTAGACAGTAATCTATATATAAAAGCCCATGAAAATGAACTCCTGATTGTTGTAGTATATGTTTATGACATTATGTTTGGAAGCAATAGAGAAGAACTATCAAAAGGGTTTGTTGATGAGATGAAAATAGAGTTTGAGATGTCTATGATTGGAGAGCTTAGTTTCTACTTATGACTTCAAATTCAGCAAAATAACACGTGTACATTCATCTCACAGAAAAAATACTTAAAATAAATGTTGAAAAGGTTCAAAATGGAGGACTGCAAACCTGTGTCAACTCCCATGATCACGGGATGCAAGCTATGTGCTGATGATGGATCTATTGATGTAGATCAAAAACTCTACAGATCCATGATAGGAAGTCTGTTGTATCTGACAGCATCAAGACTAGACATCATGCTAGATGTAGGACTAGTGGCTAGATATCAAGAAGCACCTAAACAAAATCACCTTCTTGCAGTAAAAAGAATATTCAGATATCTACAAGGAACAGCATAGTATGGACTTTGGTATCCTAAAGGAAAAAGCTTCACTTTGACAGCATACACAGATGCAGATTGGGCCAGCTGTGTGGATGACAGGAAAAGCACAAGTGGAGGTTCTTTCTATCTAGGAGAAAGTCTGGTGGCATGGTTAAGCAAGAAACAAACATCTATCTCTTTGTCTACAGCAGAAGCAGAATATATAGTAGCAGCAACATGTTATACACAAGTCATGTGGATGAAGCAAACCCTCCAATACATGAAGGTAAGAATTGATGAACCTATCTCAATCAAATGTGATAATACAAGTGCTATAAGTATATCTAAAAATCCTGTGCTTCACTCAAAAACTAAACATATCCCAATCAAGTATCATTTTCTCCGAGAACAAGTGGCTCAGAAGACAGTAAAACTGGACTATGTACCAAAAAAATAATAGACAACAAATATATTTACCAAATCGCTTGCTAGAGAACCATTTGAATATTTGAGAAATAGACTAGGGGTAGTATCTGTAGATGCTACTCTCTGATATGAAGAGAAAGCACAGTTTCAGGGGGAGAACAGAAACGAGAATATCATTCCAGGGGGAGAACAAAAATGAGAATATCATTCTAGGGGGAAATCAGCCAGCAAGGGAAGGATAAAATAGGTCCTTAGGATCAACAAGATTATGGCAAGAATACATCCAGCATAAGAGATTCAGGGTCAGTTTTTTAGATCTAATCCAAAGTTTGGAGCAGCAGGGTACAAAGTCAGAAGATCTCAAAGAGAGGAAATTCAAGAAATGTTGAAAAAGGATAGAATCTACACTACGAGATGTGCAAACCCTTGCCATTGATGTCAAAGGGGGAGGAAGAGCAGGCAAACAGAGAAAGTGTATTGCCACAGAGAAATTGTATTGCCATCAATGCCAAAGGGGGAGACTGTTGGAGATATTGTCATTGATGGAAAAGAAGGCAGCAGATGCAGAGATAGGCAAAGAACAGTAGCAAAAGACAACATGTAATACTTACAGCGAAGGCAGAGGTAGAGGTCGAACAACAGAGGTACAACGAAGGAAGAGGTAGAAGCAGCGAAGGCAGAAGCAGAAAGGAAAAGGCAGAGGCAGAGGCAAAGCCGTGATCGCAGAAGGCAGAGGCAGAGGCAGAGGCAGAGCTGTTACCGTAGAAAGGCAGACGCAGAGGCAGAGCCGTTATTCCGAGAATCACTACCCCACTTGATAGATACACTAAACAGTAAATGTCGAGAAAGTGTGTGTCCCACGAAGTTGTGGAGGAAGCCTCATTGAAGAGAAACGAAGGAAAGGACCATTGGTTATACAATGGTGATGTCCATATCAGTTGAAGTAATGTGAATGCGAAGACAAAGAGAGGGCAGAGTTTATATCAACAAAGGCATTGAAACGTATAGAAGAACGAAGTTAAGAAACGAAGCGGAACCTCGAGCGCAACTAAACGGAACCACGAGGTGTGAACAGTGACGATGGTTTAGAACACCTGATGGTTTTCATCGCACCGCTTTCGACGAGCAAGCGGTATTAAAGAAATCAGAGCGATTCCATAGAGTGGGCGACACGTGGCCCTGAGCGAATTCGCAAAACTGCTTCCACAGCGTGCCATCGCACATTATCGTCCGTGCATCTTCACCGTGCGATATCTGTTGGATCGTCAAGGCCGGTGCGACATCTTGTCCGCCGTTGGATGAGGAAGGTTGTCAGCATTACGGCCCATGCGTATGTGTGTGTTGATCATTATTAAGGTTTGCAGATTTAAAGTGTATTATTATGGTTTGAACCATTGGCAATGTATACATATATATCAAACAAAGGTTAGCGCCTTTGTTCAATACATGGCTTGACTTTTGATCTATGTGGAGTATATATATATATGTGTGTTGGTCTATAATATATATATATATATATATAAAGATCAAATCTTATATAATGCATATGTATGCGGGTTTATATGTTCAAAGGGCGCTGACATTTAAATGAATTAAAGGTGTGAAGTTTATCAAATATATGTGGGCCCGTGAATTGAATACATCATAATATCTCGTGCTAATGGTTAAAGTACAAGGCGTATATATATATATATATATATATATATATATATGGCGTATATATATATATATATATATATTATAGTTATGGATGAGAAATTAAGAATACAAAAGGTTTGTTCGATTTTAAATCAAACAAAAGTCTTATGCTGTGGGACCCTCACCCAATCGCATCGGAGAAAGGAGTGGCAGCGGAACATATTGACAAGAGTTTTGATTGAAATGCAGACCCAATGGATCAATAATTCATGATTCATATGTGTGTTTGAGTTCCAGACCCGTACATCGCATCAGCAAAATACAGTGAACAGTGATTCATCGCATCAGCGCAGAGAAGTGAACAGTAATCCATCGCATTGGAACATCCAACCAAAACTTGTGATTGCGATTGAAGCCTAGACCCGATGGGCTTATAAACTTTGATTAACATGTAATTTAATTCCGACCTAATCGCATCGGAGCATCGGAGCATTGGAATGTCGATACATTGAAATGGAAATTGCTATTGCGATCAATCGCAATCGGAAGAAGTCGAGGAGAAATATATCACATCGGAAAGCGTGGCAAGTGGGCCCGAAAGGGAATTTGTTATGTATTAACATGATTCTTTATTGTTATAGTGGACGTGGCAGTTTTTTTGTTAAAACATTGTATAAGTATGCCGAGAGTTGAAATTACGTTATATATATATATATATATATATAAAGCGCTGATATAAAAAGCACAGTTACAAATGTATGGCATACGGCCGTTACCCTGCGACAGTGAATAAGGAAACAAACAAAACCGAAAGGGACAAAGACACAGTCGGAGAAAAGACAAATGCGTAGCTAGCCAAGAGACTGAATGAGTGAGCTGGAGTTTTCATTATATTTGAATGTAAATGATTTTAATTTATATTGTTGTGATGCATTGGCAAGTCTCCGAAAGAGAACAAATTCCCACTGTAGTGTTAAATTGGTACCTACAGTTATATTTTTCTGAGTGAGCCGAAAATAAATGAGAAGGTAGAAGACTAAGAGGTATGGCTATCCATTTTGAATTCCTTGAGAAATACAAACAGTCATCAGGAATTCTCTATAAGTAATATCATCTTGATATGCATAGAGAGGTTAGAGAGAGTAAGAATAGAGAATGAAAAGTATAGAAGATTGAGGCAGAGAAGATAAGGAAGAGAGGAGCAGAAAGAGATGCTACAGAATAGAGATGATATCTGAGGTAAATCAGCAAACACTTCTTGTGATAAATTGAGGAAGTTGGAGCTTCCCTATGAATTTGAAGCTTGATAGCTATCAGTTGTAGCTGACTGAGGTTGGAGCCTCCTATAGGTTGGTGCCTGCAGAAAAATTGAAGGGAGTTGGAGCTTCCTTGCAAGTTGTAGCTTGCAGAATTGAGGTTGGAGCCTCCTATAGGTTGGTGCCTGTAGAAAAACAGTGGTGAGAGGGAGTTGGAGCTTTCCTTTGCATCACAACAATAATAAGATGTGGTTTTCTCCCTTTATGGGTTTCCACTTATATCTGTTGTCTCTATCTGTGTTGCCTGTGTGCTGAGATGATTTATCAAATCTGCTTAATGTTTACTGCTCTCATAATAAGTTTAATGTCACATTAATTTAATACTTGCTGCAACATATTAAGACTATTCATATACTAAGGTTGAATACAAAAGTAAGTTGTAAACAAGCTGATGAAAATTTAAAAAGCTCATGTATGTATTGAACTGATTCACCCCCCCTCTCAGTTCAACTAAGAATTCAACACGTAATATATTAAAGGAGGTTTCCCCCTTGAAGTGGATAATTTTTAAGTCTTTGATCTATATTTTCTTTTTATTTTGTGATATGGTTTCATAACAATTGGTAGCAGAGCTTTGAATTCTAGGGTTTCGTTGCTGCAAAAAGGTCATCGTGGAATTTTTGCTATAGCTGTTTTTTTACAAAGTTTCAAAAGCTAAAAAAACCCCATTTGATCATAAATCCTAAGGAACATCATGTACAAATTTCAAATCTTGGTTTGCCATATTTGCGGAGATATGATCTGTGGAAGTTGGGGTTTTGTAAGCTCCAGAATTTCATCTCAAAAAGGTGACCGAGGGAAAATCATCAAAACTTTCGTTTCAGGCATCATATTGAAATTAGATAAAAAATGGTCGCAATTGAATGGACCGTAGTGTATTGTATATCTATTTCAGAGCCAAAGGTTGAAACAACAACATGTGGCACGTAATACAAGTTCACTATACTGAACAAGCCCACAAGTAGGACATTGTGGGAGATCAGGCATAACATGGCCTTGAAGAATCCAAATTAGGTCTAACATGTGGCATTGGAAAGAAGACTCCAAGGGCTACAATAGGACCTAATTTTAGATATTGAAGATCTGAAATTGTAGAGATAATTCAGGTTCAATATAGACCTCCTAAAAAGCAAGAAAAAGGTATATATTTGTTTTTTTAAATTGCATAAATTTTGTTTGAAAAAGAAGTTTGAAGTGATTCCAAGAGCATATTGAAGCATATATATAAGTATTGGATTCTAAAATTCCTCTCAAAAATGATTCCACACCCATTAAGTCCTCAGAAAACTGTACTATGACACATGAAGAGGAAGAAGTGCAACATGATATATCAAAATTACAGACCACGTGCAACAAATGCCGCTCTTGCAAAAAGTAACCAAAAATTAAATGGGAGCTAAATGGATGGTTTGAAGAAAGTCATGGAAGACAAGATGAATAGCATGGAAGCTAATATGGATGGTTTGACGAATCAAATGGAAGAAAATATGGATGGTTTGAAGAATGGCATGGAAGCTAAGATCGATGGTATAGAAGAAAAACTAAAAGCAGACATGGAAGGTTTGAAAGAAGGTTTGACTAATATGCTACAAGAAATTATTCCTAATGGAGAAAAGTTAGTAGAGGAAACTCACGATGAGAACAAAATAAACGTCAATCATGATTTCATAAACTCTTAACATTGGATTGAATACCCACCATATTCCAAAGATCGATATGGGGAACTTTGATGGCAAGGATCCCGTAACATGGACACAAAAAACATACATATTTCAACTTTATATTTATAAAAAAAAATATTTGTATGGTATCGATGGCTTTATTCTCGTAAAAAAATTGTCACTTGGTCAATTTTTATGAAGGAAATAATAGAAAATTATGAGGATACAAAGAGAAACACCTTCTTTAGCCAATTGATAAATATGAAACAAAAGGGTTCAATGGTGGAGCACATTGAGGACTTCCAAAAATTGAATATACAGATAAATTGTATTCTAGAAGAACACATGATTGATGTCTTCATAGGTACTTTAAAGGATAACATCCAATATGAGGTTCACCTTTGAGAAATTGATTCATTGGAGAAGGCATTGAGGTTGGCAAGAAAAATTGAAAGCAAAATTATGGCGACAAGGAAGCCTACCACTCACAACTATAAAGATGTAATTGTTGCTATTCCTAGACTTCCACAACCTACAAGGTTGACACCACAACAATTGGAAGAAAAATGAGAAAAAGGGCTTTGCTACATTTTTTATAGCAAAACACTAAAGGTCATAAGTGTGTTGAGAATAAATTATTTTACATAGATTGTGAAGAGGAGGAAGAAAAAGAACAAGAAACTTCAAAAGAAGAGGATATACACCAAGAACCGACCCTAGAGAAAGAAGAAATGAATATGACCATATCCTGTAATGCTTTGGCAAGAATTACCACTCCTCAAACTCTCAAGATAGAAGGACATATCAACAAGAAAAATGTAATAGTGTTGATTGATTTGGGTAGTACCCATAATTTTATTCATTGTAAGGTAGCCGAGGAATTGAATTGATTTATATACCCAGCACTAAAGGGTCAAGTGATGGTTACAAATGGAGGAACTATAAATTTCTCTGGAAAGTCCCATAATATCAAGATAAGCATGGGCTAATATGTATTGAATAGTCTAATGCTCTCCATTCTAATGTGTGGTGCTTATGTTGTACTAGGAGTACAATGGTTACAATATTTGGGGATGGTAGCTTTTAATTTTCTAGAACTTTTCTTGAAAATTTTTTCAGAAGGAAAGGAATTTGAATTACGGGGTATCACATGGAAGTTGGGAAAGATAATAATCTCTAATTTCTTATGAAGAAAGAACAACGAGGTGTAATTTCATAATTATGCTCAGTATAGGTTCAAACATAAAAATCATCTATTTATCTATATCTCCAAAAAAATTTGGATAATCATTCCAAGGTGTTTAAAAATCCCAAAGGACTCCCACCTATTCGTGATCATGATCACACTATTCATTTGATGACTGGAATTGTTCCTCCAAGCATCAGGCCTTACAGATATCCTTATGCCCAAAAGAGTGAGATTGAACGTATGGTTGCAAAAATGTTAGAGGTTGGTATAATTCAACCTAGTCAAATTTCTTTCTCTACTCCAGTAGTAATGGTACAGAAGAAGGATGGATCATGGTGTATGTGTCTGGATTATAGTGAGCTCAAAAAGCTCACTATTAAAGATAAATTCCCCATCCCCGCCATTGATGAATTATTGGATGAATTACATGGAGCGGTTTTCTTCACCAATCCGGATCTTTGTTCTGGATATCATCAAATTAGAATTAAGATTGAAGACATTCCGAAAACAACATTTAGAATTCATGAGTGTCATTATGAATTTTTTTTCATGCCTTCTGGCCTTACTAATGCACCATCCACATTTCAAGGTTTGAAGAATTCCATTTTCAAACCCTTCCTTAGAAAATTTGTGTTAGTATTTTTTGATGATATACTAATCTACAACAAGTCTTAGAAGGATCATCCTCAACATGTTGACATGGTGCTCAAATTATTGGAGGAGAAACAATTATATGCAAAAACCTCCAAATGTTTCTTTGGAGTACAAGAGGTGGAATATTTGAGTCATATTGTATCTCATGAGGGTGTTAAGGTAGACCCTAAAAAAATTAAATCCATTAAGGAATGGAAAATTCCTACAACCATAAATCATATTCGAGGATTTTTGGGGTTAACCGGGTATTATCACAAGTTTGTTAAGAATTATGGGAGAATATCGGCACCTTTAACATCATAAATGCAGAAGCAACTAAGTCCTTTTAAAATCTTAAAGAGGTAATGTACCAAGCACCAGTATTATCTATGCCAAACTTCACAAAAACATTTATTGTGGAATGTGATGCCTCGAGAAATGGAATTAGTGTGGTTTTAATGCAAGAAGGAAGACCCATTACTTTTGAAAGTCGTCCAATCAAAGGAAATTATTTACTAGAACCTATTTATGAGAAGGAAATGTTGGCAATACTACATGCACTAAAGCAATGGCGACCTTACCTAATGGGAAGACACTTCAAGGTAAAAACAGATAATGACAATATTAAATACTTTTTGGAACAAATATTATCTTCAGAAGAGGAAAAAAATGGGTCACAAGGATGTTGGGTTATGAATTTGAAATAACCTACAAAAAAGGGAAGCAAAATGTTGTTGCAGATGCACTCTCAAGAAAGGATGAGTATGTGGAATCATTGCTTTGTGCCATTTCATTTATCCAACCTCGGTGGATAAGCAAAGCAATGTATGAATGAAAGAATGATGAAGAGGTGTGGACACTCATTCAAAAGTTGAAGAAATATCCCAGTACATCCGAAACATTTAGTTGGAAATTTGATTCATTATGGTACAAATATCGTTTATATCTTTGTAGTAATTCCTAACTTAAACAGAATATTTTTTTGGAATTTCACACCTCTACCTTAGGAGGGCACTCGGTATTTTTAAAACTTACCACAGGGTCAAGAAGGAATATTTTTGGGATGGACTTAAGCCTGGTATTCAAAATTTTGTGGCCAGAATGTTTGGTTTTCCAACAAAATCAATTTGAGACAATTAAGACCCCAAGTCTATTACAACCTTTATCCATTCCAAGTCAATGTTGGGAGGAGGTTTCCATGGATTTTATCACAGGTTTATCCAATTTTAAAGGAAAAACTATCATCATGGTGGTAGTTGATAGACTCACCAAGTATGCACACTTTTGTGCATTATCTCATCCATTTAAAGCAAGTACAGTTGTTATTGTATTTATGGAAACAATTCAAAAGCTACATGGAAACCCAAAGATTATTGTAAGCGACAAAGATCCCATTTTCACAAGAAATTTTTGGACGGAATTATTTTCTTGTTTGGGTACTCAATTAGATCATAGGTCATCATATCATTCTCAATATAATGGGAAAATTGAGATAGTGAACAAATGTTTGGAAGGATATCTTCGTTTCTTTGTATTTGATAAACATACACAATTGGTAAGGTGGTTATCTTTGGCTGAATGGTGGTATAACACTTCCTTCCATACTGCAGCAAAAATCACCCCATTTATGGCACGTTATGGATATCATCCACCCTCCATCACATCAAGTTTAAGATAAAATTATAAGGTTCATGTAGTGGAAGATCACATTGATCATCAACAAAAAGTTCTCCAACTCTTTAAGGATAACCTCAACTTGGTGCAAGATCAAATGAAACAACGGGAAGATCAACATCGCAACAAAAGAAGTTTTGATGTACGCGACTGGGTATTTTTATGGTTACAACCATACAAACAAATTTCCCTCAAGCAAGCTAAGAAGGATAATAAATTATCACCAAAGTATTATGGTCGTTACAAGGTGTTGCAAAACATTGGTACTATGGCATACAAATTGGAGCTTCCTGCATCTTCCCTAGTGCACCCAGTTTTCCATGTTTCATGCTTAAATAAGGTTATAGGTGACAAGCTCCCAGTTCAAAAAATATTGACATAACTTGATGAGGAAGGGAAAAACATATTGGATCCTGAAGCAGTCACGGAAACAAGAATTTGACGGCTATGAAATCGATCAATTTCAAAGTATCTCATCAAGTGGAAGAACTTACCCGCTAAATATTTGACATGGGAGGATGATAATTTTATAAAGAATCATCTAGGGCTACTCAATTATTGAGAACAATACTTTTTTTAAGAAGAGGGGCATGCGAAGTCCCTATAATTCTAGTGTATACCCTTACTTTTATTGTTAGTGTAGCCCCCTTATTGTTATTATTGTGCCCCATAGAAGCCCACTCTTATTATTGTTTTGCCCTTACATTTTTATTGTTATGTCATCTAGGATTATATTGTGACCCCTTGGACTCCTATATATATATATAAAAAAAAAAGGTTTTTTCATTTGTATCATCCAAGAATTGTTCATTTATGTAATATAAAAGAGGTTTCCCCCTTGAAGTGGATAATTTTAATTCATTGATCTATCTTTTCTTATATTTTGTGAGTTGGTTGCATAACATAGGATACTTTGGTGTGGAGAAAATTGTGATTGTACTACAAAAATACTTTTGCTGGCAAAAATTCTGACTGGATGTTGGAAAATATAAAAGATCATGCACTGTCTGTGCCATCACAAAACCAACCATAAAGAAGCAAGGCATGTAAACTCATCTTCCTACTCCCAGCCAGTCTTGGGAATCCATATCCATGGACTATATGTCCAGGCTCCCTTCTACCAAGCATGGTAATGACTATGTATTTTTTGTCATGGAAATATATTCAAAGATGGCTATATTGTCGGCCTGCAAGAAGAGCATAGTGAAAGATTATACTGCCAAACTTTTCTTTGAATGATTATGGGTACATTTTGGGATCCCACAAACCAGTATATCATATCAGGATAGCAGGTTCCTAAGCACATTCTAGTCAAGCCTCTGGACACTATTGGACATCAAGCTCAGCCTCCGAAACCCCGATGACCTCCCAGGGCAGATGAAACGAAATATGAGGGAGAAGGATATCCTATCAAAATATTCATCAATGAGGCCCTCAAGAAATAGAGGAATGCGATTATGGATAAATTTTCCTAGATCCTTCGACAGATGCCCACGGGCAACCCTTCTTCATCTAGCATCCACTCTGGAGGTGCCACTCCCTTTAAGGTACAATTCAACTTTGACATTCCTACATTTGAAGGCCATATAGATGCAAATGTTGTAGATAAATGGTTAAATCTATTGGAAGGATATTTTCCAATTCATGATTTTTCAAATAGGGAAAATATTACTTTTGCACCCTTGAAAGTCACACCCACGTCAAGGACTAGTAGGAAACCTACTATGAATAGAAGGATGAGGGGGAACCCTCACTATTCTCGGTCGCACCACTTTGAATTCTTTCTGAGACGCCATCAAGGAGTAACACTACCCTTTCAGGAGCTATAAATACAAGTGCATACAATGGACTATATTGTGGTAGCAGAGGGATCAAGATATGCATGAGTTGACGAATATTTTCCATACCCTATGCACAAAGCTACATATCAAAGATTCTGAGAAACATATGGTTCTCAAGTACCATAGTTGTTTGCAAAAATAGATTCAATAGGAAATGGAGTTCTTGGACATCTCTTTTCTTGGTGCAGCATTTTGATATGCTACCAAAATAGAGAAGAAATTCAAGCGAATGAAGCGATACTTTGGATCTGCGAACCCAAAGCAGAACAAAGGCACCCCCAAGCCACAAATAAAAGGACAAAGCCCGACTATGACCCTCAATGACAATTCCTTGAAGTTTCAAGCCAAGGGTGTCAGGAAGGAAAAGAAGGACACCGATAAGAGTTGTGAGTTCCATAAAAGCCCCACTCACAACATGCATGAATGTCATGAAAATCAGGCACTTGTGGTCGAGGCGAAAGAATCACAGATGGATACATGTTTTGATTCAGAGTTGGAACCTTACAAGGGAACTAACAAGGGTAAGCAAGTTATCTATATAGAACCCATTGTGATGGTAGCCACCGCCAAGCTACAAAAGGTGGAACCTAAATATCCAGAGGAGGGGGGATCACCTCTTTCACTCACAGATGTAGGTGAAGGGCTCGCCGCTACAATTCATTGTCGATAGTGGGAGCCAAAAGAAACTAATTTCAAAGAGGTAATGAGTGGTTAGGCCTACCAACCACACCACACTCACATCTGTACACCATTGGGTGGCTTCACCAAGGACGAAATCCGCGTCAGCCAGTAGTGTTGCCTTCCCTATAGCATTAAGCTCTTCACGGATAAGGTATTCTGTGATATATCTCCTCTTGAAGTTTATGATGTATTATTACATCAACCATACTTGTGGAAACATATTCTCATGTATGATTCTAAGCGTCACACAGTTATTATTTATTTGGGTAATAAGTTTTATAGGATACTATAGGTAGCCTTGCCTATTGACAAGTCACTAATCTATTTTAATCAATGTATTAAGATCATCTCCGTGACCAAGAAAAAAAATTTCTTCATGATTTGCTCTTAAAGTAAGTGGAATATTGTAGCCACATCCATGGAACCTGGGAAGGGTTCCTCCACGTAGCAGAAATAGGTGGATATGGTCATGGAAGAATACTGGGACATATCTGCGTCACCCTTTGGGATACCCCTACACTATCAGGTCAAGAATTCCGTCGATCTGACTACCAGATCACCTCTACCCAACGGGTCGATATATCGTCACTCCATTCTGAAAAATGAAGAGATCAAGTGGAAAATCTAGTATTTGCTGCAAAAAAGTGTTGAAGATTGCAACAAGAAACAGTGAAGGAGGCATCCTCAAACATCATTCCTGATCCTAGTTGGAAAGTGATCACCTAAACTAGGTGGGGCCCACACAGGTGATTTTTGTCGCAAAGTCTATTTTTAGACTATGTCTATTTTTAGACATATGGATCATGTTCTATGAGTTGCAGGATGCTATTTGTGGATGGTTGGTCAAGTCGGAAAAAATAGATGGACTTCTATTTTTAGACATACTGTGCGGAATCTATTTTTAGATTGCCAGTCTAAAAATAGATATGTCGAATATTATTAGCTCTTAATAATATTTGGACTCTAAACATTATCTTATTCTCTTGGAGAACTTCAGTTAAGTGCACACATGTGGCACAGGAGCTGACAGAAGGAATTACGCTATTCCTAAGGGTTAAGTGGAGATATTGCATGGATACTTCAGTTAGAACTCATGTGAGAGAGTTTGGTGGAGTTGATTGAGGAAGTTAATGGAGTTGTGTTCAATTTAACTAATATAAACATAGTTGAGCTAGTTGTATCTAGTCTAACTGATTGATACACTAGTGAGAGTGGTGTGAATTAATTAATAATTAATTCAGTAATTATAAACTTATTAATCAACTAAATAATACATCAGTTAACTTCAGTGCATGGACAGTTTCAGTGGAGACCAGTGGAGAGATAGGTGAAAGAGCAGTGTGACTATCAGTTGTGACTATAGTGATGCATGGTTTGCATCCAACACTCAGTAGAGATGCCTTTAAATACTGTGTGAGAAATTTTGGGGTAATTCAAACTCATCATGAGCTATTCTTCAGCAGGGATTGCGCAGTAGAGGCAGGCTATCAGGTGGCAGAGATTGGAGCATGTGTTTTTCTAGATCTAGCTTGATTAGTGTGTAGCAATTGGAGATTGTACTAAGAGCTTATGAGGAGATTTGTATAATGATTGTTACATGATCTCTATGACATATATAATATACATATAGTTGGGGTTTTTTAGCTTTAAGCTTTCCCATTACATACTATGTTCATATGTGTGAATTTTTATGGTTTTAATGTGTGCATGCAATTGATTTTATTTCCGCATGTAATGATCAATGGTAGAAGAGATTCTGTATTGTGCATGAAGTTAAAATAGTGTGTGATCAGGAGAATCTCGGTGAATAATATATCAGTTATTCAAATTTCTACATGGTATCCGAGCGATATTGATCATTGGAGAAATTGTAAAACATTGAAGCGGTTGAGTTTTGAGCTGGTGGAATTCGAATTTGCAGTAGTGTTTTCTTGGTTTCAAAGTTGAGATGTCTTTCAATGAATTGTGATTGGAGTATGCCCTTGAGGGCAGCTCAAATTATATTGCATGGAAGGACAGGATGGAGGTGGTGCTAGATGAAAATCAGTTGAAGGAGTTCATAGATGCTGATATTCCTAAACCGGGTTCTAGCGATGCTGCCACACTTGACGCATGGCAAAAGAAAGTAGCAAGGTGTCGAAGGATTCTGTTGGAAGGTGTGAAGGATCACATAGTGTCCAGCCTTCATGGTAAAGCTTCTCCATTCTTGATGTGGAAAGCTTTGACAGACATTTTCTCCAAAGCAAGAGCCACTGCAGGAAGTCGGGCGCTTCTCATGATAAACTCGAAAAATAAAAATGGAGAAGAATGACACACTATTCCAAAGATGCTACTTCTGGATAAAAAGTTTTTCTTTTTCCACCGGCAGTGGGATGAGCTTGGGAGTGTAGGAGTTAGTGTGGATGAAGAAGGACAAGTCAGGAAGGTTTGGATTCGAGCAAAGAATCTCTACAGACTTGAAGTAGATGGGATTTCTACGGAGCTTCCTACTATTGGGAAGTGCAAGAAAGACATACAATTGATGCTTGAGAGGGAGAAAGTTTTGCATGTAGGTAAGAGTGAACCTCGGGATGTGGATCAGCCACAAGATGAGGATCATGGAGTGGGAGAAACCACTCATGAAGAGATATTTCATGCCAGATGGGCAGAGGGAGTGCATGCAGCTATAGCACCAGGTGAGAGGTGGGGCGACATGCATGAGTAATCCCAAGAGGAGATTTATGGGCAGGATTCATAAGATGGTGTGGATCTCATGAATTGAACCTAGCTATGAGGTTCCCACAGTGCAGTAGTAGCATGATCAGTTGGATTGATGCAGGCAGATCAAAGTGACAGTGTCGGATACTAGAGCGCGAATCAGATTTGAAAGTAAGTGCAGAGTGCATGGGTGCAGAGTTCAATAGCGCAGTGGTTCCTGAAGACATGTGCAGTTGGTACCAGCAGAAGTCGAAGAATTTGATGATAGATGCATCATACTGATTGATCTTTTTGGAGCCTATTCAGTTTCAGAGGAGTTGCAAAGTAGATGCATGGAGTTGCATGGCGCTGGTAAAGGTTGCAAGGTGAATGCATGGAGTTGCATGTCGTATGCAAAGACAGTCCTTTCTTGTTGAGAGGGAGTGTTGAAGATTGCAACAAGAAACAGTGAAGGAGGCATCCTGAAACATCATTCCTGATCCTAGTTGGAAAGTGATCACCTAAACTAGGTGGGGCCTTAGGTGTGTGATTTTTGTCGCAAAGTCTATTTTTAGACTATGTCTATTTTTAGACATGTCGATCATATTCCATTAGTTGCAGGATGCTATTTGTGGATGGTTGGTCAAGTTGGAAAAATAGATGGACTTCTATTTTTAGAAATATTGGGCAGAATCTATTTTTAGATTGACAGTCTAAAAATAGATATGTCTAATATTATTAGCTCTTAATATTATTTGGACTATAAACATTATCTTATTCTCTTGGAGCACTTGAGTTAAGTGCACAAATGTGGCATAGGATCTGACAGAATGAATTACGCTATTCCTGAGGGTTAAGTGGAGGTATTGCATGGATACTTCTGTTAGTACTCATGTGAGAGAGTTTCAGGAGTCGATTGAGGAATTAAATGAGTTGTGTTCAATTTAACTAATCTAAACATATTAGAGCTTAGTTTTATCTAGTCTAACCGATTGATACACTAGTGAGAGTGGTGAATTAATTAATAATTAATCACCAATTATAAACTCATTAATCAACTAAATAATACATCAGTTAACTTCAGTGCATGGACAGTTTCAGTGGAGACCAGTGAAGAGGTAGGTGAAAGAGAAGTGTGACTATCAGTTGTGACTATAGTGATGCATGGTTTGCATCCAACACTCAGTAGAGATGCCTTTAAATACTATGTGAGCAAGGCTGGGGTAATTCAAACTCATCATGAGCCATTCTTCAGTAGGGATTGCGCAGTAGAGGCAGGCTATCAAGTGGCAGAGATTGGAGCATGTGTTTTGCTAGATCTAGCTTGATTAGTGTGTAGCAATTTGAGATTGTACTAAGAGCTTGTGAGGAGCTTTGTATGATGATTGTTACATGATCTCCATGACATATAATATACAGATAGTTGGGGTTTTCAGCTTTAAGCTTTCCCATTAAATATTGTGTTCATATGTGTGATTGTTTGTGGTTTTAATGTGTGCATGCAATTGATTTTATTTCCGCATGTAATGATCAATGGTAGAAGAGATTCTGTATTGTGCATGAAGTTAAAATAATGTGTGATCAGGAGAATCTCGGTGAATAATATCTCAGTTATTTAAATTTCTACATGGTATCAGAGCGATATTGATCATTGGAGCAATTGCAAAGCATTGAAGCGGTTGAGTTTTGTGCTGGTGGAATTCGAAATTGCTACAGTGATTTCTTGGTGTCGAAGTTGAGATGTCTTTCAATGGATTGCAATTGGAGTATGCCCTTGAGGGAAGCTCAAATTATATTGCATGGAAGGATAGGATGGAGGTGGTGCTAGATGAAAATGGGTTGAAGGAATTCATAGATGCAGAAATTCCAAAACCGGGTTCTAGAGATGCTGCCACACTTGACGCATGGCAAAAGAAGGTAGCAAGGTGTCGAAGGATTCTGTTGGAAGGTGTGAAGGATAAAATAGTATCCAACCTTCATGGTAAAGCTTCTCCATTCTTGATGTGGAAATCTTTGACAGATTTTTTCCAAAGCAAGAGTGACTAGAGGAATTTGGCGCTCAAGGATAAAATCAGGAAAATAAAAATGGAGAAGAATGACACTATTCCGGTATACTTGAAAAAGTTTGTCCACTGCAGGGATGAGCTTGGGAGTGTAGGAGTTAGTGTGGATGAAGAAGCGATGCAAGTCAAGAAGGTTGGGATTCGAGCTAAGAATCTCTACAGACTTGAAGTAGATGGGATTTCTACTGAGCTTCCTACTGTTGGGAAGTGTGAGAAAGCCATGAAATTGATGCTTGAGAGGGAGAAAGTTTTGCATGCAGGTAAGAGTGAACCTCGGGATGTGGAGCAGCCACAAGATGAGGATCATGGAGTGGGAGAAACCACTCATGCAGAGAAATTTCGTGCCAGATGGGCATAGGGAGTGCATGCAGCTATACCACCAGGTGAGAGGTGGGGCGACATGCATGATTAATCCCAAGAGGAGATTTCTGGGCAGGATTCATGAGATGGTGTGGATCTCATGAATTGAACCTGGCTACGAGGTCCCACATAGAGCAGCAGTAGCATGATCAGTTGGATTTTAAAGCATATCAAAGTGACGTTGCTGATTACTAGAGCGCGGATCGAGCCGAGCGTTGTGCGTAGTGCATCTATAGTACAAAGTTCAACAGTGTAGTGGTTCCTGATGACATGTGAAATTGGTACCAGCAAAAGTCGAAGACTTTGATGATAGATGCATCAGACTAATTGAGTTTTTTGGAGCCTATTTAGTTTCAGAGGAGTTGCAGAGCAGATGCATGGAGTTGCATGGCACTTGTGAAGGTTGCAGGGCGAATGCATGGAGTTGCATGTCGCATGCAAAGACACTCCTTTCTTGTTGAGAGGGAGTGTTGAAGATGGCAACAAGAAACAGTGAAGGAGGCATCCTGAAACATCTTTCCTGATCCTAGTTGGAAAGTGATCACCTAAACTAGGTGGGGAGGCCACATAGGTGATTTTTGTCGCAAAGTCTATTTTTAGACTATGTCTATTTTTAGACATATGGATCATGGTCTATGAGTTGCAGGATGCTATTTATGGATGGTTGGTCAAGTTGGAAAAATAGATGGACTTCTATTTTTAGACATATTGGGCGGAATCTATTTTTAGATTTCCAGTCTAAAAATAGATATGTCGAATATTATTAGCTCTTAATAATATTTGGACTATAAACATTATCTTATTCTCTGGGAGCACTTCAGTTAAGTGCACAGATGTGGCACAACAGCTGATGTAAGGAATTACGCTATTCCTAAGGGTTATGGAGCTATTGCATGGATACTTCAGTTAGCACTCATGTGAGAGAGCTTGGTGGAGTTTATTGAGGAACTTAATGGAGTTGTGTTCAATTTAACTAATCTAAACATAGTTGAGCTAGTTTTATCTAGTCTAACTGATTGATACACTAGTGAGAGTGGTGTGAATTAATTAATAATTATAAACTCATTAATCAACTAAATAATACATCAGTTAACTTCAGTGCATGGACAGTTTCATTGGAGACCAATGGAGAGATAGGTGAAAGAGCAGTGTGACTATCAATTGTGACTATAGTGATGCATGGTTTGCATCCAACACTTAGTAGAGATGCCTTTAAATACTGTGTGAGAAATTTTGGGGTAATTCAAACTCATTATGAGCCATTCTTCAGCAGGGATTGCGCAGTAGAGGCAGGCTATCAGGTGGCAGAGATTGGAGCATGTGTTTTGCTAGATCTAGCTTGATTAGTGTGTAGCAATTGGAGATTGTACTAAGAGCTTATGAGGAGATTTGTATAATGATTGTTACATGATCTCTATGACATATATAATATACATATATTTTGGGTTTTTCAGCTTTAAGCTTTCCCATTACATACTGTGTTTATATGTGTGAATTTCTATGGTTTTAATGTGTGCATGCAATTGATTTTATTTCCGCATGTAATGATCAATGGTAGAAGAGATTCTGTATTGTGCATGAAGTTAAAATAGTGTGTGATCAAGAAAATCTCGGTGAATAATATATCAGTTATTAAAATTTCTACATGGTATCGGAGCGATATTGATCATTGGAGCAATTGTAAAACATTGAAGCGGTTGAGTTTTGAGCTGGTGGAATTCGAATTTGCAGTAGTGTTTCCTTGGTGTCAAAGTTGAGATGTCTTTCAACGGATTGCGATTGGAGTATGCCCTTGAGGGCAGCTCAAATTATATTTCATGGAAGGACAGGATGGAGGTGGTGCTAGATGACAATAGGTTGAAGGAGTTCATAGATGCTGATATTCCTAAACCGGGTTCTAGCGATGCTGCCACACTTGACGCATGGCAAAAGAAAGTAGCAAGGTGTCGAAGGATTCTGTTGGAAGGTGTGAAGGATCACATAGTGTCCAGCCTTCATGGTAAAGCTTCTCCATTCTTGATGTGGAAAGCTTTGACATATTTGTTCCAAAGAAAGAGCGACCAGAGGAAGTTGGCGCTCAAGGATAAACTCAGGAAAATAAAAATGGAGAAGAATGACACTATTCCAGTATACTTGACAAAGTTTTTCCACTGCAGGGATGAGCTTGGGAGTGTAGGAGTTAGTTTGGATGAAGAAGGACAAGTCAAGTAGGTTGGAATTCGAGCAAAGAATCTCTACAGACTTGAAGTAGATGGGATTTCTACGGAGCTTCCTACTGTTGGTAAGTGCAAGAAAGACATGAAATTGATGCTTGAGAGGGAGAAAGTTTTGCATGCAGGTAAGATTGAACCTCGGGATTTGGATCAGCCACAAGATGAGGATCATGGAGTGGGAGAAATCACTCATGCAGATAAATTTCGTGCCAGATGGGCAAAGGAAGTGCATGCAGCTATAGCACCAGGTGAGAGGTGGGGCGACACGCATGAGTAATCCCAAGAGCAGATTTCTGGGCAGGATTCATGAGATGGTGTGGATCTCATGAATTGAACCTAGCTATGAGGTGCCCACAGTGCAGCATTAGCATGATCAGTTGGATTGATGCAGGCATATCAAAGTGACAGTGTCGGATACTAGAGCACGGATCAGAGTTGACAGTAAGTGCAGAGTGCATGGGTGCAGAGTTCAACAGCGCAGTGGTTCTTGAAGACATGTGCAGTTGGTACCAGCAGAAGTCGAATACTTTGATGATAGATGCATCATACTGATTGAGTTGTTTGGAGCCTATTCAGTTTCAGAGGAGTTGCAGAGCAGATGCATGGAGTTGCATGGCGCTTGTAAAGGTTGCAGGGCGAATGCATGGAGTTGCATGTCGCATGCAAAGACAGTCCTTTCTTGTTGAGAGGGAGTGTTGAAGATTGCAACAAGAAACAGTGAAGGAGGCATCCTGAAACATCATTCCCGATCCTAGTTGGAAAGTGATCACCTAAACTAGGTGGGGCCCACACAGGTGATTTTTGTCGCAAAGTCTATTTTTAGACTATGTCTATTTTTAGACATGTCGATCATATTCTATGAGTTGCGGGATGCTATTTGTGGATGGTTGGTCAAGTTGGAAAAATAGATGGATTTCTATTTTTAGAAATATTTGGCGGAATCTATTTTTAGATTGCCAGTCTAAAAATAGATATGTCGAATATTATTAGCTCTTAATAATATTTGGACTATAAACATTATCTTATTCTCTTGGAGCACTTCGGTTAAGTGCACAGATGTGGCACAGGAGCTGACAGAAGGAATTACGCTATTCCTGAGGGTTAAGTGGAGCTATTGCATGGATACTTCAGTTAGAACTCATGTGAGAGAGTTTGGTGGAGTTGATTGAGGAAGTTAATGGAGTTGTGTTCAATTTAACTAATCTAAACATAGTTGAGCTAGTTGTATCTAGTCTAACTGATTGATACACTAGTGAGAGTGGTGTGAATTAATTAATAATTAATTCACTAATTATAAACTCATTAATCAACTAAAGAATACATCAGTTAACTTCAGTGCATGGACAATTTCAGTGGAGACCAGTGGAGAGATAGGTGAAAGAGCAATGTGACTATTAGTTGTGACTATAGTGATGCATGGTTTGCATCCAACACTCAGTAGAGATGTCTTTAAATACTGCATGAGAAAGGATGGGGTAATTCGAACTCATCATGAGCAATTCTTCAGCAGGGATTTCACAGTAGAGGCAGGCTATCAGGTGGCAGAGATTGGAGCATGTGTTTTGCTAGATCTAGCTTGATTAGTGTGTAGAAATTGGAGATTGTACTAAGAGCTTGTGAGGAGCTTTGTATAATGATTTTTATATGATCTCTATGACATATATAATATACAGATAGTTGGGGGTTTTCAGCTTTAATCTTTCCCATTACATATTGTGTTCATATGTGTGAATTTTTATGGTTTTAATGTGTGCATGCAATTGATTTTATTTCTGCATGTAATGATCAATGGTAGAAGAGATTCTGTATTATGAATGAAGTTAAAATAGTGTGTGATCAGGAGAATCTCGGTGAATAATATATCATTTATTCAAATTTCTACATGGTATCGGAGCGATATTGATCATTGGAGCAATTGCAAAATGTTGAAGCGGTTGAGTTTTGAGCTGGTGGAATTCAAATTTGTAGTAGTGTTTTCTTGGTGTCAAAGTTGAGATGTCTTTCAACGGATTGTGATTGGAGTATGCCCTTGAGGGCAGCTCAAATTATATTGCATGGAAGGACAGGATGAAGGCAGTGCTAGATGACAATAGGTTGAAGGAGTTCATAGATGCTGATATTCCTAAACCGGGTTCTAGCGATGTTTTCGCACTTGACGCATGGAAAAAGAAGGTAGCAAGGTGTCGAAGGATTCTATTGGAAGGTGTGAAGGATCACATAGTGTCCAGCCTTCATGGTAAAGCTTCTCCATTCTTGATGTGGAAAGCTTCGACAGATTTTTTCCAAAGCAAGAGCGACCAGAGGAAGTTGGCACTCAAGGATAAACTCAGGAAAATAAAAATGGAGAAGAATGACACTATTCCAGTATACTTGAAAAAGTTTTTCCACTGCAGGGATGAGCTTGGGAGTGTAGGAGTTAGTGAGGATGAAGAAGGACAAGTCAAGAATGTTGGGATTCGAGCAAAGAATCTCTACATACTTGAAGTAGATAGGATTTCTACGGAGCTTCCTACTGTTGGGAAGTGCAAGAAAGACATGCAATTGATGCTTGAGAGAGAGAAAGTTTTGCATGCAGGTAAGATTGAACCTCGAGATGTGGATCAGCCACAAGATGAGGATCATGGAGTGGGAGAAACCACTCATGCAGAGAAATTTTGTGCCAGATGGGCAGAGGGAGTGCATGCAGCTATAGCACCAGGTGAGAGGTGGGGCGACATGCATGAGTAATCCCAAGAGGAGATTTCTGGGCAGGATTCATGAGATGGTGTGGATCTCATGAATTGAACACAACTGAGGTGCCCACGATTACGTGATGGCATGATCATTTGGAACCAATAGATTTATGCGAACGAATCAAAATCAAAGTGACGGTGTGGGATACTGAGCACGGATGAGAGTTGACAGCAAGTGCAGAGTGCATGGGTGCAGAGTTCAACAGCGCAGTGGTTCCTGAAGACATGTGCAGTTGGTATCAGTAGAATTCGAAGACTTTGATGATAGATGCATCATACTAATTGAGTTTTTTGGAGCCTATTCAGTTTTAGAGTAGTTTCAGAGCAGATGCATGGAGTTGCATGGCGCTTGTAAAGGTTGCAGGGTGAATGCATGGAGTTCCATGTCACATGTGTTAGGAATCTGTAATTTATTAGCAAGATTGGCAGAGTCCAATTGCAGAAACACCATCGTTTCAACCAACTTTGGGATTCTAGGATCTAGCCCTCCTGAATCCGGAGAGGGATCTCTCCAATATGTACAAAGATGGATTTGTCTTTGAAATTTAGGGTTATGATATTAGGCTAGTTATGAAGGCCAAGGGTTTGTTTTTTTTTTGGATGGTTGAGCATGATTACTGTTCAAGGTGAAAATTTCTGAGTGCAAAAAGGTTCCAAAGGTGAGAAGTTGCAGGCAATCAAAGTAAGCTTCGACCAAAAAGATAGACAATTGCAGGTTTTAGTCCATTAGGCTATGGAGTCATAATAGGATTTAATTGGAACAGCAAGAGGCAAGAGCGGTCCATGGGGCAAGTCATCTATGTCTAAGGATCTCTTTGAATATTGATTTATGGAGTGGGATGATACAATAAGAAGGAGAAATAAATAGATGCAGAAACAAGAGCAGCCCAGGATCTCGTAAGTACTTTGAAACTAGCCAGCCTTTGACATGGACTCAAGAAAAACATAAAAGTAAACTAGGATCTAGTAAGTACTTTTAAACTAGCCAGCCTTTGATACACTTTCAATAGAAAACATCTTAAAACTAAGGGAAACTTGAAGGCAACTTTTGAAGTAGAAACTAACAGGTCGAGCTCACCACAAATCCTCTCCTAGCTCTTCTTTTACTTGGTTACTTTCAGGACAAATACAAAGATAACAACAGAATGGCCTAAGATCTGGTAAGTACTTTGAAACTAGCCAAATTTTAACACATTCCAAGGGAAACAATCAGGCAGTATGTGGGATCAAACTGGGACCAGGGCTCACGATATCTTCCTCAGTTCATCTTCACTAAACATATACTGAAAATAACATATAAGAACAACATTCAGCTAAGACAATAAGATGAGGGAACGCCAGAATTCCTATGCTTAAATTGAATTAAATCATTCCTAAATAACACAGATGGAAGAAAACATTCAGATAAATATTTTCATTCAGAGAAGGTTACAGATATACAGTAGGTCCTAACTCTATGCATGTTGTTCTTTATAAGAGAATATGCAACACAGATGGAAACAGAAACAAAAATAACAAGTTACAATTAGAGAAACATCACCGTCAACATAGACCAGGATCCCATAAATCATCTTGTATTGATGCTTCAAACCAGTTACAACTTTAAGTCCAGTGCTTTAGGTTAGCAACCATCTACTCATCTCAGCCTAACCTATCTATCACCAGCAGAGCTCCAAGAGCCAGTGAATACTATGTACAATCGGAATTTTTTGCTCAAATGTATATCAAAGTTATACAACCAACATCCCACTCATCTTCTGCTATAGTATATATAGAAGAATGAGGAGGTGAGACCTAATAAAAGATCTCAATTACAATTAATACAGAGTTAATGTCTTCTTGGCCCTTGAGGGGCTCAATAAAGACACTTTACAGGTGTTTCACTGTATTAATTGATTTACACTTATGAATTAAGCTCGGTGGGAGCTTTTGTTGACCTTTGATGCACTGTGTGGTGTCGAAGTAACTCTTTAGACATTATTTACATTAAAGTCCCCAGTAGGAGTAACTCTTCGGCCATGTTTGAGACAAATATCTGGTCTTCTTCAATAAATTCGGCCTCTTTTTGAAAGGTTTGAGGCAACAGGTGGCTTTTATGGTAGCTGAGGAATCAGTTTTCCTCAAATGCGGCGGTGGAAGTGCTCTTTTCGATAAAACCCTTAAGATATTCTTTAAACTGTGTTTTAAATCGGGGATTAGGCTTCTGATAATCATTCTTAACCGTAATCCCCGTAAGCATGTCTTTAATCCTTTGTTCTGATGCATTCTGATCTTCGGCACTGATACTCTTTGTTTGTGCCTGATTTGCTGTGTTCTTTGCTGTTGTGCAGGGCTGCGCAGGGTTTATAAGGCATCCATGCCTAAGGAAACACTGAGGAAACGTGCATTTCCACCCTGTGGATGATTCCTTTTGACGAATCGAAGACGGGAGGGTCGTCACCCTCCGCCTCTGAATCTTCTTTGAAAATTGCGAGCAAATGATAAAAAACCCTGCAAAATATGAAAACTATCAAAAAATCCTGCTTTTATAGGTTGATTGCATTGGAGGGCGTGTGAGGAGATCGGAGCCGTTGGATGGCATCATCCAACGGTCATGATTGATCGGGAGCGATCATGGAAATGGGTGAAAGAAGGATTAAATCCGAGCCATCGACCGTTCAAAGATCGATGGTCGAGATTGAACGAGGCAATTCCAGGAGAAGGATGAATCTGAGCCATCGATCGCACAGAGATCAATGGTCGGGATTGGGCAATGGAAAGTCAAATGGAGAGATCGGGTGATGAATTGTGGGCTGTCGATCTGCAGATCAGATCGACGACAGAGATTGATTTTCCGGTGTACGATGGCTCGGCTATCGTGCGCGCACCTTCGTTAACCATCGAGCAATTTCGGCGAGCGATCACCATTGGATCAGTGGACCCAGATCGGACGGTCCATAGCGATATCGCTGGGCGTCCTGGTCTGAATGTTAATTCGCGATGGACAGTGGTTTCACAAAAATTACAAGGGACGTGTGTTAAGTGATGTATGGAATCGCTGGCCATCGGGAAAAAACCGCCCTCCGCCGAAGAGTGGTGCGATAAAAACCACGCGGTTTTGGGAAAACGGCACACGGCTGGGGGGTCCACAGGGAGGCGCGCTCTGCACCGTTGGATCTATGGATTGAATTGACGATCGATATCGCTCCACAATTTGCACAGGGGGAAAAATTTAAATAAAATGAATTTCGATGGTTTAAATAAATATCAAAGGTTTTTTAATTTTTTGCAAAGAAATATTTATTTAAACCAGATAAGCGCCCAACTAGCTTAACGCGCGGTCATGGGGCCAGGGTGTATGGGCGGAAAGGCTAGGGACTTAGCCCAAGGGGGCTTAAGCCCAATATATATAACAAAATGGGCTTTTAATGGTTTTTCTCATGATTTTCAAAGGTTTGAGGGTTCCGATAAGGCCAAGAGTGAGTCTTAAACCTTATAAAGGGGATTTTGATGAGGGGAAAAGGAAAAAATGTGAAAAGGAGGGATTTTTGTGGGAAATAGGGGGATAGAAATATGAGGTTAATTTGGGAAGAAGGGAAAGGAGAAAATGGTGTTTGCAGCAATATTTTGGCTTTGGAAATCAGCAGGATTTCAGAGTCTTTTGGGATGAAAACAAAAGTATAGGATCTGGACAGAGGCAGGAGGCCTTTAAGAGTCTTCAAGAGCCAACAATTTTTAGTAATAGAATTTGTTCCTTGAAGGCTCAAATAGTCTTAGCCACCTTTTGCTATAACAAATATTATAGGTGGCTAACAGTGGCTCCACTTGGGGATGGTGCCTTCTTGAAGGAATCAAGAACTTCAGACTTGCTTTCTTTGGGAGGTTGACCTGTGCCTTATCCATTGGGCTACTCTTCTTTTACTGGGATGATCTTTCTCTGAAAAATATATTAGCAACCATGAAAAACAATGGATCTTCATCAATACAAAGTTATACCTACCCAACCCTACTGATCTAACATTTTTTCTTCAATAGAGTGCACTTGGATTGGCAAACTCTTTTCACAACATTTTATTCTTTTGAAAGCAGGAAACTAATCTAATTCTACTCCTTATTTCTCCCTGAACTCAGATTAAATAGTTGATTTCATATGCTTCTCTACCTATTCTACTATCTGTTGGGATTAAATTTTCCAACAGATTTTCATTCTCTAAATTTCTAAAACATAAATTTAAAAACAGTCAAGTCAAGATTAAGTTGTTTGACTTGCTGTGATCTATGGCATAAAGACAAGCTACACATAGACATTTATTTGTATAAAATTAAATCAAAATGGAAGGCTTAAGATCTGAAAATTTGGAAACATTTCCTTCCTCTTTTCACAGCTTTGTTTTTGTATTTTTGTTTTTTACAACTTTGAATGCAATGGTGGATAAAATATTCATAATGGAAAAGATAAAAAGGCTTCAAAACATAACATGGATCAAGAGAAATAATGCTTAAGCATCCTGCCATTGACAGGACCCCCAAAAAATTCTGCTCCATTCAACTCCTGCAAGAAAAATGCATTGTTACCAGCAGCTGAATGAATAGAGTAAGGGCCAAGCCATAGGTTGTCAAATTTTCCATGCTTGCCCTTCTCTTCCATTCTTGAGTCCCACTTTAAAACTTTTTCCCCAATCTTGAAATTTATGGTCTTTGTTATTTTGTTAAAAATCTTTTTAATGTTATCCTGCTTTGTTATAAACCTCCTCTCTGGTTTGCTGAAGACGAATGGTCTGATTTATTCTTCTGATCATGTCATTATCTTTAGTCTGCAACTCTTGAATCAACTTTATCACTGGTACACCAAGGCTGTTTGGAAAAATTGCATCAGTACCGTACATAAGCTGGAAAGGTGACATACCAATGGATTTCTTCAAATTCAATCTGTCAGCCCAAAGTGCATGAACCAGCTTTGTGTGCCAAGACTTCTTATTGTCCTCCAACAGTTTCTTGATCATATTCACTAAGCTTTTGTTTGAGGATTCTGCAAGTCCATTACCTTGCGGGTAGTAGGCTATGGAATGCCCCAATGTTATCTGATATCTGTGACAGAACTCAACCATCTTCTTTGATCCAAATGTTGCTGCATTATCTGTGATAATATTGGTAGGAAAACCAAATCTGGAAAGAATATTAGTCTCCATAAATTTTATGATAACTGAATCATTGGCCTGCCTACAAGGTATGGCTTCTATCCACTTAGTGAAATAGTCTGTGGTAGTGAGAATCCATCTATGCTGGGCAGAAGATGGTGGATGGATTTCTCCTATAAATTCGAGTCCCCACTGTTGAAAAGGGGCTTCAATAGTGATTGGATGCAGAGGTAGGGGTAGCAGTTTTCTTTTGCCTTCAAAAAGTTGACACTTATGACAGGCTATGATCATCTTGTGTACATCATGGAAAAGAGTAGGCCAATAGAAACCAGCCCTCAAAATTTTGTTGGTTGTTGTCTTCCAGTACAAATGACCTCCACACTCTCCTTCATGGAACTGGTACTTAACCTTCTCTGCATCAAACTCAGGCAAAAATTTAAGCAATAGACCACTTGCATTTTTCCAATACAAACATTTATCTATAATGCAATAGTTTACAGCTTTCAATTTTAGGAACCTTGCCTTTGTTTTTTTCAAACCAGGAGGTGTATTCAAATTAAGCAAAACGTAAAGAATATCAGCATACCAAGAGGAATTCATAAAATGGTTTTCAACAATGAGTGTTGATATTTCCTCTTGATCGTCTAAAGCATTAATCATATGAATATCAAGAACTTCACAATTTGATTCAGCCATTAATCTAGCTAGACCTTGGCCTTTGATGAGCTTAGTGGGTTTTATCTCTAAATCATACTCAAGGATGATAGCAATCCACTTACCTATCTTACCATCTGGGTCCTGTGTTAGAATGTCTTTAACAACTGAGTTTGGGACAAAGGCAATGATGTGTGAGTGAAGGATGTACACTCTGAAGTCTTTCAATGCTTTAACCAAAGAAAATGCTTGCTTCTCCATAATGTTGTACTTCAAAGGGGCATCCCTCAATGCCTTGCTAAAGAATGCAATAGGTTGCTCTTGTCCTTGTGGGTTTTTCTGTAAAATGACAACAGTTATGGTATGTTCCGATGCAAATGAAAAGATATAAAAATCTTTTGAAAAATTAGGACTTATCAGAATTGGTGTTTTGGTCAACGCTTGTTTCACCAGTTCAAAGGAATTCTTTGCTTCCAAGGTCCATTTTACCCCTTGCTCCTTTTTCAGCATGTTTGTGATATTCCTAAGGAGCTCAGATAAATTAGGGATGAACCTTCTCAAAAATTTGATCTTCCCAATGAAAGATTGCAACTCCTTGATGTTTCGAGGATGAGAGATTTGAAATATGGCCTCAATCCTCTTTGGATCTATCTTTATACCCTCTTCTGAAATAATGTGTCCAAGAAGTTTACCTTCTTGGAGACCGAATAGTGTCTTCTTAGGGTTTAAAGATATTCCAAACCTTCTGCACTTCTCGAAAACTTTTCTCAAATGTTCTAAGTGTTCTTCATCTGTTTTTGAAAACACAGTGACATCATCAAGATAGATAATGATGAAGAAGCCCAATTCTTCCGAGAATGCTATGTCCATGGCTCTTTGGAAAGTTGCTCCAACATTCATTAGACCAAAGGGCATTTTCACATACATGAAAGTGCCCCATGGTGTAGTAAAGGTTGTCTTTAATTGATCAGCAAGGTAAACCAAGATCTGATTGTACCCTGAATAGCCATCCAGCAAAGAAATTCTTCTAGACCCTACCACCCTTTGTAAAATGTGATCCATCTTGGGTAATGGGTAGTTGTCTTTTAATGAGGCTTTGTTTAAGTCTCTAAAGTCTATACAAAGCCTGATTTCTCCAGTTTTCTTCCTAACAGACACCAGATTAGATACCCATTCAGAATATCTAATAGGGACAATAATACCAACTTCATACATCTTTTTAATCTCCTTCTCAACCAAAGGTAACTGAACAGGGTTTATCCTGCGCAGTTTTTGTTTGAATGGTTTTTGGTTTTCTTTAAGGGGAATTTTGTGCTGTATTATTACAGTGTCATAGGATTTAAGATCTTCATAACTCCACGCAAAAACATCAGAAAAATCTTTAAACAGCTCAATGTATTTGAGTTTAATGTGAGCCGGTAAATTCTTAGACAGTTTAATCATTTTCAGTTTTTCCTCACTTCCTATATTGCACTCCTCCACTTCTGTCTCTACAAGTTCCAGTTTTGGCTTTTGAGCCACATCATCAAAATCAAGCAACTCTTCCAAAGGTGCCAGACCTCTAGGAAAACTTTTGTCTCTAGAGTACAGAGTTTCCAACTCCTCTGTTTCATCTGTAAGTTTGCTAGTCAATAGGTTAATATTGGCAGGCTCAGGAGATGGTTCTTCTTCACCAAGAAAGTTTTCTTCACTGCAGTCTATTTCATAGTCTGATTCTGAATTGTTTAGTTCGAATTCATTTCTGAATTGCATGAAGTCTTCTATTTTTTTTTCATTGTCAAACACCTGCCAATACTTCTTATTATCAGGCACTGCTGGTCTAAACTTTATCTCAGTTGTACAGTCTTTGATTTCAAATGGCGCTAAGCATGTCCTAGCTGCAAAGGCTAAATTGTGGGCTGCAATGTTTCTTTTCCTTGGGACAAAAATTACTTTGGACTCCTTGAATGTTTTTAAAAGTTCCATGACATCATTCCGGTAGGCTCTAAGTCTGGGATTATTTGCGTTATACTCCCCGTTTACTTTCCTAATGATCAATTTAGAATCCCCGTATACATTGATTCTTTTGGCTCCTAACTTTTTCAAAAGATGTAAGCCTAAGAGAAGGGACTCATATTTTGCTATGTTATTGGAACACTAAAAGTTTAATTTGCATGAAATGCATTCTGTGTGGTTTTTTTCAGTGTTAGTGATCCAGACACCTGCACCAGCGTTAGTTCTGGTGCATGACCCATCAAAATACATACTCCAGAAAGGACCTTTTTCGGTTTCATCCTGGCTACTGTCCTTTTCAACTAAAGTGCTTTCTGATTGTTGTTGAATGTCTGCACTTGGTTGTAGAGTTTTGATTCCCCCTGATTTTCAGTTACTCGAGGGATACTTTCTTGACTCTCAATGTTTATAAGCAAAGGACACATGACCTGTAGTTCAAGACCTACCTTTGGTTTGCTGTCGTTTAAAGGTTTAGCAAATTTTTTTGGCAGTTCAGTGGTATTTACCTCCTCCTCTCTATCGGCCATTAATTCTGTTAAAGTGACTTGTTCTCTGAGTGTTTCATCATTAAACATAATAAAAGAATCAAGGCCTGTATTGACAGAATATATAGGAGAGTTTTGTGGTCTGTCTTGGCTTGTGACTGTGTACTGCATATGGGACTCTCAGTAAAGTCTTCTAGTTTGATTGAAAACAGGGATAGTCACATAATTCATGTCCATTTTCATAGTCCCCTGTAGCTTAGCCCCCCAAGATCTTGATAAAAGCATTCCATATTTTGGGGGCACATCAGCCACAAAAATATCCATGACTAAGCATTTGGCTGGAATTTGGGCTAGGTTAACACAAAGTTCTTTGATCAATCCTAAACTTTTTACTCTGCTTGAATCAAAAGAGTAAAGGTCTTTATAAGGTCTGGTGATCTCTAGACCCAGGCTCTCCATTACAACTTTAGGCATTAAA